>JADXDR010000046.1:44332-72567 GCA_025026875.1 Chlorella ohadii | reverse complement strand
GTGTGCCTTGAGTTCAACAGGTCATCAAGCAGCCCTTGGTGCAGCGCCCCTGGTGTGTTATCAATTTCCCTCGGTTAGCTAGCTCCAGTTGACATGGGTGACGGTCCACTCGGCTGATGCACCGCTGGACGCGTTGCCCAGCCGGCGGCCGGGGCAGCCGCCGCACTCGAGCGTGGCAGGGCGCGCCATGCAGGCGGCGGCAGCCAGCCGGCGGCGCAGCCCGCCCGCCAGTCGGCGCAGGCCGCGGCGCAGCGCAGCCAGCGGGGAGGCAGGTGGGCTCTTGGTGTTGGGGGCAGGGGCGGCGGCGGTCTGCTGGCTGGCGCAGCAGGCGGCGGTGATGGCGGGCTGCTCGGGCGCCGGTGCCGGGGAGGGGACGGGTGCGGGGCACTCGGGCAATGCAGGTGCCAGCACCAGCCACTGCGCCTGGCGGGGCGGGGGAGGGTGGGGCAGGAGGGGAGGGGGGCAGTCGGTTGAACGGTGGTTGGGGTGGGCTGCGAAGCAGGCTGGGATTCCTTGCTGTTGTGGCCCCGTGCAGCTCAACCAAGTGACCTCGCCTCCGCTTAAAACCAGAAAACAACCAGCCNGAAAACAACCAGCTCACCTCGTCGGGGGTGAGCTCGAAGTCAAGCGACAGGCTCAGCTTGGCGGCGGCAGCGTCCACGGCGGCGGCAAAGGCGGTGGTGCTCTCCAGGTCAGCTGCTGAGCCGGCAGCCAGGGTGGCCGGGGAGGACGCTGTATTCCGCTCCTGCTGCGCTGCATCAGCGCTCGTGCCATTCAGGGCTTGCACGGCTGGGATGAGCCAGGTCTCGGGCGGCACCACAGCCAGGACGGCGGCGGCGGCGGCGGCSACGGCGGCGGCGTCACGGTCGGCCGCCTTGGCAAACCCCAGCTGCGACTTCTTGCGGTGCAGGCTGGGCCGCACGATGATGGGGCCTGCAACAGGGGGCAGGAAAGAGGGGCAAGCGTGGGCAACACGTTTTGGGGGCCCCCGCTCTCCGCACCGCTGGGGCACGCACTGCGCTTACTGGGCCGCCAATTGCAACCGCTCACCGTTGATTGGGGCGGTAAGCGCCTGCATTGCGTCAAAGGTGAGCGTGACGGCCATGGGTGCTGCTGAGGGTTTGGGGAGGGCTGGAGGGCGCACAATTCGCACAGATAGATAGGCAGACGAGTGAACTGGTGGCGGTGCGGCGCCCAGGCGGGCGATAGACGCGGTGCCGCCCGCGCCGCGCCCGCTGCGCTGCCCGCGCTGTGGTGGGCCGGTGTGTGCTGGCGCTCTTTCACTAGATCCAGCGTTCCTTCCAATATATTGGCACCATTTTTTTCTCAATCTCTCAAGCTACACTCTGTCAGCTTTCATTCTGCGTGTCTATGCATTTGTTGCGGCCAGCGCGCATCAGCCTGCCGCCCTTGTGCACGGCAGCTCGCTCTACGCTGTGGTTTACACACCATCCTACACTCGACGGCACAGGTCCAAGCCAGCTGTTCAACAACGAGAGAAGTCAGTTAGATGGACATCCGCTCTAGGTTGGCGCCACCGGCTGCTTGCCCAGCCATTCGAACAGGTCCAGCTGCTGCCCCGCGCCAGCTCGCCCCATCAGCCGCCCGTTCACCAGCCGCACCGACAGCTTGGCAGCACCCAGCTTGTACTGCAGGCAGTCAGGGGAGCAGGCGGAGCCATTGAGTCAGGTGGTAAAAGTGACGCCACAAGGGAACCGAGTATGGTAAGTGGCGATGGCGGCACAGATCAAACTTAGATGCAACATGCCATGCAAAACAGCAGCGCCTGTCCAACAGCGGCGCAGCCGCACCTGGCAGGGCCCGCACTTCTGCAGCGGGATGGGCAGCCCGTTCTCGCGGAACAGCTGCAGCAGGCCCTGTGGGACGGAACAGGGCGAGGCAGCGGCGAGCTCCTGAGTCGCACTGTTCTGCACCCTCCTGCATCACTCCCCCCGAGCAACGCTCAACATCAGGCAGGCCGGAAGGCCGGCAGGCCAGCAGGCCGGCAGGCTATTCCTAAGCAATACACCCTCCGAGGATCGCAATACGTCTTCACAGTTACCTGCATCACAGGCTCCACCCGGCGGGGGTCGGTCTCCACGGCGCTGCTGCTGCTAAACACGGAGCGAGCCCACTTGGCGGCGCTGTCCGCCTCAGCCGACACCACTGCACACAAAGGGGCATGAGAGGAAGGGCGGCGGGCAGTGAGATGACAGCAGGCTGTGGCTCTCTGCTTGCGGGCAGGATCTGACCCACAGCTTGCTTTGCCAGCAGAAACACTTGGCCGCAAGCTGCATGCCAAAGCACAGGGCGGTGCACGCGCAACAGCCTGTTATTGCGACAGCTCTCCCACACCCCACCCTAGACCGCACCGGCTTGATAGGCTTGCTTGAGCTCGGTGAAGGCGGGCACCTGGCTGTAAGTGCGCCGGCCCTGCTTGACAGGGGAGCGCCCAGCCGCTGGGCCGCCTTGCGCATGGTGGTGTGGCCGAGCGGTGTGCACCACCCGTGCCAACGCTGCCTTGGCAACAGGCCCGCCGCCCAGCGCAGTGCGGGAGGGCGGCCGGCCGCCACCAGCCTGCGGCTGCTGCCACTGCTGCTGTGCATGCTGCGGCCGGTAGGCTGCAATGCGCTCCTCCGCCTCCTCATCAGCAACCGCCGACCTAGCGGTTAGCTGCCACTGCCGTGCTGTGGCCAGCAGTTGCTGCGCCGCCGGCGAGACGGGCACGCGAGCCGACAGCGGCGGCAACGGCATGTCGGTGCTGTTCTGAACCGAATGCGGCGAGGCAATGTGCCCCAGCGCGGATGCGGGGCTACCCACAGCCACTCGCAGCCGTGCATAGGCCGCTGCGCGCGCTGCGCTGTGCAACATGCCTGCTTCACAGCCGCCCTGCTGCTGGTCTCGCGGCGGTACCGGCGGCAGCCCCGCAGCTGCAGCAGTGACCTCCTCGACCTCCTGCTGCGCAGAAGCTGCGGCCTGCAGCGCTTCCAGGCTGATGCTGGACAGCTGCAGGCGCGGTACCGGCGGCGCCACCGGCCTGCACACAGCCTGCTGCTCCTGCGCCTGCGCCTGCTGCTGTTGCGCCTGTTGGTTTACTGCGGCAGGCTGCGCCTGCTGCGCCGCCACTTGCTGCTGCTGCTGCTGGGCCAGCTGCTGCCGGACGGCTGGCTGCTGCTGCACAGGGGCAGCCCCGCTGACAGCTGGCGACAATGGAGGCGATTGTGCGGGGATAGCGTGCCCAACCAGCGCCAGCGCTGCGCGGCTAAACACCTGAGGGGCAGGGATGCCCAGCGCTTTGAGCGCACTACAGGCTGATGCCAGGTGCGCCCGCAGCTGCTGGTTCTCGTGCTGCAGCGCCGCGGCCCGCTCCTGCAGCGGCCCCCGCTCAGCCGCCACAGCCGATGCGCGCTGTGCCTGCTCTGACCGAAGCGACTCTTGCGCCGCCGCCAGCTGCTGCCGCAGCCGAGCCGAATCCTCCTCTGCAGCCTGCTGCTTGGCGGCGGCGGCCGACAGGCGCGCAGCTTGCAGCGTCAGCTCCTGCAGGATGGTTGGGTTGATGCAGAGGAGGTTAGCAAGCAAATAAGCGTCGCAACATTAACTGTCGCAGTTGCGCACCACTCGGCAGCTATTTGGCTGTCAAATCACGGCGAGCACCACGCCAGCTGTACGCTGCACAGTGGCAGGACTGCTGCGGTGCATTGAAATCAGCAGCACACCTGCACGTGCTTGTTGGCTGCCTCGCCCAGCTGGCTGCGCAGGTCCGCCGCCTGCCGCTCCAGCTGCTGCACCTGTTGAGCCAGCCCTGCCGCCCGCTCATCCGCTGCCTGCCATGCCAGGAGGACGGGTCATTAAGCTTAACGTTCTTGACCGCTGCAATGACCAGCGTGGGGCGAAGCGGACATGCAATGGCTGTGCAGCGGCAGGGATATTGTCTGTAGCCTCGCCAAAGCAGTCCCTCGAGAAAAGACAGACCTGTGCCCGCTGGTCTGCTTCGTCGGCCCGCTGCTTCAACGAGTGCAGCTGCACGGTGCGTGTCTCAAACTCCAGTTGAGCGATCTGCAGGCTCTGCTGCAGCTGCACCACCTGCACGAATGAACCGACAGGAGAGAGGCGCACAGCTATTGTCCCTGTACGATCCTCATTGCAGAGCCTCAGCCGGCCGCAACGCAACCTTGTTAACCTGGCTAATGTATGCTGCGCAAGGCGTTGAACTGCCATCTCACAGCGACCCACCTCCAGCTCCAACGCAAGCAGCTTCTCCACACTCCCCGAGGGCAGCATGCTGCTGCTGGCCAAGCCGCCGGCGCTGCCGCTGCTGTGCGCGCTGGGTGCTGGCTCAGGCGCTGGCTGTGGCGGCTGCGGCTGCAGAGCAGCCACCAACGCCTGCGCCTGCGCAGGGCGCAACAGCGGCATGCACATGTGTTGGCTTGGTGTGAAGGTCCAAGCGCAGTCACGACAAACGCCAGCTGATGCCAAGGTCAACCGCAGCCAGCCGCCCCACAACATGCCCCACGCACCTGCTCTGGTGGCGCCGGGGCCTGCTGCAGAGCAGCGCCACTGGTGGCCAGCAGCTGCTGCAGCATGCCCATCACAGCATCCAAAGATGCCGCCGACCCGCTGCCGCCGCCTGCCGCTCCAGCAGCGCCGTCCGGGGCATCTGTTTCATCATGCCCTGCTGCTGCTGCTGCTGGTGCTGCCGCTGGTGGTTGCTCCTGCTGCTCTTCCTGCTGCTGAACATGGGCAGGGCCGCTGCTGCTGCTCGTGCCGCTGGCGGGTGCTGCAGCCGCACCCACTGCTGCCGCCGCCTCCAGCTCCACGGTAGGGCCAGACACAGGCCCAGCCGCTGTGTCGCTCAGCTCTGCATGCACTGCTAGGTCATCGACGCCAGCATGCCCGGGCGCTGCCTGTGATGGGCCTGCTGGCCGCGAGGAAAGGTCTGCCTGCTGCCCCGCTTGTGCTGCTGCTGGTGCGGCGGCGGCGGCGGCGGCACAGCCCTCTGCCGTCAGCCCTGGCGCCGCTTTGAGCGCCTCATCTGCGATCGCCGCTGCTGCCAGGTGCGCTGCTGATGCATCGAGGCTTCTGCTGCTGAGCTGTTGGTGCCCGTGAAGCGGTGACGCGAAGGAGCGCACCGGCGTTCCCGCAATCCTCAGGTGCAGCGCAGCAGCGACTCGGTCGCCCGGCAAGCACAGCAGCTCGAGCTCCACGCGCTCGGCCATTCGGCAGCCACCGACAGCTGCCACTGGGCTCTTCAAACCGGGCTGATTGAGTGTTGGGAAACGGCGAGAGCCTGCAGGGTGCCGTTTGAGCCACGCCATGCCATGCGGTGGTGCCGCCACGCCAGCCACGCCGCGCACCACAGCAACAGGCCGCTGCTCTCCGCTGCTTGCGACTGTGCGATGTGACAATGTGCCATCTCACAAATGCATGCAAGTAATTGGACTTAAAAAGAACAGCTCTGATGATCGGAAGACAGTTTGGGGCTCGGGCAGCGCAACACTGATGCCGTCGGTTGGTGCCACCACGCTCCTTGCACGCCGCTCGATGGTCAGCAGGCTTCTGCATCGCTCTCGATGTCAAAAACCAATTCAGCCCAGATTGTTGTTGTTCACCTTCTCCAGCCGCAGCGGCGACTCCAAGTACGCCTTCACGCCCGGCACAGCCGCCACCCTGCAGGCGGCAGACGGGCATGGATGCGCAGTAAGAGGCAGTGACTTGAATTGCTACTGGGCGGCTGAGCCATTGAATGCACATGGCGAGGAGGCACCGCAACGTCCGCTCTGGCACCACTATGCCACCCAGCAACCCAGCAGCACCTCTGTTTCCAGAGCATCCAACCCCCCTCGATAGTCCTGCTTCCAACAACTAACCCAGGGTGCACAAAAAGCCTCACTTGTCGTGCAGCGCCGCCAGGGCGGGCCAGGCGGCCCGGAACTCCTCGCCGTAGATGCGCGTGTGCAGGTCCACAATGTCAAACAGCAGCACGTCCGCAATGCTGCACAAGAGGCACAGGGCCACACAGGAGGCAAGCGGGGGTGAGGAGGGTGCATGAGCAGCCAGCAGCCAGCAGCGATTGCAGGGGATCGGCAGCGTTGCGTGCGTGTCCCAGCGCACCACCAAATCGCTCCATTCCAAGCACCTACCCACCCACCTGATGTGGCCGCCCACCGCCCAGCCGTCCTTGCCGTACCGCTGCACCAGTCCGGCCAAGTAGCCAAAGTGCGCGCCGCCGTTGCGGCCTGACATCGAGTCATGCGCGATGTGGTTGGCCCAGTGCGCCTTCTTGGCCTCATCGGACTGCAAAGAGGGACAGTGTACGATGAAAGATCAACGTTATACAATGCATGTTCACCCCCGTAAACATGTTTGACGCCGGCTTTGGCTGCAACTGAGCAGCCGCCAGCCAGAGCCATGATGCAGCCACCCATGTCAACTTGTCAGAGTGCGCACAGCGATCGGGCATATGCCAGTAACATTGCAAGCTTCAAGCCAGAAACATGAGTACGTGCTCACCAGCTGGTCCTGGTAGATGAGTGCCAGGTACCTGCAAAAGGAGCAGCGAGGTATGTGCAGACAGGTGCTGGTTACCACCAGCCAATCGGATGGCGCACGCCGGACGGCCCTGCCAAGCTTGCAGCTGCGCTCTGCATTGCCCTCCCTGAAATTGGAAACTTCAGCTCACTTGCGCTTGATGTCCTCCACTCCATCCACCACCATGTCGATGCGTGCCGCATCCGCCTCGCTGCCGCCCAGCAGCCCGTACTTGCGCCTACATGCATGGCGCGGGTGGCGGCGTTTCCTCGGGGCAGAGTGTGTGTGGTAGGATGGCGCGGCAGCCAACATGGGCTTGCGATTCGGCTGCACCCCAAAGCAGCAGAACTGCCAGGCAGGCCTGCTGGGGATGGCAGGAGGCCATCCACCAAGCTGGCCGATTGAGGCAAGGGAACAGCTGATCAGGGCTGGCCAGCGTACCCGACATGCCGCATAATGGTGTTGGACTGCATTGCAAGGGAAGCAGGCAGCAATCACATCAGCAGGCCACACCATGGGCTTGGTGCTTAGGAGGGGGGGCGGCAGGAGGAGAGCATGACGCGCCAGTGCAGAACATTGGACTCTTGCCACGCCATGTTCGCCTCAGACAAGTCAGAGACACAGGGCTTCATTGCAAGGGGGTAGAAAGCGAATTGAAAAACGCACCTGCGAGAGGTCCAGCCCATCGGCGTCCACAAAGCTGCGGGATTGACATGCAAGGAAGTGGGTTTGTTTCGTTCGACCTTCTGCACACTCGGTTCACCACCACCTCGCGCACTGCCCAAGCTGCCTATAGCACCCCTGACGGCAGTGCACGGAGCTGCACAATCACGCTGGCATCAAGTTGCACAAGCGCATGCGAGGGGTGCCGCACCGGGGGCACTGGGCAAAGGGGTACTGCTCCCGGTCAGTCTTCATCAGCTCATAGTCTGCATTGGCAAAAGAATGCATATAGCTGAGCAATAGGATCTCGACGCTAGCCCGGCAACTTGGCAGGCTTGCAGGTCGCATGCATGACACTGAGCATGTTCAGCGGCAGGAGGCGAGAGAGTGTCCGGGCGTGTTGCGGCCATGCAACGCATGGAAGCCTGCCGGCCGGCCTGCCGCACGCAGACGCACCCACGGGCTGCACATCGAACTCGATGCCCTTGGCTGCCAGCGCCAGCTTGATGGGCTCCGCACGGCCCCTGCAGCCGGACAGGTGGGCAGGCATGGGCAGTGGCAGCAGGGGCAGGCACGGCAATAATGGCATGGGGTCCTTGCAGGCGGTGTAAGCTGCGACAGGCAGCGCAGGCATGCTGACAACTAAGCCTCACCGAATGGGGAAGTAGAACACGACAGGCTTGCCCATTGCTGCTCAGGGGACCAGCAGGCAGGGACAGAGAGTTCGTGCAGCGCGGCCGGCGGCAGCAGAACGAGTGGCGGCAAGGGCGGCGACGCCATCAAGCGGCGCATAAAGTCCTCCCATTGCCGCATTCCTGCCTCTCTCAGACATGATCATTGCTCTCAACGCCTAAGCAGGGCATGGGGGCCTCCTGGCCAGAAGAACGACCCTCGCTGGAAGCACCTGTCTGCGGAGATGTCCTGCCGCCTTGGCCAGCGATCAAGATCGTGCCGATGTAGTCGCCAGTGCTTGCGATCGGGGGAAGGAGCGCTCCCGCCGCCCATGCCGGCGCGCCTTGCTCAGCATGTCGCCTGCAAGGGCTGCTCTTTTGCCTTGCAACCAGGTGCGGGGCACATCACTCGATCGATCAGCGATCCTGGCGGGCGCAGCCCTGTCCGCAACCTTGCCCTGCCACTCCGCTCGCTCTCAGCCACCGGCGCCACCAGCCATGCTGCCTAAGGGATGTGGGCATGTAGCGGGAGCCGCCAGATCGGCGGGCCCGCTCCCTGGCGCGGCCCTGTGGCGGGCCGCCGCCGCCGCCCGGCCCGGCCGCGCCGCCCGGCGGCAGCTGCGCTGCGCAGCCATGGATCGGCAGCAGCAGATGGACCGCGCGCCGGCAGCCGACGCGGAGCAGCAGCAGGGTGCAGCTGAGCCGCACCTGGAGTGCTTTGGGACGGGCATGGAAGTGGAATGCCGGCTCGTGCAGGACGGACCGCCCCACGTGCCGGTCCCTGGAGAGGACCCAGCTGTGGTGTCCCGTAGCAGCGCCGCCGCAGCAGCAGCAGCACAGCAGCAGCCAGAAGAGCAGGACAAGGGTGAGGGGCGGGGCAGGGTGGCGATTGTGTGCACGTGCCTGCTGAGCTGCCCTTGCCACTGGCGCCCTGCCGCCACCCAGCCGCCCAATGTAGCAGCATTACAGCCTTCCAGCGCGGCTTGCCGCCTCTCGCTCTCCCTGCCCGCTCGTCCTCTCATGCCCACCACCCACATTCAACTGCCGCCGCCTCACTGTGTGCAGGCCCGCTGGAGGCAGTTCTGGATGCCGCTCTGCTGGTTTCGCCCTTCTTCTTCTGGGGCACCTCCATGGTGGCCATGAAGCAGCTGGCACCCCACACCACCCCCCTGCTGGTGGCCGCCTGGCGCCTCATCCCAGCCGGCGCCGCGCTGCTCCTCTGGGCGCGGCAGAGCGGGCGGCAGACCCCCACAGACCCCATGGCATGGGTGGCCATGGCGCTCTTTGGCTTGGTCGATGGGGCTTGCTTCCAGGTGGGCTGAGTACCTTGTCACTTTGCCCGGCTTCGCTGTGGTTTGTGCAGTGTGATGTGAGGCTGTTCATCGGTGCACACAGTGGGGCGGTGCAGTGAGAACGCGGCATGGCCGCTGTGCAGCCGCTCAAAGCTCACACTTGCAGGCACATCGCAGGTTGTGCCTCTCCGCTCTCCTCCCCACTCAAACGCCTCACCCAGTACCCCCACTGTTGCAGGGCTTCCTAGCCGAGGGCCTGCAGCGCACCTCAGCCGGCCTGGGCAGTGTCATCATCGACAGCCAGCCGCTCACTGTGGCCCTGCTCGCTTCGCTGCTCTTTGGCGAGCGACTGGGCGTAGCAGGCGCAGCGGGGCTGCTGGTAGGCGTGGCAGGCCTCTGCCTCCTAGAGGTGCCGCCCTCAGTGCTGGCCTCCCTGCCGGAATCCCTGGCGGCCAGCGCCCTGCAGCTGGCCAGCGGCGGCGGCGGCGAGGCAGGCGGCCTTGCAGCAGACGCAGCAGCAGCGCTGGCGGGCAGCGGTGTGGCGGCGGCGGGCGGCCTTGCTGACGCAGCTGCGGCGGTGGGCGGCACGGCGGCGGCACCGGCAGGGAGCAGCGGGGCGCAGGCAGAGTGGAGCATTTGGGACAGCGGGGGGTGGTGGATGCTGCTGGCGGCTCAGTCCATGGCGGTAGGCACTGTGATGGTGCGATGGGTGGCCAAATATGCCGACCCAGTAGTGGCGACAGGTGATCTGCGGTGGCTGGCAAGTGAGCTAGTGGGAGGCGGGTGGTTGGGAGCGATTCCTGCTTGCAAGTGCCGCGCTAGAGTAGTTTTCGCGTGCAATTGTGCTAGGAGAAGCGTCTAGCAGACATGCTGCCCCCAGCCCGGTGGGCCTTGCCGTTGCATTGGCGCAATCCTGGCACTGTGTTTCCATCCATGCGCAGGCTGGCACATGATTCTAGGCGGCATCCCGCTCCTGGCGCTGGCCCCTTATTTAGCAGCTAGAATCAATGGCATGTATCCGTCCCTCTTCCCTTTCTTGACACAGGCTGGCACATGATTCTGGGCGGCATCCCGCTCCTGGCGCTGGCGGCGTGGCAGGAGGGGGCTGAGGCGCCCGCCCGCCTGGCGCAGCTAACTGGTGAGCAGCTGGATTTGGCAATCGGTCTGGTGGCAGCGAGGCGGCCTGCTGGCTTCTGATGCGCCAGGTGGCGGTTGTCTAGGACGACACGGTGCCTGCCCAACTGCAAAGTGCAGCTAAGTTGGTCAGAAATGCAGCATTTCTTGTTCACACTGGCTCCCTTCTGCCCCTCCAATCCTTCCCCACCCAGGCTCCGACGTGCTGCTGCTGCTGTACATCTCGCTGCTCGGTTCGGCCGCCAGCTACGGCGTCTTCTTCTACAACGCGTCCCGCGGCAGCCTCACCGCGCTCAGCAGCCTGACGTTCCTCACCCCCTGCTTCGCGGCGGCCGGCGGCTACCTTGCCCTGGGTGAAACGCTCACTCCGCTGCAGCTGGCGGGGGCGGGTATCACTCTGGGAGCCGTGGCACTGATCAACAACAACAGCCACCGCGGAGACGGCGAGGAGGGCGGCAGCAGCGAGCCGGCGCCGGCTGGCAAGTCGGAGTAGCGTGGAGCAACTTGCCCTTGCGCTTTGGTGTTGCAGCCCTGCGTGTTGTGCGCTGCCGCATGCGCCGGCAAGCGCCGGTGCGCCCTGTACTAATGCCCCGCTCTCGGACAGGCGGCCTTTCAGAGACATTTCATCCCTTGCTTCTTCTCGCACTGAGCTCAGTTCTGTCGATGCCGATGTGTGTTGCAAATGCTGTCTGCACTACTGCCAACTCAGTTTGAGGAAGTTGTGCACATTGCTGTGGGGTATGAATTGGCGGGGCATGAATTGGCGGGGGCAGCGATAATGGTGCGGGCGGCGGGGTTTACACTTTTTAAGTCACGCACGAGCGACGCTCAGAAGCCGCAGCGCACCTTGCCTCAGAATGATGCCACGGCTTAACAACGACCTGCACGTGCAGGTCCCGCCGCCAGCACCGCTGAGTTGAAATGGTTTGATTCCCCGGTTCTGCGCTCCTGCCGTCCAGCCGAAAAGGGGACAGGTCTGCCCATGGGCTGTTGCGGGCCCGGGCGCCATGCCAGCGCAGCCGCCTTTCCAGCGCAGCGTGCACGTGCGCCGCTCACGGGGTTATTGCCAAGTTCAGGACCACGGTCTGCAGCAGGGCAGGCGTGTACAGGTAAGCGCGTGTGATGCGTGCTGGCTGCCGGCCGGCATACCCAATACAGGGCGCAGGTCCACAGGCCCTGGCAAACAGCTGGATGGCAAGCTCATGCTACTGGCGGTGGAGCATGCGGCTGCCGGAGCTGAGTTGCTGGTGTACACCTGTGATATGCCAGGCTTCCAAAAATAAGCTGCGTACCTGGGCGGGCGTCTCAGTAGTGTTCACCACCTTTCCAAGATCCAGCATCGCGTCAAAGGAGAAGCGCTGGTAGGCCACAACAAACACCAAGCTGCATTGGGCAAGGGCGTGGCAGTCGACTGCTGGTTGACAACGGGGCGGGCTCTGAGCCAATGACGCTTCCACAACAAACACTAAGCTGCAGAAGAGGGGGGGTCGGGGAATGTCCGCTGTGTTCAGTGCTCACCTTGATCAACTATGGAGCGCGTCTGTAAGGCCATTGCACTTTCCACCCTCCAGCCACTGCCGGCTGGGCTGTTGCCTGAATGTGTGCTGCATGCAGACAGCCTCCACATGAAGGGCTCAGGAGCTCACTCGGCAGGTGCGGGTTTACTGTAGACGAGGCGCCCCTTGCACTCGCGTGCATAGCATGCCGATCCAGGCAGCGCCTTGCTGGCCAGAGCGCTGTAGTCGCAGGTCACGAACATATCGGGGCTCCAATCGCACGCGTTTGCCAGCTCGCTGGCAAGGGGGGNAGGGATTGAGAGGGCATCCTTGCCGGCGCGGCAGCGGCAGATGGCAGCAGGTTCAGTGCCTCGTTAACAAGGCACTGCNAGCGCCTTGGCAAACCTGACCAGTATCAACAGCCATTCTGCACACGCACTGAGTATCAGGTACATTCAGATCCCCGGCTGACCAGAGGCTCACCCCTGTCCGATGACGGCGACAAACAAAGGCACAGTTGGCGCCTTGGACTGGCGGGGAAGCACGCGCATACTCCACTCCAGACCGCGGGTGCCCTGCACATGATTCAACCTGATGTGACTTGTGGGTGAAGGCAGCGGTGAGCTGATGCGCAGCTGCCCAGGCCAAGCTTGCCACATCAGCGTGCCGTCAACGCCCCTGCCCCGCTCACGCCCAGGATCCAACGCAGGTCACGCAGCGCATCGAGAAGCGAGCCACCAGGGTACCTGCGCACAGGGGCGGGAGGGCAGCCTCGGGGCGAAGTGTGAGGGCCCTGTGAGTCGACAGGCGGACGGCTGCTGCCGGCTCCACTAGTAAGGAAAGCAGGGTTCAGACCAGTATTTCCCGTAATGTGTCTTCCAAAACATCAATAAAATCGAGTGTGATGTATCCATTCTATCCATCACATCAGTTTTTTGGCTTAGGGCCGGCTGCAAAATGGTCTGTATGCCCCTTGACGGGGTGGCGGTCTGGCAGGCCCGACCCTCCGTCGGGCATGCTGCCGCTGTGGCTGTCACATGCAAGCTGCAACATCTGTCAGGGCGGCCGCACTCCAGCCTTCTTCGCCACTTTGCAATCGTCGATAGCTCTTTTTGGCTGCAGCCACAGCTGCAACAGGCCCGCGGCTTACGACAGCTGTCGCCGCTGGGGTTGGGCGGCCTGTCTGATGGTCGCCATCGCTGCCATGACCTTCGACAGTGCCAAGAGCAGCAGCAGATCGGCGAGCAGGCCAGCGTGCGACCAACGGGCAATGCCCGCAGCGCGCTGCGGGGGCCTTCTGAACGACTGAGGCCACCGGCAGCCTCTTCGAGGTGTGCGATCAAGTTTCTGGGGCGCTGCAAGGCGATCGCGCCAGCCTGCCGCTCCGCCCGCCGCCGGCTGCCGCCGCTGCTGGGCAGCAGGGCACCCTGTTCCGCCACCGCTGCTGCCCAGCCCTCTGTGCCCGCCTGCCTGTTGTGGCCTTAGCCTGCCCAGCACCTGTCATGCTGATGCAAGCCTCCAAGAAGCATTGTTGTTATCCAGCGCCCTTTGCGGTGCAGCTGGCGCCTGGCCAGCAACGGACGCCCGCAAGCACAAGTGCAACAGGCGCCAGTGTGCAGCCGCCCAAGACCCCTTCCCAGTGCTGTTTAGCACTACCAAACACCCGGAATACAGCCCATTTCAGAGTTTCTAGCTTGTTTGATGCAACTAGTCTAAACAACTGCCCTGCTGGAAGTTTGATTGCAGTGGCGTTGGCCAGACACGTTGTTTAGTCTTCATACTAACTAGACAGATCCCAAAACTAACAGTCTAACAAATGTTCACACCATTTACGCCTGCTAAATGGTATGGGCTGCTCCCCAGCCAAACCTAACTGTTCTAAGGGCCCCTTTCCTTGCTAGTGCTCTGTAGGCACACGGCGGCAAGTGCATGAGACGAATGGCCGCGCATGCAGAGCACCTGCAACTTGCAGGCGGCCTGTTTCACACTCTGTGGGGCCTTCCCGAGGGGAAGAATGACCACTCCCCAGCTTCCCCAGACTGGAACCTCTCTGGCTGGGCATGCACTCACATGATGGGGACTGTCTCCGCAAACGGCATCTGAAGGTGCAGGGGAGGGAGGAGGCCATGGCATGCAAGGCACTGTTGGCTCCTGATCGGGCAGGTCGCTGGCGCACGAGGAAAGGCAGGTTCAGGGGGAAGCAGCGTCCACCAGGGGTCCCTCGCTGGCCAGCTGACAGGCCTGTAAAGCTGCTAAGTGAATAACTGAAGCAGAGATGGCGGGCCGCGAGCCGCACTCATTGATGCAACACGCATCCAAGCCAGGCAGCGCACATGCACACCTCACTGTGCATCTGCTGATTCGATGCAGCATGGGTTTGCATGCAGGGCGGCACACACCTCGCTGTAATGGGAGGCCTTGGGGGCTGGGACGGCGGGCCGGACAGGCGGCTTGCAGGGCTGCTCCACGATGCGAAGGATGTAGTCGTACTTGCTGCAGGGTGCAACGAGTATGGGGGCAAGGTGCACCATCTGATCACAAACACGGCCAGGCACTTTGCGCCCTCGTGTTGCGTCTCGCCTGTCTGGAACTTCCGCCAAGAGCCAGCCCCACCTGCCGCCTCCTGCGCCTCCCATTCTCTATAACGCAAGCGGCACAGTACTCACTAGGGTGCAGGCAGAGCCGTGCAAATGCCGCCGGTAAACTGGGTGCAAATCGAGCTCGACTTTCGCAGCTCCTTGATCGCGTTTTGATCCCTGCACAAGGGCACATGACCGCACGTTCTGACCCAAAGCGCACAAACATCCTGCCATTCAGCTGCAAGGGCCAGCAGGACAGCGACACACCACAGTAAGCGGCATACCACAGTGCGGCAGCGCGCCAATCCTGATCAGAACAAAGGCACCATACACAGGCCCCTCCCCTCCACTCACTCGACCCATATCTCCTGCTCGATTGAAAGCCATCCTGCGGTGGCATCGGATGTGGAGCTTTCGAGCTTCTCACAACAACCCATGCATCATGAGCTGATGAACGCATGTGCAGATGGGAAGCGTGATGGGCATGCATGTGCGGCAACAAAGGAACACTCAGGAGGATCCTGTTTTCCTGCATGCCGCACAAGTACTGCACCCACCTTTTGTCAGGTACGTGGGGCGCGGGATGCTGCCCTCGCAAACCTGCCTGCCCTTCCTCAGCGTGCAGGTGAACTGCAAGGTAAGCATGGAGGCATCGACCCAATTGCAGCACTTTTGGCTGTCCTGTGGACAGCAGAACATGCTGCACTATTTGTGTGCAGCAAGCCCCCAATTGCGAGCAGCAGCACCAGATACCATGCACTGATAATGCTGGTCTGGCTCCTTCACACTGCATTCCATCCAGTTCATCATGCAAGCACCCAGCCAGCCTGCATGCGTGCAACCCACCGAGCTGCCAAGGTCAAAGGGCACTGCGCTGCCGTCTGAGCGCCAGCCTCTCAGGGTGTTGATGAACATGCCAGTGGGGCTGCACCAGGGCTTGGAAGCCGAAGCTCGGCTCAAGTTATGTCGATGCAGCACAGGTCGCCCGGGCATTGTACCACCCACATAACCACATGCAGCCCATGCAACGGCCGCAGAGCGCAGCAGCAGCGTGCACACGCAGGCATGCGAAATGAGGCTTGCGGAACGCACTGCTCACAAGAGAGGCTGTGACATGGGATTCACAATCTCAAAACGGACGCTGACGCTGCATGTGGCTTTGTCTGCAGGGGAGGCAGCAGGGGCCAGCAGCGAGCTCGCATGCGGATGGTCAGCCTGCGGCGGCAGACCATGCCATGCTGTGCCATGCTCTGCTGCCGGTGAAACATGTGAGCTCATTCCGCCGTGCAGCATGCATGCATCTGCCCTGGCTGTACAGCAACATGTTGAGGGCATCAACCATGGTGTCACTTACCTAGCCACATGCCATGGCTCCCTGCAGGGGCGGGAAGGAAGGGGACCATGCGCATTGATCAGCATGCAGCAACATGTTGTAGGCAGCTGCTTCACCACACCAGCCCCCAAACCAGTGCTGTGCAGGTGTACAATGCATGTGTGGTGCCATGCTATTTAGTGACTGCCAGCCAATTCAGCAGCTGCTGCTGCCACGGCTCACAGGGAACGCTGATGCCCAGGCTGTGGCTGCACAGTGGTAGAGGCAGCAAGCAGAGGGACGGCACTCAGCGCGTGAGGCGGCAGTGCAGCCGGAAAGCAGTGCAGCATGTGCGCTGAGATTCGGGCTAACCGCTATGCAATGCACGCGCAGCCAGCATGAGAGGCAGCCCAGCAGCTGCTGCAGCCCAGCAGCGCCAGCACGGCGGCGAGCTAAGCCTGCTGAGTTCCTGCCAGTATCCATGCTAATTGCCTGCTAGGCCTGCTGGGCGCTCACCGCACTTCCTTAGTCTTGACCGCACTCGCAGCACTGTCCCCCTTCCTCCCAATGCTTCCGGAGCTGGACTGGCTGCCCACCCTGCAGTTGCAAGCGCCACGTGGCCCTTTAGGGGGCTCCAGTTTGCTTGAGCATACACCGTAGGGATGCACATGTCTGCACGACTTGCATTGGCCAAAACCGCCATCCCCACTTCCAGCAGCGCACATGTGGTTTCTCACCAGGTGCATGAGTGCTCATCCGCGCCGAAGTATGTGTTGCTGACGGTTGCCAGGCACGCGGCACGGGACTTGATGCCGATGCACTTGGCGCAAGCGGACTGCTGGGCAGCCGACAGGCGCGCGTCGTTGCAGGCTGTGATGGGGCTTGCCTTTAGGAACGTCCCTTCGTCGTCGTCGTAGATCAGGGGGGCAATCACAGCCGGAGTGTAGCTGCAGAGTGGAGCACGGGCAACCAGCGATCGGCGTGCCGACGCCTTGCCAAGTGGTGCGCACCAAAGCCAGGCAATGAGCGCCGCCAGGCAGGCGGCAGCACGAAGGACGGCTCACACGCAGGGCTTGCCAGCCAGGAATAGGTCGGCTGGCAATTTGGAGGCTGGCTTCATAGCCGCCTGGGAGCCGGGTGCAGCTGGTTTCACAGCTGCCGCACCCGGGCGTCCGGTCCGCGGCGCCGTACGGCCGCTCGCCGGCCAAGAGGTGAAAGGCCGCGGCGCGGCTGCTGCCGCTGTCGCCAGCGCCAGTAGCGCAAAGCACAGCCTCATAGGGTGAGAGAGGCGGAGCGGCAACGGGGTGGGGTGCGGGCCTGGCAAGGTATAAGGCTTGGCGCATGCCTTGATGGGCCAATTGTGGGCAGCAAAGGCTGTTCCGATGGTCACCGGAATGCTCAAGGGCCCAAAGGCCAAGCATGATGCCGCATGCGTGACGCCCATCGCCCAGCTCCGCTGGATGAGGCGGCTCCAAGCATGCAGGGAGCTTCAATTGTTCATGCCTTGCAGGTGCCTCTTTCGGTCCAAACCAAGCTCAGGGTGTGTTCTGTGACTTGTTCCACCTTTGCATTGCTATGGCAAGGTGTGGAGTTACACCACGTCCTACACGCCGCCCCAGGCTAGGTCATGCAGGATGGGTGCAGACTCGAGCCGCATCCGCCCACAGCGCTCCATCAGGGGGCCGTCAAGTGCACTTGCGCAACACAGCCGCCGGGCCCGCCTCGTCATAATCTGCCTTTGTGAGGAAACCACCAGACTGTGAAGAGAAGCAGGAGGAAAGGCAGGGAAGTTGTGGGTTGGCTCGCAGCGTGCACAGCACCAGCAGTCTGCTGGTCTGTAAGCCCGGGGCGGCCGCCTGACGAGCGCAGAACTGCCAACTGCCGCCGCTGCTCTAGTGTGCTGCCACACATGCGAGCGCTGAGCACACGGAATGCAACAACCTGAACACATTGCAAGCTGCAAACCGGGCTGCAAAACGGCGCGCCTCAACCAGTGGTGCCCACAGGCACCCCACAGGCTGTGAAGGGCAGGCGCAGACCTGAGAGAAGCTGACTCGCGCCAGCACAGCGCCGCCCATCCACGCAGCGTGCCGCAGCGTGGCCTCTGGCATGTAGTCCTGAAGTTAAGAGGCAAGCGGGACAGCAGGGAGGCGGCACATGAGGGCAGCGGCACACGAGTCGCGGCAGGGCCTCATGGTATAGAAGGCTTGAGGGCACACCCTGGTGCCTTGCACTCAAGCACAAGCATGTGCCGTGGAGCAGAGGCCTGCTGGCGTGCGCATGCGAGCCGAACACCAGACTCCCGCCCCTCTCTGCTCCCGCCCTGCCAAGCAAGCTGCGCCACACAACGCCGCTGGCCCACTGAACAGACTGCTGCGCACCGGGACGCCGTAGATGCCTGGCGCGATGCTCTGCGGGGCAAGGCCCCGCATCTCCCTCAGCAGGCGCGCCGCCAGGCCCGGGATGCTGCTGCCGCCGCCACACACCATCATGCCTTCCAGCCACAGCTGCGAGGGGCCGGGTGGCGGGCGGGACAGGGGGTGTGAGATTGCCAGGGGTTGGAACTGGACTGAGTGCAAGCAGAAATTCGGCTGTCATTCAGCAGGCGGACTGCTCTTCCAGCCAGCAGCCTCGCTGCATAGCCAGCACACAGCAGTGAAGCACACAATGCAGCGTGTGAACAAATACGCGAGCACAATGCATGACGCACAAACACGTGGCAGTCCTCAGCGCACCTTGCGGGAGGCTGGGTCTGTGTGGGCCACCGCCGCTGTCCAGATGGCTTCTGAGAGCCTCGACACATCAGCACCCAACAGCGAGCCGTCCATCAGTGCCTCCCCAAGTTGTGCCCCCTCCCGCTGTATCGTTATGCGCTGCCCATCCGGCAGCGTGTGCGTGGTGGGCTCCCCTGCCGCCGCCGCAAGCGCTGCCGCGTCGCTGCTATAAGCCACACACGCCACGCTGCGTGCCAGGCTGTCTAGTGCCACCGCCGCTGGGTCAGCGTATGGCGCGCTGTCACTCCCGCTGCTGCCGCTGCTGCCGCTGCCGCTGCCCCCACTGCCGCTGCCGCTGCTACTCAGGCTGCTCACGTTCAGCCCCCGTGTGCCCAGCTGCTGCAGCAGGTACTGCGCTAGATGGTGGCATCCATAGGGCAGCCGCTGTGCTGTGGACGGATATGCCAGCCCTTCACTGACGGGCACAATGTCTGCAGCAGGGAGCAGGAAATGGGGATCTGAAAACTATAGGCAGGGCATGCAGCAGACATGGCATGCCATGNCACAAKKGCCGGAGGCTTCCCNAAGAGGTTGCTGCTGAAGAGCTAGGCATGCTTGCCATGAGAGACATCCTCGCCGGGTCATGGACCCCCCCATGAGGTTTGTGGCAGGCAGCAACGGCACACACTCAGCACCAGCTGCACTCATCCAATTAGCAGCTGCGCACCTATCTTGCTGTGCCCAATGTCAATCACGGTGCCTCCCAGCACTAAACACACTCAGCACCAGCTGCAATCATCCAATTAGCAGCTGCGCACCTATCTTGCYGTGCCCAATGTCAATCACGGTGCCTCCCAGGCGGCCCAGGGCATAGAGCGAGCACACCGCCTGGTCTGCCCCGTAGTAGCCCGCCACGTTGAACACCTGTGGTTTGGCAACAGATAGAGCAACTGTGGGCAGAGCACGTGGGCTAAGCAACGGAGGCACTGGTCTGCCCCGTAGTAGCCCGCCACATTGAACACCTGCGGTTGATTGATCCACAGTGAATGCAACAGTTGCATAGAGCAAGTGGGAAGAGGACGTGGTAATCCATAGCAGCCCGCCACATTGAACACCTGCGGTGGTTGGTTTGCAATGGGTTGTGCGTTTGGGTGGAAATCATGAGCAAGCACAAGCTTTGCCTGCAGCCATGCAGCAGCCATCTCCGCCCTCCCATCCAGATCACCGCAGCCAGCGTGTTGCATTATGCATCAAACTCTGGACTTCACGGCGTAACGAGAACAACCATTTGCAGCCTTATTCACCTCAACATGAGCTGGCACAGGCGTCGTCGCACTCCCGCACTTCCACCCAACCCATCTGCTTCAGCTGTATACATTCCTAACCAACAGCCATGCAAGGATTGCAGCCCCCCACCTCAAACATCAACTGGCACAGGCGCTCCCGCTCGTCCCTCCCAAGGAAATTCGGCTCCGCCAGCAAAATGCCGCCCTCCTTGCCACGCTGCCACCCAATCTGCATGCGTGGGCGGCAAGGCAGGGGCAGCGTGAGGCAGGCAGTTGCATGGGCCCTGGCGGTCAGGCGCTGGCGCTGGCGCTGGTGCTGGTGGCTGGGAGGCAGCTGCGCAGGTGGCCAGGCTGGGCAGGGAGCTGCAACGTTGCCAAGTTGGCAACAGGCATGTACACAGTCGCATGCCTCGCAAGCCAGTGACATGCACCCACCCAGCCGCCACCGCACCCGTTCGTATAGGATGTGGTCCAAGCAACCCTCCAGCACATCCCAATCAGCGATGGTGCCCTGCACAATCGGGTGCACGATGCGGCCGCCTGCTGCTGCTGCTGCTCCACCGGCTGCGCCCGCCTCGACGCCGCCGTTGGCAGCGGCCGGGTCTCGCACTGTGGCCTCGGTTGCAGCGATCTGCATGTGGCAGTTGCAAGGATGCGTAGCTCAGGAGTTGGCTGCCTAGCTGTGCAGCAATCTCAAGCAGCAGGTTGCAATGCCGCAGCAGGCAGCAGGCTTGGCACAGTTGCAGCCCGGCAGCTCACCACCCACGGCTCTTTGTCATTGGGAAAGGGGTCTGCCTTGCCCGCTCGGAGGAAGCGGCTGCCCAGGTCGCACACAACCACGTCCATGGCAGCTCGGGGGCAACCGCAGTGCGGCGCCTAGCTCGCCGGTCGAGCAGCGGCAGCGGCAGACGGGCGGCGGGGAGCGGCGACAAGGGCGTGGGGGCCGGCTGCGCTGCTTGCCCAACGATCTGAGGGGGTTGCCGCTCTGGGAGGCTGTGAATGAAGGGCGGCCGAGCTGCCTAGGTGCGCAGCCAATCCAGTGCGGACTAAAGGGAGGGCTGCAGCGTTTCCGCTGGCTTTGATGAGCGAGATCGAGCTCTGGGCAATTGACGGCAGGCGCGATCGGCGCCTGAACGGCCCATTGCAGTCTTTGCCCGCCCATGCATGGGCCAGCTGCTCTCCTTGCGGTCCCAGCCCTCGCCCACTAACACATGCATGATGCTGTAATATTTCAGCTGCCCGATGGCTCGCGGGAAGCGGCTGGTGCAAGCCCTTGCCGCCGGCGCGCTGCTACTGTGCTGCTGTGCTTCCCTGACGCACGGCACCAACGAGCAGCAACGGCAGAAGGCAGAGGAGCAGCTCTTTCAGCAGCTGGACGCCAACAAGGTGCGGCTCGGCGCCCACAGCCGCTTGCAGCGGGCTCCTGTGGCCCGCAGCGATGGGCAGGATCATGGATCATGCTGAGCACSCGCCAAGCCGGCCTACCCGGCCCGGCCGCCTGCCGCCGCCGCCCGGCACGTGCCCGCTTGCTCCACCCGCCTCGCCCCACGTGCCCCTGCCGCAGGATGGCGAAGTGACGGCGGCTGAGACGGCACACTATGTGGGCCAGGACGCCGGCTTTGACTGGGCGGCACAGGAGGGGTGGAGCGTCGCCGCGGCGGCGCAGCACTCGCAAGAGGCGCTCGATGGGGCGGATGCGGGCGGGACGGTTTCCAAAGCTGAGCTGGCCGCACACTTGCGAGCGCTGCTTCAGGTGTGTGCCTGCTTGCAGAGCCGCTGCGGACTGGAGGGTGCAGCAGCAAGGCGGGCGGTACAGCCGGATGGGCGAATGGTGATCTCCCGCCTGCAGCAGCCCTGGTCCCGTTTAACCAGATTCTGGGACGGGCGCCGTGGCAGTTGCTCTAAGTTGGTTAACAGTTAMCTGMTCCCRGGGTGTGTGSCTCCCGTTGCCCGCCACTGCAGGGTGTGTGGCTCCCATTGCCCGCCACTGCTGGGCTCTCACTCCCGCTTCTCCTGCTCCGCAGGACCACAAGGTTGTGGACTGGGTAGAGCACGGCCTCGGCCTGCCGCAATATGCCCCCGCCTTCAAGCGCAACGCGGTCACAGCTCTGGACTTTCCGCTGCTGCTGAGCGATGGGGGTGCCACCCTGGCGAGCGATCTGGGAGTCACCTCGCGGCTGCACCAGCAGCAGGTGGGCGGGGCAGACTGGGAGGGGCGGCTTGCTGCTGGCCTCCACGACTCTTTGCCGCGCTTTTGGGGCATTTCCAGCCCAAGTCTGCCGCAGTCGGGGAGCTGGCGCGAGGGGCTACAGTGGCTGCCAATACCAGATGGCTTCCTTGCTGCCTGCCTCAACAATGTTGCCTGGCAAGCAAATCCAACCACACGATCTTTGCTGCCTCCTCCTGGTTTGCAGATCCTGCGGGGCCTCAAACGAATGGTCTTGGGCCTGGGCCAGCTGCCCTCCCCGCCGCAGCAGCTCGAGTGCGCCGCCGCCAACAAGAGCGCGGTGCGGCTGAGCTGGCAGCCGCCTGCTGCCGCGGGCCACCCTCCCTATCACAAATACATCCTGCAGCGGCAACTGCTGGAGGCCACCGCAGCGGGCGGCGGCCGAGGCGCGCACAGCCGCTGCGCAGCGGGGGCCCCTCTCGACGGCAGCGGCGGCAGCGGCGGCACGCCTGACAGCGGCGGCGGCAGGTGGATCGGCGCACCCAGCTGCCCGGCTGAGCCCTGGGAGACTGTGGGCGATCCAGATGATGAGCTGAGTGCTTGGCTGGACGCCCCCCCAGCTGCGGGCAGCTACCGCTACCGCCTTGCGGCCTGGAGCGCGTTTGGGCACAGCGCATACGCATACACGCCGGCCGGGTGTGCGGTCAAGGCGGCTCAGCGGCTGCGGCTGCCGCCCGCGCAGGTGCTGCCGCCCAGTGACATGCAGGCACTGCTTGCCTCGCTGGCGGCGAGCGGCAGCACTCTCTCGGCGCGGCAGGGGCAGTCTGTGAGCAGCGGCAAGGCTTGGTCTTGGTCTGCGGCCAGCAGCGCTGTGGTTGTGGCGCTAACCATCCTGCTCAAGGCGAGCCAGCTGCAGGTGGCCGCTCGGCTGGCGGCCCTCTGGCGGATGGCCGCTGATACGTTGGCCCGGCGGCGGCAAGCGACAGGCGGCGCCGCTCCGAATACAGACCAGCAGCAGACGGGCAGCGCAGCATGCCCGGCGCCCGGCATGCCGCTGGTTAGCAGCAGCCGTGCCTCGCTAGCCAGCTTGGCGGGCGAGGCAGCCGCAGCGGACGAGCAGCAACGGCAGCAGCAGCAGCAGAACGGGCCAGGAGCACTAGCAGGAGCTGACGGCAGCCTGTTGCACAGCCTGAGCAGCTCACAACTGCTGAGCCTGGCCAGCAGCCAGGGCCTTGCTCTGGATCCCTCCTCAGACTCAGCGGCAGCAGCTGCAGCAGCTGGCGGGCTGTCAGCCGATGCAGCACTGGATGATGCCTCCGCTGAGCAGCTAGCGCAGGCCATTCGGCGGGGGCAGCGCTGCGGGCACCCGGGCTGCCACCGCCGCTTTGACCGGCTCAGAGACGTGCGGCGGCGGCTGGAGGTGAGCCTGGCCTCTGCCACAGGGCCAGTTGCTGGTTGATCACGGGGAGTGTTCTGGCCAATTTCGCTGGCTTGGGTTTGACCGAGTTTGACCGGTTTGGCGCTCATGCTGGCGCTGCTGCAATGGCATGCTGCCGCTGCCGCTCCTGCCAACTGCTGCTGCACTTCGTTTGGGCCCTGCCTGCTGGCCGCACACCATGGCTGGCCTGTGCTCCAGCAGCCACTCACCCACCCCTGCTGCCGCCGACCTCCTGCCTGCCCCTGTAGAGCCACTACTGCGGGCTGTGCCAGCGAGTCTTCTGCTTGCAGCACACATGCGTGTCACCGCACGGCCCCCGCGGCGGCTGCGGCTTGGAGAGTAGCTGCCTGTGCTATGCCTGCTTTGCTGAGCTGGCGCCGGCGCAGCAGGCTGCCTACGAGCGCGCAAACCGCCTGCCGTCTGGCGCCGCCTGCAACGGCACAGATGGCAAGGGCAGTGAGGCAGCGACAGCTAGCCGTGACGGTGGTGCAGCTCTTCAGCCAGCGGCTGGACTAGAGGAGCTTCCACCTGCACTTGCCGGCAGCTTGTCCGCTGCTTTCAAGCAACCAGAGGCGGCAGCACCTGATGCGGCAGCGGCGGCAGGCGCCAGTGCTGAGGCGCGCCGGCGGTGGCGCAAGGCTGGTGGCTTCCTGCGTGCGCTTGTACGATTCAAGGCTGGCGTTGCAGATAGGCAGCCTGCTAACTGACCTGATGTTGCTCTCTTGATTGCAACCACGTGACCTGTAACACTCGGCGTTTGCCTCTTCGCACATGTTGACCGGCCTGGCTTCAGGCATGCACAGCGCACCAGCTGGTCCCCTGTCAATCTGATCTCTCACAGTTACAAGTCGCCAGCTCAGGCAGCTGGCTGTCACACTTGAAGTCAACAACGACAAGTGGTCAAACGACGACTGGTCAAACACAACATACAAACATACGGCCTGTGGCAACCGCTGAAAAATGCATTGACACGCAATGGGAAGCAGATTGGGGAACGGAATACACTCCTGCGGGCGCCGGCGGGGCCGCACCAACAGGAGTTGCATTGAACTGAAAACGGAACTGAGAACGATGGGAGGGTGCAACACGCGGGCAGGTCAGGCAGGTGGGGCAAACAAAAACGAACAAACACGCAAATGCAGACGCTCATGTGCACGCAAAGGAGCTTTGAAAAGGTGTGGCTGAGACAGTAGTCGAGGGAACAAACAGTGCTGTGCACAGTTGGCGACGCGCCAGGCGTCTCACACATTCAGCGCAGTGGTCAGCCAAACACAGACGTGCAGGCGCACGTGCATGGCGGCACATGCGTGCAAGGAAAAGCTAGCTGCACAGCTTGCTAAGGGTTGTCGTCATGAGAGTTGGCACGGGGCCGCTTCCGGCTCGGACTACCGCTGCCGGCTGTGTGCATGGGAGGCTCACCCTGCGGTGCCTGCTCGCCCGCAGGCTCGCCTGCTGGCAGGCCCGCTATTGCCCCGCTCCCAGGCTGGGATCCTAGCCCCTCCTCGGCGGCCGCCTGCTGCTGCTGCTGCTGCTGTGCCCGCGGCGAATGTGGCACTTGCTGTTGCTGCTGCTGCCGTGCCGCAAGCGGCGAGGCCGGCTGCGAGGCCGGCTGCGACTTGGGCTGAGGGTGCTGCTGGTGCTGGTGCTGTGGGTGCTGCAGCGGCGCTGGCGAAGGCTGCTGGGACCTAGACGGGTTGTGGTGGTGTTGGTGGTGGTGCGGCTGCTGGTGGTGCTGCTGCGGGTGCTGCTGGCGGGACATGGCCGCCATCGCCGCAAGCATGGCCTGCAGCTGGTGCAGCCCGGCAGCAGGTGCAGCGCCGTGGGGGGCGCCGCTGTGGGTGCTGTTGTTCAGCTGGGACTGCTGGGCCGGAGCCTCGCCTGAGAGCACCCTCAGTATAGCAGCTGGTGTGACCGTGTCGCCAGCTGGGTGCGCCGCATGGCTCTCAGGCGGAGGGCCCGCTGGCGCGGCACCCTTGGGCAGCGGCGCGCCAGTGATGCCCTGCACAGCGGCCTGCAGCGCCTGCACCGCGCTCCACAGCTCCTGCTGCTGCCGGGCCTGCAGCGACAGCTGCTCCGCCTGGCGCAGCCGTGCGGCGGAAGCGCCCTGTAGGGACGTGCGGGCCGCCGCCAGCTGCTCCGCTTGCGAGGTCACCTGCGCTGTGAGTGCTGAGATCTGCTGCGCCTGCGCCGCCAGCTGCGCCTGCTGCTCCTGCAGCTGCTCCCGCTGCGCTGCAAGCTGCTGCACCACACTGATCAGGACCTCCATCAAGTGGCCGTCCTGCGGGCCGCGCTGCTGCTCGCCGCCCGCTGCAGCTGCCGCCAGCGCAGCCGCCAGCGCCGGCGGCTGCTGGGGCAGCGGCTGCTCCTGCTGGCTTCCTGCTGCCGCGTGCTGCAGCTGGCGAACCAAGCCAGACAGGGCTTGCAGAACCGCGGCATCCTGCAGCGCTGCGCTCTCGCCGCCGCCCTCAGCGTGCTGCCTCGCCGCGGCCGCCACTGCTGCTGCTTGCGCCGCCGCATCTGCCGGGCCACCGTGCTGAAGCAGGCTAGCCAAGCCTGGTGGCAGGGCTGCACCCAGGCCCGCTAACCCTGGCGACCCAGCAGTGATGGGCGGCGCATGCTGCCCCTGTCCCAGCAGGGCTTGCAGCAGACCGGAGGGCACTGCACCGGGGTKCAGGCCTGCCGCCCCCGGCAGCCCACCTACTGCTGCCATCTGTTTGAGCAGCGGAGCGGCCKGCGGCTGGCCGGCATGCCAAAGCGGGCCTGCTGCGCTGCCGGCGCCGCCCAGCGGATCTTGCCCCGCCGCCGCTGCTGCTGCCGCCGCTGCTAGTGCAGCATGCACAAAGCCGTCGCGCTGCGCGTCGGGGCTGTGCTGCTGCCGCTCGTTGTCAGAGTCGGCTCGGTTGTACTCTGCACAAAAAGGGGCAGGTGGCACAGGGCATCCAGCATGGGCGAATAGACAGGCCGAGGGCAGGCTGGCAGCCCTTGCAAGCCGGCTTCCACAGCTTTTGGCATCTCCTCAGTTCCTTGCTACGTGCCAGACATGATGCAGGTTCCTTGCAGAGTAAGAACCCAACATCATACACAACCATCAACCAAAACCCAGGTTGCAAGAGCAACACAGCCAGCTGGGTGCTCACCCCGCCCCACACTCGACAGCCAGGCCTTGAGCGAAATGTTCTGGGGCAGCACCCGGATGGTCTCTCGCCACTTCTTCCTCCCCTGCAAAGCAAGGGGCGCAGTGGAGGCACACACAGGAAGTCAGGCTGGGGCTGCTGGGCGGAAAGCGCACTGGTGGCTCAGCAGGCTGACCAGGACAGGGTTCGTACAGCCCATCAGTCATGTCCCAGCTTGCAAGCCCMGCAAACAAGGGTGTGCACATGTGGCGGCCAGTCAATTTCAGGCGCTGTGTTGAGCAGGGTGTGCTGCATTATGCAGCTTCAGAACTGTTCCCTTACCTGCCGGCCAGCGTGCGCCTCAAATGCGTTGCCGCTGAAGATGCAGCCGCCAGTTGCGTGCAGCTCTAGGGGTCGGTCTTTGCAGCAGTCGCCCAGGCACTTGATGTCTGCAGCCAGCGGAGCGGTTGGTTAGGGGGTGGGTTGATTGGGCTGCGGGAGGGCTGTACGACCCAGGGAAGCTGCTTGCAGCAGTGGGAAATGGTCAGTACGAACAGGGTCTGCTGAGAGGGGTGGCTCAGGGATCGGGAGGAACCCTTGACAAAAAGGTGCGTAGGAGACATGCAAATCAAGCACGTGGCCTTGGACTGGCCACAGGGAGTTGCACGCACTCTAACCCCTGTTTCCCAGCACTGGGGCAATGTTTTGGCCAGCAGAGCGTGCATCCCATCCAAACCGTACAAAGTGGCTCCCGGAGAGCGCCTTTTCTGAGCCGACAGAGCCAACCTTTTGAGACTGTGCGGCTGCCGAGGACGCAGGCAGGCCGGGGGGGNCCAACCTTGGGCAGGGCGTCCCAGCCACTCAGTTTAGGTTCGTTTCTCTCACCTTTCGTACCCAGCAGGTCAAAGGGAAACTCATGCCATCAGCAGGGCGCACCAAAGCAGTCCAAACCATGGTAAGTGGGCCATTCAGCGCCCGGATTGGGGGCTGGCAAGGCAACCACACAGACTCCAACCACGGCCCATACTCGTTGTGGCCCCATCAACGGAGGTCACATGGCCAGCAGTGTACGTCCCAGCCCACCCCAGACTCACAGAGGACGCCTGTGGGCGTGGTGGCATCGCCGCCTTGCTGCCTGTCCGCATGCAGCTTGGTGGCGCGCTCCAGAAGAAGGCCTGCGATGGGCGGGGGCAGCAGGGGGGGACGCAAGGGTGCGTTTGACCCAGAGCTCCTGGCGGCTGTGGGCTTGGGTGCCTGCCTGATGCTTGATCTGAGGGCATTGCAAGCTGCGCAGGCGGCCCGGCAAGGCTCAGCTGGCAGGGCTGTCTGATCAGGCAAGGGTGTGGGGGACCGGAGGACGCAGGCCAAACAGAGGCCCGCGGTGCGCCGGACCGCCGGGCGGCGGCGTCGCGCAGCTTGGGCAGGGCGCCCTGGACCTGCCGCCGCCTGCCGCCTGCCGCCCGGAGATTGCTCAGCGCTATGCGCAGCTGAGGGCGGCCCGGCAGCTGCACCGTTCGCGCGGTCGAGGGCGCCCCCGCCTCCTCCGTCCGCCCTCCCTCCCGACGGCGCCCGCTGACCCCCTCCTGCGGCTCTCGCGTACCTGGAAGGGGGTCTGAGACGCCGCAGCAGCAGTGAGCGAGCACTTTGTAGCCTAGCCTCTGCAGGTCGACCTCCTGCAAGTCCGCAGCCGACATCTCAAGGCTTCAAGCAACAAGAGCAACGACTGGGATGGCGAATAGCAGGGGCGCGCACTGCAGGGCGGGTGACTGGCGCTGGACCACTCAGGACATGGGCGCGGGGTCTNGCCTNCGCCTCCTGTTNGNCACTNGTGCTGGCTCCRWC
>JADXDR010000046.1:2235-44324 GCA_025026875.1 Chlorella ohadii | reverse complement strand
CGWMTSCNGYRKGCGRCGSSGGCGGMGSSGGCKKRSCSSRCWYGMCCCRCMMKACSCRSSRCCGCACCCGCTGCCGCCTGCGCAGCTGCCGCGGCTTAGGGTCACACGACGCTGCGCAGCGCCTGGGGTCGCTGTCTGCATCGTGGTGGGCCCCACAGCACCATTTACCGTAATTCTGCCGGCACCTGCGCTAGGCGAGCACACATGCAGCCGTGCATGGCAGCAACCTGCCTCCCCAGCTGGCAGTTGGCACCGATGCGCCGCTGTTGTCCGGCGCAGGTGCCAGGCGGTGACACAACAGTTGCACCTGGCCTCGTCGGCGGCTGGCTGCAGCCCTGGAACCTTCGAACACAATCAGCAATGAAGCCCCCCAGGCAGCAGGCCGGCAGGCATGTCGCGTTCTTGCCATGTGTCCCTGCCGCCGCCGGTGCTGTCGGCTGCGGCGCCGCTGACAACACAGCTAAGCTCGTGCTTGGCTGGGTCGCTGCTGCAGGGCAGTTCAATGCAGGCACACCCTACTTTCGCACCACGCCCCTGGTCCGTGCAGCGCCCTTGCTCCTGCAATGCAGCTGCACACGCACAAGGCTGTCTCATGCACGATGTGGCGGCCGCCTCCCCCCGGACGCCGTGGCGGCCACAGCACCGTTAAGCATACGCCATGCCAAGGCGGTCTGCTCTCCAGCGTGCCTGGGCATGCGCCTGAGACCTTCATGGCACTGACGGTTGTGCTAGCCAGAAGGGTTGGCAGCCAACAGCCCCTGTAATGGCCTTCAAGCTGTGTGCTTGCCAACGGGGGCTCCTTGTTGGCCGGGCCCAGGCCCTTCTGACCTCCGCCCCTGCGCCTGCTGCCCGGCAGCCTGCGTTGCAACGTTGGAGAAACATGCTGCATATCAGCAAGCTGCAGTATGGTGCGCATCAATTCCAGGAAAAGCAGTGCAGCGGTGGCAGCGGCGGCAGGTGGGGGCAGCATGCTGTGCTGAGGCGGCGACGGCGGAGCTCCCCACGTGCTGCCCTTGGATCGCCGGCAATGACTGCAATGCAATAGCAGTGCAGCCTTGCAGAGCTTATCTGGGCGGCAGCAGCGGCGAGCAGCCTTTCCGGCGGTCGGGCGGCGGCGAGGCGGCGGTCTTGATCGCGCGCAAGATCTGGACCTCTGGATTATCACGGCGCCGCTGGTGCGCTAGTTGGAGCCTGCAAAGTCGCGATGCGGTAGGCCCTTGGCAACCACCTTTGCTCGGGCAGCTTCCTGCTACCCTCGCCGGCTTGTTTTGGCATCAGGCACGCAGTAGCTATGTGGGTTGTGCGCCGCAAAGCCATCGCAGGCCACTCGCCCACTGCTGCTGCCCGCTGCCGCTCTCCCTCCCTAGCGCAGCCGCAGGCCGCGTCGAGCCGCAGGCGGCATGGCGCTGCGCCCCGCAGCCTGCTGCATCACGGCGCTGCTGCTGGTGGCCGCAGTGAACTGCGCCAAGCCGGACGGTCTGGGCCAATTTGGTGCGTGCCGAGGGGCTGCCATCAGTGGCGGTTGGCACGGTGCCATTCGGCGCACCCCACCGGCTGGCCTCAGGAGTTGGGCTGCCGCAACCTTCACCCAAATAGCAAGCTCCAACCCACGTTACTCTGCAGAGTCTCATGAGCTGGACCCCGGCCTCGATGAGATCCCAGGCGGGCACACGCTGGTGGCACACATCGTGCCGCTGCACCACTCGCAAGACGATGTGCTTGTGGGTGCTGCGGCGGTGGCCTGGCAGCCGGAACCCGGCTTGGAGGCGCTGCATGGGGACGGCACGCTGCTGCCGGCAGCGTCTGAGGAGGACCCAGGACTGCTGAAGGGCGTCTCCTTCGGTGCGTGCCAGCTGGCGGGGGTGGGTGTGGGCTGGTTGGTGTGGGAGCTGCACAGGCCTGGCCAAGTTCCTGTTCCTGGCACACACGACCTCCTGCTGTGGCTAGGAGTGTCGGATGGATGCACTAGGCGCGTGTTTGCCCTTGCAGTGACCCGCGCCACGTGCCGTTGTGTCCTGCAGGGTTTGAGCACCCCTCCACGCTCCCAGCCAGCCTCCCCAACCTGAGTGCCCTGGAAACACCAGCACCAGCGCCGGCACCCGCTGAGGCACCGTCTGGCAATGCCACACCGCCTGCTGCAGCCACAGCCGGGGCTGCAAAGCAGCCGGCCGCTGGGGTGCATGCCCCGGCAGCCACAACCGCAGCGTCAGCTGCCACAACCGCAGCGGCAGCTGCCACCCACATGGCGGCGGCTTCCAGCGCAAAGCCCAAGCCGGCTGCAACAGGTACAGCGGCCGGAGGAACAGCTGCTGAGCAAATGGTGGAAGCAGCGGCAGTGCAGCCCGTCGCAGCAAAGCCCGTGGGGGCCGTGGCTGCCAAGCCTGTGGCGGCGGCGCAGGCCGCAGCAGCAAAGCCCACGCCCGTGCCGATCCCCAAGCCAGCAGCTAAACCCGTGGCGCCTGCAAAGGCTTTGCCCACTCCTCAGCCTGTGGTGGCGCAGCAGCCGCCTGTCACTGTCCCCCAGGGCCCGCCCCGCATGCTGATCTCACAAGGGCCGGACTATGCACTGGCCCTGCCCAACCCAGCGGTGCCCCAGCGGGCCAGCGTCCCAGCCTCGGTCATCTTCCCAGGCGCAGTGACAGCTGGCGCGCGCACCACGCTGGGACCTTTCAGGATGCAGGCCCTGCCGCCCTACCCGCTGCAAGCCAACCGGGCGGTGGGTTATGCAGACCTGGTCCCTGTGGTGCAGTTCTCGAACAATCATTACTACCTGCACCAGGTGAGAATGGGGGGCTGGGCTTGGAGGCTTGATGGTGGCGTGCGGAGTCTGGGTTTTGCCTACCAGCACTGCTGCTGCTGCTGCTGGCGTTTGTGCACTGGCTTTGCTATTCACCGCTGCAGCTCCCATGCCAAGCCTGCTGCATGTGCCTCGTTGCATGTTGGCAGCTGGGCAGTGACATTGCCTCTCCTGGGAGACAGCACTGCTGCAACCGCGCATGCTGAGGCACGATCACCCACAACACACCTTGCGAATTCCTGCCCCCTACAGATCCCGCCCAACCCCCGTGCCGTGGTGCTCATGATCCACGGCTGCGCCGGTACCGCCTTCAACTGGTGGCCCCAAAGCGCATCCTGCAACAACTGCCGCGGCATGCCGGAACAGATGAGCCACACAATCCAGGCGCTGGCCAGGGGCTATGCAGGTGAGAGCTGTCTGCTGCTGTGCATGCTGCTTGTGCTGCTGATATGCCTGCTGTGCATGCTGCTGAGGCTATGCGGTTTTTTTCTGTGCTGCCGCTGTGCATGCTGTCCTGATGCACGTGCGGTGCTGGCTGCTGCTGTGTGGCTTGTAGTCAGCTGTTGGTGTCACTTGGGGGGAAGCTGTTGCCTGCTGGCGTTGCTGCTGTTGCTGTTGCAATGGACAAGCTGTTGCTAGCTGCTGCCGCCACTCATACCCAGCGACTCTGTCTTGACACCCCCATCCCACCCACCAAAGCAGCTGTGCTGCTGACCCAGCCTGTGCTGCTGAACCCTCCTCCCTGTTGCATGAAATCCCCATGTTTCTGCAGTGCTGGCGGTCTCTGCGGGGGACATGAACACGGGCTGCTGGAGCTGGAACGACGATGCAGAGGATGTTCGGGACCTGGTGAAGGCCTGGCTGGACAAGACCAAGTGAGAAGTAGATTCAACAGGCTGTAGCGCGCTTGCTATGCGTGCCCAGCAGCAGTTGAATGGGAGCTAACCATGCTCGTGGCTTTCGTCCATTGCCCTGCAGGCTGAAGGGGCTCCCCCTCTACGGCCTGGGAGTCTCCTCTGGCGCCTCATTCGTGCTCAAGCTGCCGCGCTTCTTCAAGGCAAGCTGGCGATTGAACAATGGAGCGTCCGGCCCACAATGTGGTCAGCGGCAGGACACGCACATCTGATGCCTGCCTGCTTGGCACAACAACGCTTCCTGCCGTGATCGCTTTCACCTCGTGCAGTTCAGCGGCATCCTGTCTGAGGCGCTTGGCATCGACCCCGGCCCCTGGAGTCTGAACAAGATTGATGGGCGTGAGTGCTGGGTTGGACTGGCTGTTGGGCTTTGACCATCTGCAGGGTAGCCAGCAGAGCACGGCCTTCAGCCGCCAAGCAGGTGCCAGTTGCCATGCCGGGCTGTACGGCGCACAGCCCTTGCAAGTCTTGCATGCCCGGCATATGCAGTGTAAGTTGCTCATTCAGCTTCGATCAGGTGCCCCACCCTCTACTAAATGTGTGCTTCCTCACTCTTCCCGACATCGCCACAGACTTCAGGCCCACCCAACGAAGCAGCAAGCTCGGACCCCTTGTCTCATGATAGCAAGCTGTCTGCCCACTCCTTTCTACCATCGCAGACTTCCCGCCCACCCTGTTTGTGAGCATGGTCAAGGACCCCAAGCAGTCGGCCAAGATTGGCACGGACTGGAGCATCCTGACTGAGGAGGGCTCGCCAGTTGGGATCATCCGGGTGAGCTGCACTGCTGTAATAGCTAGTACAGGTTTTCCTGCAAGCCAATGTCACGGTTGCTGTGTGTGCATTGCAGGACTAGCTACATTGCTGCATCGTTACCCAAACCCTAAGAGTTACAATCTTCGCAGGCCTACGAGCGCACCATCTACCCCACCTACTTCTCCGATCGTGCGCCCTACAACATCAGCCAAGGTACATTGCGTGTGGCTCTTGTGTTGCTGACAAGCGGTGGTGCAGCTGCAGCCCGACGCTCCTGTGGATGGCCACAACTGAGTGGCAGCCGCTGTGTGCACAGGTCGGAGACAGCACCGCACCAGCACTGCAGCGTCATCCTTGCACCTGCGCCATCGTTGTTCTGTGCATTGCTCTGTGCCTGGGGCTAGCGGCTCACCAGCACATGCTGTTTCCTGGCCGCTGCGCTGCAGCTCTGAGCGCCAAGATCCGCCAGGGGCTGCTCAGCATCAAAATGATCGACTCGTTCGGCAAGGTGCTGGAGGAGCCCAGGTGAGGCCATGCCGCTGTGTGAGCCCCTGGGTTCAGATGAAAGGCTGTGGGTGCATGATTGAGAGGCTGCGGATGCATGGCATGTGCCAGGCAAATGGGAGGACGCCCGTGCACGAGGCCTGAATGCCTACCACTGTGCATGGCTCTTGCTCGTCCCTTGATGCATCGCCATCTTGTCTCCTTACTTCCCGGGTTTCCAGTCAACACCACCAGCGCCACGTATCGCTTCCCTCTTGCTCCACCCCGCAGGTACACGCAGCGCCCCTGGCTGGCGCAGCTGCAGGAGCAGGTGCCGGAGCTGGGCGGCATGACTCAGTGGGAGAATGGGCGGGTGCTGCCGCAGTGGCCCGAGTCGGCAGTCAACATGAATGCCAAGGCGGTGAGCTGGCGAGGGCTTTCGTTGCCTGCCGACTAGCATGCACACATGCAGCTTGCGGAGATTATCTGCCTGCTGAGTGACAGCCGCAGCTGCGCTGCTGGGCTGCACAAGCTGGTGCTTGCCTGCTGTACTAGCGAGCAAGTGGGCAGTCCGATCCACATTACCTGGTCTCACGCACTTTCTGCACTGCCTGCAAGTAACCTATGACTGTTGCACTACGCTTGCAGGTGTGGTCCCTGGTGAACCTGGCCTATGCCAACCACGAAATCATCTCCGATTACGCCACCGTGGCCTTCGCCTGGTTTGAGTCCGGGTGAGCGGTTCAGCTGGTTTGCAAGTGCTTTGCTTGCGAGTGGGTTGTGAGCGACTGCTGCCTGCCTGCTTGGTTTCAAACCCGCAAATGGGCTCACGCTCCCTACCTCGGCATATCATATTTCTGTTCAACAAGTCAGCCTCCGCTTTTCTGCAGGGCCGCCGTTGACCTGCAGCCGCTGCTCAACGCGTACACCTATGGCCGCCCGCCTTGGCAGCGCGCTCGAAAGGCACTTGAGCAACACAACGCTGACCAGGCGGCCACTGTGGCAGAGCAGCAGCTTGGTGCGTCCATGCCTGCTGGCGGGCAGGAGATGCCGGCGGCCGGGCTGTCGGCGGCAACCGCCGCGGACCAGGCTGCCGCGGAGCTGCTATCTGCAGATGCGAGCGTGGCGCAGCTGGGCGGGCTTGGACAGGCATCGATTAGCAGCCAGGCTGGCAGCACAGCACACGCGGCAGCAGCAGCTGGCCGGNCGGGNTCCCAGCAGCAGGCGGTGGAAGGGGCAGCTGCTGGGTACAGCGGCGAGGCGGCGCCCGAGCAGCTGACCAGCAGCGTCCTTGCAGGTGAGAATGGGTAGCAGCGGCAGCTTGCATTCAATGTTGGGGGTTCAATGTTCTAAGTAGGGGGGTGATGGCAAGCTGCGGTTGCTGAAGAGTGAGGGGTGGCACCTTTCAGGCACATTTGTGTGAATGCAATGTTGCAGRGCACACCTGCCTCTTACACCTTTTGACCGTCTGCAGGCGGCGTGGCGCGGTGCGCTGCCGCCCTCGCCTGCGTGGCGGCCCTTGCCTGGCTGGTGGTGCGGCGCAGCCGCGGCGACACCGGCTATGCTGGCCTGCCGACCGGTGCTGTGCACGCTGCGCATGCCACACAGCACGGCCAGCACGGTTCAGCGCCCGGCCAAGCGCTGCCTTCAATCATCCCCGGGGTTCGGGAGCGCTTCGACCTCACTGAAGTTGTGGAGCAGACGGGTGAGCTCTCTAGGGATTCTGCAGGACGAGTGGTAGTAGCTGACTACTACCTTTTCTACAGAGAAAAGCGGCAGTGCTCAGCTCACCGCAGCAGCCCACCACCTCGACCGCCGATATTGGCTGCCCTGCCTGCTGCTGCAGCGGCGCCGCCTCCCTCCTTGCCAACTTCGGCCCGCCCCAATCCCTTGCCATCCTTCTTGCAGGCAGTCCCTTCAGCGCAAGGCGCCGCGTGCGCACTGCCTTCCACCCTGATGCCCCCATGCACGTGGGCAGTCCGACGCGCAACAGCAGCGGCTCCTAGGCAGTTGCCACCGTTTGACGACAGTGAGGACAATGCAGCTTACGGCCACAGGAGACGCACGGCGCAGGCACAGCCCAGCCCACCAATGCTTCATATGCAATCCCCAACGATCACCGTTTCCACTCAAGACACAGCTCAAGACCGGCAGTACACCCTCGCTTGCTTACTTGACTCCCTGACTTGCTCTCAGTACACTTGCTGCAAACGCTACCGACCCTGCATTGCCACTCATGCCATGTCTATCTGTTCAGCCGAGCATCGCTGGCCCCATGTAAACAACGAGCCGCAAGAGGCAAGCACCATTGGAGGCAAGCCTGCCGTTTACAGAATGCAGGGCTACCACAGCGATGCTTCAACGTCCAACCAAAGCAGGGCTGGCTGCCGCCGTTCATTTGCCCGGCTTCGCCGCCGCTCGCTTCTGGTGCTCAGCCAGCAGCTGCTCAAGGCTGACTGTCGCCCAGCCCGTGGAGCCGCCCAGTTGCGCCTTGACAATGCTGTTGGCGTTGTCGACGACGCAGCTGACCAGGCCAAAGCCGTACATCTGCAGGAGACATGAACACAACAGCTTAATGCGTGTTTGGGGACCTGACCAGACGCAGCTGACCAGGCCAAAGCCGTACATCTGTGTGAAGGCGAAAGAGCAACACGGGGCGCGTGAAGTTCAGTTGTACAGGGACATTGGAAGGAGCCGCCAAGGCATGGCACAGTCGGGCTCAGCATCCAGCTTGGCATGAATGTTCCAGCAGCGGCAGAAGCAGCAGCAGCAAAAACAGCACAACAGCGCAGCGCAGCGTAGCACACAGCGCACCTGCAGGCCCTCGTGTGGGTGGAAAGGCTTGGGCAAGGCAGACTGCACTGCACATCACAGCATAGCATAGCACAGCACAGCACACCTGCAGGCCCTCGTGCGTGCGGCCAGGCTTGGGCAGGAAGGCCACCCCCGCCTCTTCTGCAAACTGCTCCACCAGCTGCAGACAGGGATGGAGTGGCAGGGAGGGAGGGGGTATTTAGGGGGGATTGATGCAGTGCATGAAACCTTGAGTTGCAGGAAACCTGACGCACATCGCCACAGAGTGCACGACGTGAGAGCATAGCACACCATGGTCCCTGGCTGTGCGCCAGGGGGGCAGCAGCGAGGCAGCCCATGCACCAGCACAGGAACAGCACCAGCAACCGCGCACCTGCCGAAGAGTGAGGTCCGAAGCGTCGTAGTGGGGCACCGGGGCGGCAGCTGGCGGCACTGGCGCTGCGCCGTAGGCGCCTGCTGCTGGCTGCGGCGGCTGGGGGGCTGTCCAGGAGGAGGGGGGTGGGCCGCCGTCGACTGATGAGTTCATCATGTTCAGTGCCGCGCTGAGCTGCAGACAGCACAGGGGATGGGGTAGCGGGGACATTGGTAAGTTGGGGTTTCCGCAACTCGATTGAGTGCAGCAGACATGCCGAGGCACCGCAACAGAAGAGCAGCAAGCGCACAGATTGCGTATGCAAAAGACCTACAAGCCGGCTTGCCTGCGCCCGGATGCGCTCCAGTCGCAGTGCAGATTGGCAATGCGACAATAACAAGGAAACGCACATCACAACCAAGGGTTTGCAAGTTGGCTTGCCTGCGCTCGGATGCGCTCCTGGTCGAGCAGGTCTTGAGGGAACAGCGACTTCCAGCCCAGGTACCTGCGAAAACAGATGTTCAGAGGGAAAGAGGCGAGGTGGAATGCACGGCTGCAAATCTGCAAGGAAGTGAACTGGCGGGGGTTCTGAGTTGTGGGCCGGTCAGCACAAATACATGCCCCGCCGCTACAGGTTGAAAGCACGGCGCCCAAGAGTGCTCCCAAATTGCTCACCAGCGCGTGACCTCGTCGTAGTTGGGGCTGTTGGCCAGCCAGTGCCGCAGCACGGCGTGCCACTTGGGGAAGAAGTAGGACTCGAACAGCGCCGCCATCTGTGTGAGTGACGAGGGAGGGTGCATGATGTTGGCATACACCTGAAAGAAGAGCTCCCTATGAACGGAGGCACGCAGAAGGGGCCCCACGATGGCACAGAGACGCTGCATCGCAGCGCCGCGACGGCACGCAAGAAACCAGGCTGCCTGTAAGGAAACCACCCACCTGCCCCAGGGGCATCACGTCCTGCCAGGCCAGCACCCAGTTGAAGGGCTCCAGCTCCTGGTGCAGCGGGTTGATCACCAGCTCCTGCGGTGAATACAACAAACATGAGTGGAAGTGGATTGGTTGCAAGCACTGGCGGGACTATGCAATCAGTTCACAAGGGTTCATGGTGCTGCGGTTTGGCAGGCACCTCTAGCGTGTTTGTTTCCCACGTACAGGCATTGCAGGCAGTCCCCACCTGCAGCGCAAATGCAAGCTTGGGCACGATGCTGCGAGCCAGCAGCTGCTCCCAGTCCTTTCTATCAAACACCTGCGCATTTGGGGTCAGCAGCCAGGATGGACATGAGCAGTGGGGTTGGGTTCCAGCAAACCAAGTTGGCCGCATTGAGCGCAGCGGCAGGCGGACGCGGCAGGTTGGCCCTGGCTTGTCGTGCAAATCATGCATGGCGCAGGTGCAGCAGCCTGTGAGTCACTCAAGCCTAGTGCACAGTGCTGCACAGCAATCCCTCCAACCTACCTTGTGCCACGGCGCGAGGATGACGTGTGCACTGCTATCCGAGGGGTGCCAGGCCTGCAGCGCCGACGCAAACTTGAAGCGGATGACGGGCCACAGTTCCGCCATTTGGGCGCCCAGGAACGGCTGCTTGTATTGGACAGGACGAATGGGGTTGGAGAGGTCAGGGAGAGAACGGGTTGGGCTGGCAGCGTGCACAGCGCTGTGCAGCACGCAGCAGACAGGGATGACTTGCATGCCATCTCACAATCCCAGCCCTCCATTCAGCCCAGACCTTCTGCCCAGCACACACACCCACACCACGCACCAGCCAGGGGTGCACCCAGGTGTGCAGTGCCACCGTGTCTCGCAGCGGGTCCCAGCCTTGCACCGCCAGCCGCAGCCGCGGCAGCACCAAAGACTCCATAATATACGCCAGCGCAGAGGTGGGCAGCAGTGGCTCCCAGGCTTCCACAAAGCGCTCTAGCCGGGCCGCATCGCTGCAGGGAGGAAGGAGCACAGAGGGAAGTCAGAGAGTGCATGAGTGGCAGCAGCAGCGGCTCCCAGGCCTCGACCGAGTGTGCTGGACGGGCGGCATCGCTGCAGGGACAGGCAGCACAAAACCAGTTTAGGCATTGCAACGGTGGCAGTAGCGAGTGGCGCCCAAGCTTTGACTAAGCGCTCCAGGCGGGCCGCATGGCTGCAAGGGGAGGCGGAGCAGAGGCCACAGTTAAACAGTGCAAGGGCGGCGGCACCAGCTCAGCGCCACACGAACAAGCTCCAAATGTTCGCAGCCGTTCACCCACCGTGGGTCCCACTCGTTCGTCAGCTCCTTCCGCAGCGGCGGCAGTACCAGCTCCGCAACCAGCCGCATGTATGGGTCAGCTGCCAGGTCAGCGCCCACAGTACCACTCAGCACGCTGCCCTGCTGCGCCGACTCGCTTTCCAGCAGCGGCCGCCAGGCGGCAAAGCTGGCCACTGGGAGGCCTGGCTGGTCCAGCGGCGACCAGCCAGACAGCTGCTGCGCCAGGCGGGGCAGGGCCTGGGAGGTGGAGAGGTGGGGAGGACGGGCGGGGTGGGGATGAGCGAAATGTGGCAGGAGTGAGATGGTTCGAGTTGGCAAAATCCAGCACGGCAGCAGGCGGTGCGCAAGCGGCAGAGCTGGGTGATGGGGCTACCCATTAAGCACAGCAAGAAACGGGCCTCTTGCTGCAACAGAGCAAGCGACCTTAAGAAATAGCCAGTCACCTGTGCCAGCCCTGCAGCCGCAAGGTTGTACATGACCTGTACGAAGCCAGGCGAGAAGAGGCAGCGGAAGCTCAAACAGCTGTAGAGGCTGCTGCTTAGCGCGCTGCAACCTGGATGGCAATGGCAGCAAACGGTGCAGCAATGCACGCAGCCGGACGAGCGCCCTGCAACAGCAGGCAGCAGCAGCCTTAGGGGCAGCTGCTCAGCTCTTCGCAACGCTGCCAAGGCGGGACCCAGCTGCCATTGTATCATGTCCAATCCCGCACAACCCATCTTGCAGGCAGCTGCCGCACAGTCACTCACATATTCCTCTCGGAACGAAGCCCGCAGCTCACGGTACGCCTGCTCTACCTCCTCCAGGCTGCAGCAGGACAAGGCAGTACAGCCGGGGACCAGGCACATGCCAGGTCAGCACGCATGGGACTTGCAGGCTCAAAGGCCGCTTGCAAGCCGCAGATGGCAGGCAGCCGCAGCCGCCTGCTGTCCGCAGCAGTGCGCCTCACCCCCGTGTGCCTCGACTTCTATGCTACTCAGCTGCTCTTGAACAGCCACCCGTCCCTCACCTGAGCGGCTCCGACTGCGCTCGGCCCACAGCAGCCAGCACTTGCTCCATGCGCTGCGCTGCAGCAGCCGCCATGTCAGCCTCCTCCTTCAGCCGCTCCTGCTCCTTGCCCAGAATTACAGCGGTGTCCTTCTCCTGCCTGCATMGNGSAGCGGTGCATGGGAGTGTCAGGAGCTAACATGGGCCAGGACCACACATTTCAGCTGCTCCTGCTCCTTGCCCAGGATGACGGCGGTGTCCTTCTCCTGCCTGCATAATAACGAACGGATCGGAACAACATTTAAGCTGGCCCTGCTCCTTGCCCAGAATGCCAGCGGTGTCCTTTTCCTGCCTGCAGACAGGAACAATGCGCTTCGCAGTGCAGGAGCGGTAGGTTGCAGGTGAACATTTGCAGAGGGTCCCAGTTGACGAGCTGAGCCAAACGTGATCGCTGTGGACTAGGCATGGCCCAACTACCGGAGCTGCTCGGCCACAGCGCAGCCTCCACCCGGAGGCAGTTTTGCTTGCCTGATGCGCGCGTTTGGAAGCGCTGGATGTCGTTTCAGCCAGGTCTACCAGCCGCACCCAAAAACCGGGCACACTAAAATGCATTTTTGTGCACTTGCCTGATGCGCGCGTCCAGCCGCTGGATGTCGTTCTCAGCCAGGTCCACCAGCAGGCGCATGTTGTGCTGCAGCTCTGGCATGGGCACTGCATATGGCGAGGAGAATAGCGCAAACAGACAGGTCAGAAGTCGAAATGAAGAACGCTAGCAGCCGCATGTTGTGCTGCAGCTCCGGCATGGGCACTGCAGGACATGGGGAGGGGAGGGCAAGCATGGGAGTGAAAGCGAAGGCAGGGAATGAGAGGAGAGGCAGGGGAACGAACAGCCGCACAGCCACATGTTGTTCCAGGTAGGTAACTTCGAAGTGCATGCTGTGCATGCTGTGCATGCTGTGCTGTCCCTCACCGCTGCCGCCGTCTCCCCGCTCCTCCTCAACATTGAGGTGCTCCAGGTTGGTGACCAGCCGGGCCTGCGAGGCAATGGGCGCGGCCAAAGGTTAACAACAGGCTCACTCAGCGATGATGACAATCGAGCTCAAGTGGCAGAGGGTTGCATGCAACACTCTTGAATGCATGGGCCTGCGCACCACGCAGCGGCCCGACTAGCCGCACGCTTCCTGAACCCCACCCAAATCGGCTCTCTCACACACCTGCGGTCCGCGCATATCGATGATGGTCTGGCGCTCTGCGGCCGCCGGCTGCTCCTCAGTTTCCTGCGCAGAGGAACAGAGGCCAGACACGCAATCAGAAGACATGTGGCCACCACCTGCGGACACCCGGTGCAAGCCCTGTGAACAAGCTGTGCAAACCCTGCAAACACCCTTTGCAAACCCTGCAACCACCCGCCTCCACCCTTACACACATACACCCCGCAGCTGATACCACTTGCAACCACCCTCACACACATGCCACCTCACAGCTGCTACCACTTGCAGCCACCCCGTCCCTACCTTCAGCACTTCGTCGGCGGTTTTGAAGGTGCGCTTCACGCGCTGGTCCGCGTTCTTGCGCTTCCACATTTTTGCCTCCTTCTTCACATCCACCTGTGCAAGAAACGAATAAAATAGGTTCAGGCTTGTTCAGAGTCGAATCAGAAACTAAGCGCGTTCTTGCGCTTCGACCGCGTGGCCTCCTTCTTCACGTCCACCTGTGGAAGGAATGCAGGGCATASANRGGGGGGGGGGGGGKAGACAGCTGAGACCAGGGGGAGGGGGATTCCGCAAGCCAAACCAAGCAGACATGCATACCATCCCTAATGTGTAATGGCCCTCACACTACATCCTCTAGCGCTTTATGCTTTCCGTTCCGAATTGTCTCCACCTCAGCAAGCCGTTCAGAAGTGACTCACCACCTCCTCTGGCTTCTTCTCCTTTTCTTTATCATCCTCCACCACCAGCTTGTGCTCAGTGTAGTCGCCAAAGCCCATGCCCATGCCCTTGGGGCGCAGCTTGGCCTCGAGAGGTTTGGCGATACCCTGCATGGCAGGAGAGCAGCAGATCATTGTAGCAGCTGAAAACCTATGGGGCGCAGCTTGGCCTCAAGGGGTTTGGCGATACCCTGCATGGACAGGACAGCGGTCGTTCGGACTGGTATAAAAGCCTTCTAAGTTAACCTTTGGGCACAGCTTAGTTCCAGCAGCTTGGCAGTATCCTGCATACAAGGGAGGTAAACACCCGACCTAATGGCCAGCAAGCTCCATCACCCACCCGCCCTCACAGCCGCCCACCTTGCGGTCCTTGCCCAGGCCCTGGCCCTCGCTCCACCCCATCTTGGACAGCAGCTTGGCGCCGATGCCCTTGGTGTGCTGCTCAAAGCGGCCCACATCCTTGGGGCCAGCCGCCGCCTTGGCCTTTGCTCGCTCAGCGCGCGCAGCGGCCTCGCTCTGCAGCAGTCGGACGATATGGGGGGCAAGAGGGGATCTGACATAGGTCAGAACAGCAGGCACGTTTGGCAGGCGGCTTCTGGGCAGCCCACACACTGTCCTTGCATTTGCAAGTACTCCCTATTGCATCCAGCATGCAGCCCCATACAAACGCCCACCTGCTTGCGCCGCTGCTCCGCGGCTGCCTGGATGCGCCGGCCAAAGGCGGAGGGCAGCAACGCCTCCTCTTCCTCCTCCTCCTCTTGCGCCAGCGTGGCATGCCCCCGCGTGAATCCCAGTCCGCCGCCGCCACCGCCACCGCCGCCACCGCCGCTGCCGCCTGAAAAGCCAATGCCCCCGCCGCGGCCACCGCCGCTGCCGCCTGAAAAGCCAATGCCTCCTCCGCCGCCGCCGCCTGCCGAAAAGCCAATGCCTCCGCCGCCGCCGCCGCCTGCTGANGAAGCCCAGCCCGCCGCCGCCGCCGCCTGCGCCACCAAAGCCAATGCCGCCGTGCCCGCCGCCCCCAGCTGAGAAGCCAATGCCGCCGTGCCCGCCCTGCTGCGGGGCGGGCCCCGCACCCCCCCCTGCTCCTCCCGCTGCGGGAGCAAAGCCCAGTCCAGAGCCGGGAGGGCCCTGGGGGCCTGCTTCCTGCTCCTGATCTCCATCTTCAGGGCCGTGCTGCACCACTCCGCCGCCCACAAAGGACACAGGCTTGGTATAATCGGCGCGCTTGCCGCCGCGGCCGCCCTGCCCTCCGCGCCGCCGATCGTACTCATCGTCTGCAGGGAGCAGGCATGGATAGTGCATGAATAGTTTGCGAATGTGCTTGCTTGGCAGCACAGCAGCAAGGCTCAAGCGGGGGATTGAGCAGCGGAGGCAGCTGAGCGCAAACAAGCTGCACAGTTGCTCTGCACTAGCAGGCAGGTGGCGACTGGCACGCTGCTACACAGTTACGCTTTGCATTTCACATGTTAAACGATGCTTGGAAGCCACTGCAACAGCAGGTTTGAGCTCAGAGCTACCCCTCACCCGAGTCCTCAGCAAAGATGCCATACAGGCGGTCGTCCGCCGTCTGCTGCCGCTTCTGCTTCTTGCCGCGGTGGAAGAACTCGCCGCCGATCCACTCTCCTCCCTCGTAATCAGCATCCATGTCGAAGCGGTCGTTGCGCTGCTCGTCATCATCGTGCAAGTGCGCCATTTTGGTGCAGGCTGAAACGCCGCTGCCGCCGCCTGCCGCCGCCGCCGCCTGCGGGGCCTGGCAGTGTGCCCGCCCTGCTGGGTGCTAACTGGGCAACTGCAGATCGGCGCTGGAGGGTCTGCGGCCCGTCAAAGTGAGCAGGAGGGAGCAGGCGATGGCGGCCCACTCGACAGCGGCTCGAGAGGGTGCGGGCTGTGCTGTAGAACGTAGTGGTAGATCTGTGCAGGTGGCAGAGCTTGTGGGACGCGGAGAAGGGAGTGCTCGCGCACCATACAGCTGGCACCTGATGCAGAGAGCAAGGGAGGGTATTGATCACCGCCCAGAGCGCTTCCCACGCATCGCCCGACTTTGCACGAACAGCCCGCAATGGCAGCAGCCCCGCTTGAGCGGCCCGCCTCGTAAAGCTTGGGCAGCCTCGCCGGGAGCCCGGCCCCATGCCCCTGTTCGGCCGATGGCTGGGCAGCGGCCTGGCCAAGGTGGCGCTGCGGGCTATCGACCGCCTCAAGGTCGGTTGCGCTGCCGCGGCCCGCAGCGCAGCCTGCAGGTTGCGCCGCCCAGGCGGGCTGTCGTATCGCAGCTGCGCCGGCTGGCGGGGGTGCCGCTGCCTGGCTGCATAGCAGCGCCGGCCGCCCACCGGCGGCGCGGAGCGGTGCGCGGAGCGGCACACTGCCCCCTCCCCACCGTCCAGCCGTTGSCCTTCCCGCCCATCCACAGCGCAAGGAGGACCTGACCTCGGACGAGGAGTACGCAGTGGAGCGGCTGTGCAGCTGGCTGGCGCGGGTGCACGGCGCCGACCCGCTGCTCGACGAGGCTTTGGATGACGCYCAGCGCGAGTTCCYCCTCKCGTMCCGCCTGCCGGCGCCSGAGGCGGACMCGCCAGGCGGCGGCCGCCGCTCCATAGCGCGCACCGCGCCGCGCCAGTACATCCTGCCCGCCCGCAACGGCGCGCGCACGCCGCGCGGCAGCTGCGGCAGCGCCGCCGACCTGGCAGCCGCCGGCGGCGAGCCCAGCCGGCACAGCAGCGAGGAGGGCGAGGCGCTGCTGGGTGCCAATGACCCGGAGGTGCAGCAGATGCTGCGTGCGGTGAGCAAGCTGCTTTGTGGTGGGCATCAGCGTCGCTGCAAGACGTGGCCGCTGATCCTGTTTGGCAGCCGCCACCCACTGTGCTCCNTCNTTGCCGTGTACCGCCCACNTACCGCGTGGCNTGCCGCCCCGCCTGTCAGCTCAACCCGCCCCGCTGTTGCTTCTTTCTTTGCGCCCTACCTGCAGTTAGAAGACTGGGAGGCGTTTGACGTATTCCGCCTGGCGCAGCTGACAGACGGGCGGCCGCTGCAGACCGTAGCGCTCAGCCTGCTGCGCCGGCGCGGCCTGCTGGCGCGGCTGTGCCTCCCGGAGGAGCGGCTGCGCAAGTGGGTGTTGGAAATGCTTCATCTGGGTGTATTCTATTGCTGCCGGCTGGTTGTGGATGCACTTCGCCGCAGCAAGTGGCGGTGCGCTGTTGGCAGCAGCAGGCGGGTGCATCGCAACGCGTCTGCTAATGCAACAGCTGCTGCTCACCGCTGCCGGTGGCTTGCCTGCCTCTGATCCTGCAGCTTCCTGGCTGACGTGGAGGAGGCTTACCACCCGGGCAACCCATACCACAACAGCACACATGCGGCAGATGTAGTGCAGGTGGGCAGCAGCAGGAGCCGGGCCGGATGTGCAGCATCAAGCACTCCCTGCTGGTGTGAGGCAGTGGCAGCAGTGATGGGGGGCACGCGCCGGCACCCGGGCGCTGGCCGCTGAATGCACACGGCTTGTTCAGCTGGATTGCGCTGTTGCGCCGCCGCCTCTTTCCCGCAGGCTCTGGGCGCCATGCTGGCGGCCGACAGCTTCTCCCGCCAGCTCAGCGACCTGGAGCAGCTGGCGGTGATCCTGGCGGCCGCGGTGCACGATGTGGGGCACCCCGGCGTGAACAACGACTTCCTCATCCGCACGCAATCGGAGGTGGGCTTGCGGGGCCTGCTGCGGCTGCGGCGGCTGGGGGGATCTGCGGCTGTGCAGCGCCACACACGCTGCTGCCATGTGGCAACCATCGTTGCCATTGTTGCCAGGGGGGCGCAGGCTGTTGCCTGGGTGTGGCGTGCACTGCACGATGCTGATGGCTGCGCTCCCGTGTTTGCCTCCACAGGCGGCGGTGGCCTACAACGACCAGTCGATCAACGAGAACATGCACGCCGCTGCGGCCTTCAAGCTGCTGGCCAAGAAGGAGAACAACTTCCTGTCGCGGTAAGGCGGCTGGCTGGCTGGCTGGCCGGGCGTGGCTGCATGGCGTGGGCACTGTGCATGGCACACCTGCGCTGATCCGCCAAACGTTGCACGTCCCATCTCCTTCCATGCCTTGTCATGCCTAGGCGCTCAGCAGGTGCTGTGCCCAACCCTGTCGTCTTGCCTCTCTTTTGTGCAGGTTAAGCGAGGAGGACTACCGCTTTGTGCGGCGCCTCATCATCCGCATCATCCTGGCCACAGGTGCGGGTGCAGTGCTTTCCAGAGCTCGCCTTGTGTTGGCTGGGGCGCNAGCTATGACCTTGCTGCNAGGCTGTGGCGCAGCTCGCCCGGCTGCAGGCTGGTGCAGCGCCATGGGTTACAGCAAAGCGCATAAGCTGGTCAGCACAGGGTGGCAGCTGCGTATGTATTCTGCAAGTCAGATTTCGTCTCGGCAAGCTTACCTGTCTCCCTGGCCTGCCTGCAGACATGGCGCGGCACACTGACGGTCTAGAGGACTTTGCGGCGTCGCTGCGGCTGTGGGGGCCCGACCTGGGGGCCTGGACGCCAGACAAGCGCACCGCCGCACTGCAGGTGCGGCAGGGCGTAGCTGGCTAGAGCTTGGCAGTTGCTGGTTGGGNTTGGGACGCTGCTGGCCCGTCTGGACGGTTGGCAGGAGCTTGCTGCTGTTGTCTGGGGGCCCTTCTGTGTGTGCCTTGAGMGTAAAGCCCTAGCCTTTGAATGGGTGGCATCTCACTTTGTGCCCCTGGCTTGTTTCCGCTCCTGTGCGCCTGCAGCTGGTGGTGCATGCCGCAGACATCTCGAACCCGGCGCGGCCGCTGCCGCTGTGCCGCCGCTGGGGCCAGAAGGTGCACGAGGAGTTCTTTGCGCAAGGTGAGTGCCTGAGCGTGCGAATTTGTCGACGTGCAGCGTGGCGTGAGTTGTGTGCATTGCGGCCGGGCACGCATGTGCAACTTGCGAAGTCGGCAGCAATTCGTTGCTGGCGAGTGCCTTCAGCCAGGCTAGATTGCGACCGCACCTCCCTCCCTCTGCCCCATCTGCTCGACCTCACTCTGCGTTTCACAACCGCAGGCGACAAGGAGGCGGCGCTGGGGCTGGCGGTGTCCTTCATCTGCAACCGCCGCCGCGCGTCGGTGCCGCAGAGCCAGCTCACGTTTGTGGAGTATGTGGTCAAGCCATGCTTCAGGTGTGCCGGTTTTTGTGTTGGGATGAAATTGCCCGGCATTTTCCATGGCAGCTGCTGCTTTAGTTTTTCGTTGGTGGCGGCTGCCTTTCAGCGTGGTACGGCTCAAGACTTGCATGCCGAGCTGTGTTTTCGCCGCCCCATCTTTGACTTTGCGCCTCCCCTCCCCACTGTGATTGCAGCACGCTGGGTGAGCTGGCGCCCAACTTTGTGGCCCAGGTGCAGCCACACATCCAGGCAGCCCAGGCGTACTGGCAGCAGCAGCAGCAAGAGCAGCAGCAGCAAGAGCAGCAGCAGCTAGGGCAGCAGCAGCAAGGGCAGCAGCAGCAAGGGCAGCAGCAGCAAGGGCAGCAGCAAGGGCAGCAGCAGCAGCAGGCGGCTTATAGCAGGGCGCAAGGCCTGGCGCTGGCGGCAGCGGCAGCAGAAGCTGTTGCGGCAGAGAGCACGGCAGGAGCTGCAGCAAACGGTGGCCCCGAAGCAGCTCGGCAGAGGCAGCCGCCAAATGGTGCTGCAGGGGCTGATGGCTTGGCGGCAGCAGCTCCGGCGGCGGCAGCAGCGCCGGCGCCACAATTAGCAGGGCCGTGCCCTATTGCGGCACTGCATGGGAGCGGGCGGTGACAGCACCCTATAATTTGATGCTGCCACACTGCTCGGCTCTGCCCACCTTGCTGTTGCCCTTGTGTTGCCCAAGCTTGCCCAGCCGCCCTGTTTTGTTGCTCCCTGGGACGGCTCGTTGTTTTGCGTTGCTGGCTTGACTATTGCCCGCTGCCCGCTGTTGCGCTTACTCTCTCATCCCCTAACGCTGCCGCGAGGCTGCCGCCGCCCTGTGTACAATCCCTGTTTGCGGCACTGCCCCCGGCACATCTCTGCTTGACCCTGTACCTGCAATGTACACCCCTGCACTGGCTGTAACCCTGCGCATCTCTGGCAGCTTGCCGTGGCCTGAAAGATGAGAGGGGTGCCTGCTTGTGGGCATGCAGGCAAGCTTTCCTCCTTTCAAGAGCCAGCAACGGCTTGTGCAGTGTTGACCAGCCTCGTGCGCCCCCTTGCTTTAGCACTGATGTGAGATGGATCAGTTTCAAGACAAGACGAGACGAGCAACAGTCAGGCTAGTCATGACTGACAATGGCGCTAGTGGGAGGGCTGCCCAGCAGCCGAGGCTTGCACATGTCGCACGCGCTTTGCAGGCTGGCTCAAAACGATGAAATCAAAGGCAACAGGTTTGGAAGGCAAAGCAGTGCATCTGTTGGGCAAGATGAGAACAGGCAAAACTTGCAACACCCTTGGTGGAGTGTACGAGGGGAATTGCCTCATGGAAAAATGCAACGTGGGCGGGCAGTGCAGCAACGGTGTTGGAAAAGTGACAAAAGTGAGAATGCAACAACGGCGCCAGCGAGGCGGCCAGGCTACCGCCCGTGCAACACAGGCGAGGTGAGAAGTCGCCGAATGGGGGAAGGCAAAGCAACGATTGGGCTGTCTTGCCAGCAATGGCAAGTTACTTGACAAGTTACTCGCTCCGTGGCAGCACCACTGGATGTTATGATACAATGTGCGCAGCATTGGCTGGTCTGGGCCCAGCTGCACCGCCCTCAGCTGCCCTGGCGCTCAGCTGCCGCTGTGTTTAGCTGCCTCCTGGCTCAGCTGTTCCACAAGTCCCTCCAGGCGCTCCCGCTGTGTACGCTCCTCCGCCAGCTGGCCGGCCAGCAGGCTCGCCTCAGCCTCTGCTTGCACACAGGCCTGCGGTGCGAACGAGAGCGCAAGCAGCGGTGTTTCGAGTCCTTGCGCAGGGCACCCATGCTTTGACTGTGTTGTTAGCACACGTGCAAGGCTGCTGCAATGCCACGAAGCGAACCGCTCCTGCGCACGGTTTGCCTGGTGCATGACGCAACCCACAGCCACAACTTGTGCGCCCTGATCAGGCCAAGCCCTCACCTGGGAAAGCTGCTCCAACCGCCGCCCCTGCTCCTCAACCGTTGCCCTCACTGCTGCCATCTGAGCGGCCCAGCCGCCCTCCACTCCCGCTGCGGCACCCTGTGCCTGCTGTGCCTGCTGCGCCTGCTGTGCCTGCTGTGCGGCCAGCAGCTGCCGCAGCGTCTCGTCGTGCTGCTGCAGCTGGGCTGCTGCCTCGGCCACCGCCGCCTGCATCACGCCAACCAGCTCCTTCCACTGGGACTGCATGTGCTGGATGCAGCCCCGCACTTTCTGCGAGAGGGAGAGGGCCAGAGAAGCAAGGGCAGGGAGTCAGAGTGAGAAGCAAGGGCAGGGAGTCAGAGTGCTCGCCATAGCCGGTGCATCGCATCGCGTTTTCTTTGGCAGTTGCTCAGCGGTGTCGGTGCGGGGGCGTTCCGACGGCATTGCTCGCACCGAGGCAGGTTTGCTGGTGCTGGAGAGGCCGCTTGGTAACAACGCATGGTCGTAGTCAGGCTGCACAGCCTGCCCAGCTACACAGTACGGCCGCAGAGCAAATAGAATGTGTGCAACCCATACTCGTGCTCACCAGGGCCCACTGCTGCAGGATGTCCAGCTGTCGCTCTTGGGCAAAGCCGGCCTGGCCCTGCCACATCACCGCCTGCTGCACACCCTGCATCATGTTGATGGTCACCCCCACTGCACAAGGTAGGAAGGGTGAACATTGCATGGGTGAGTGGCTGGCTGTGGCGGGCGAAGGAAGGGGCGGAGGATGGATGTGTGTGCATCATGTTGATCGTCACCCCCACTGCATAGCACGATTTTCAGGAATGGGTGGATGGGTGAGCGTGTGATGAGGTGATGTCAGTAAAGGTTGGTTCCGTGGCATTCAGTCTCTGTGTGCTCTGTGCAATCCATATATGCACTGCAGTAGGAGCCTAAACCACAAGCCACGCCCATCCCACCTGCGTGCTCAAAGGCAGCCTGGCGCTGTGCCGGGGTGAGGGGCGGCGGCAGCTGCACCGGCAGTGGCAGCTGCGGCTGCTGTTGCGGCGGCGCTGCTGCGGGGCCTGCTGTGGTGGCAAAGCCCCCGCCGCTGCCGCTGGCAGCCCCCAGCGCCGGCAGGGCCCCCAGCAGCACTTGCGTGAGGGCAGCACGTGGGGACGGTAAGCCGCCGCCCGCTGCTGTTGAGGCAGCGGCAGCGGCAAGCACAGCTGCTATGGGCGATCCAGGCGGCACGGGCGTGGGGGCTCTGAAAGCGCCTGCGCCAGCCCCTGCCGCGCCTGCTGCTGCAGCAGCTGCTGGGGGAGTGGCTGCTGGTGCCGGCGGCGGGGCCTGGAAGGGCAGGGGCGGGRGCGGCGACTCAGCTGGCSGGKTCTGCGGCGGCGTGTGCGGGGCGTCCGCCTGCCGCGGCTGCAGCTGCTGCACAACCACCTGCTGCTGCCCAGGGGCCAGGTTGCTAGGGGAGGGAGCCATGGAGTGCAGCAGGGCTAGCAGCTGACCCTGCAGCTCTTCTGCCCCGTTTGGCGGGGTGTTGGGCTGCACAGCTGCTGCGCCCAGCTCTCCACCGCTGCCCGGCTGTGCTGGGCCAGCAGCCGCGCTGAGAACCAGAGGCGGCGGTGGTGCGACCGCCGTGCAGCCAGCTGCGCCCCAAGTTGGCTGGGCGCTGCCGCCGCCATTGGCTGGGCTGCCACCCAGGCCTGGTACTGCTGCTGAGCTGCCGCTGCTTCCAAAGGCGCGCGGGCTCAGGCCACCGCTGCCAAACAAGCCGACGCCCAAGCTGCCGCCACTGCCGCTGCCGCCCAGCGTTTGGAGCATCTGCTCGAAGCGGATGTCGCCGCCGCTGTGGAAAAAGTGGGCAGCTGCATCTTGGCCGGCCAAAGGGGAGCTTGGAGGGGCAATGGAGGGTGGGCGGGGCGCCAGCGCTTGTGCCGCCTGCCCCAAGCTGGCCAGCAGGGCGGCCTGCCAGCCTGCTAGCGGCTCCAGCTGCTGCCCAGGCAGCAGGCTGAAGGGCAGGGGCGGCGCTGGGGGCGCCGCTGGCCGAGGCTGGTGCGGCTGATCAAACGGCGGCGGCGGCTGAGCGGGCAGCAGCGGGACAGCTGCCGCTGCTGCCGTGCGGNNGCGCTTGGCTGCCGGCTGAGGCCCCNTTGGGCTGCTGGTGCTGCTGCTTCTGCGACTGGCGAGCCGCCTGCTGCCGCTGCTGCTGTTGCTGGGGTGCGCGCCCCTGCCGCCGGCGTCGGCGCGTGGGCTGCGCTGACGGGGCGCCGGCAGCGGCAGCGGCTGGCCATGCAGCGGCTCGCCAGGAGGGGCAGCAGCGAAGCCAGGGTGGCTGCTGCCTCCAGGGAGCATGCGCGCGGCGGCCCAGTCGATGCAGCATGCGCCAGGGCTTTTGCCGGCCCGCCGGCCGGCGGTGAGTGGCTAGCGGGTGRGGGGGGAAGATGAGCGGGCGCGGCCGGCGGCGGCGGCGGCGGAGCGCCCGACCCCATCTTGGCTGCTGTGTGTTCTTTTGTGGACCTGGGAGGGAAGGAAACGGTTGCTGATAGTCTGTGAGCGTCGATCGGCCAAAGAATCTAAGTAGTAAGGCGTGCCGCAACCGAGCATCCTGCGGCGATCGTGCGGCGGCACCGCCGGGCGGCGCCCGGCGGTCTTGCGGCGGCAGGCTGTGCTGCAGGCTGGCGCGCTGCAACGCCCGCCGTTGCTGGTGCGCTCTCAGGCGGCAGTCAACAACGCGAGGCGGCGGCAGCGCAGCTGCGCTGGGGCCGAAAAACAGGACGCTCCGCGCCTGGCCCAGCCGCACCTCTGGGGGCTTCCAAAGCGTTCAGGGCGTGCGAGGGAGGCTGTTGCGCTGGCCCTGCTGCAGGCGCCGGCTCTCGTGATGTGCGCCACTCGTGTGTGCTTAAAGATGTTCTGCTGCCTTGCAGAGCAATCGAAGAGCATTTGAAGTTATTAGTGCACCAAAAATGCAGTATTACCCCCTCCCTTACCTCAGCTGCCTTGAGGGTCCACGCGGCTCAGTGCCACCGTTGTGCTTTGCCTAGAGAAACATTTGCAAGTGCTCACTGGCAGCAGGCGGGTGGCAGGCAAGGGCTCACATGGAGCCAGAGGTGCATTAAAGGCTCCTCCTTGCACGATTTTGCGGTGGGAGGAGCTTGCGCAGAAAGGTGCCTTGTCAGGTGTCCCGGAGTATTCAATGCTTCAACACTTTGTTTATCAGTCATAAGCTCTGCAGCAAGCTACCGCTAGTTGCAAGTCATGTAACATGCACAACGAACAGTCCGTCAGTTGGGCCAAGAGCCGGCAGCTGCCGCCGCCGCCGCTCGCTCCCAGGTTAAGTGCGCCTCGCGCCGCCCTGCCATCATCCTCTCTGCCGGGGCGACAGCGGCAGCACTTGAGGCTCGCTGCCTGCCCCTGAAACCGCCTGGAGCGCTGGGCTGCTGCTGTGCGCCGCCCGTTGGGTGCTGCGGTGCTGGCTGCCTCGCTGCTCCGGCCGCGTCAGCCCCAAACTTCCCTCACCAGAGCTCCCCAGCAGCTGTGCTGCAGGCTCCCCACTGCCCACGATGCTGCTGCTGCTGTGCCGCTGCTGCGCCGCGCTGGCGGGGTGCGTCAGCGCTCGCCGGCTGGGCTGCGCCGGCCGCGACCGGTCTGCAAAGGCCGCCTGCTCCGGAGAACTCCCCGGGATGGGAGAGTGCTTGGCAGGCGGCGCCCACTGCGGCAGACACGGTAATCAATAAGCGTGTCAGCACGGCAGGCATGATAGGTTTGTTGGTCAGCAGGTGGCGCAGGCAGAAGCTGACATGCAGGGGCAAAGCAGTGCAACTGCACCACACTACAAAATCGGACGTCCGGCCTGAGCTCAAGCACAGCATGTGCGTTACACAACAAGCAACAACTGGGAGCTGAAACGGAGCGCACTGGCGCGCTACAGTAGGGTACAGATGAACCAAAAATGCAGAAGCATTGCTGTGCAACATGGCGGCAGCTGCCGCTCGCAACTACAGAGCAGCGTTCAGTGGCCGCCCAGGCTGCCCGCATCGCTGCTGGAGGAGGATCGCAGCGTGGCGGTTGTGAGGCCTCGCGGCACCCCGCCGTTGGCTGCCACCCCATCCTTTCCGCCGCCCAGGCCGCCAGCGGGGCCCCGCTTCCAAGCCTCCCACTCTGAAGCCCCCTCTCCAGGCGGCGGCGAGCGCAGGACTTTGACTTGCGGCGCGGCCCCGCCGCCACCGCCATTGCCTCCCAGGGGCGGAGCGGGGGCGGGCGCAAAGCCCATGGGTATCCGGGCGCCATGGTATTCAAATCCCTCTCGCTCCAGCCCGCCCAGCAGCCGCTGCAGGTCCGCTTGGGACTGCAGGCAGGGCGGGCGAGCGGGTGGGGCATGGTGGGTTGAATGCAGGAGATCTGCCGGGCCCGAAGTGGCTTTTTAAACTGCCGCCCTCCCCGAATGCCGAAAGTTTGGGGCCTGGCGCCAAAGCCGTGCCTGAGAAGGAAAAATCGCCTGCCCCAGCTGCAGCCCTGGCTAACGTGCGTGGCTGCCACAACAGCTGAACCCCTGAACCACGTAAACTTGGCTACTGCACACCTGCGGGCCTCCATTGGACAGCTCCAAGTCACCGGGGCCCGGCCCTGTGCCATTCCAGCCCTTGGGCCGCGGCGTTAGCCGGTTGCTGACTTGCAGCAAGAACGGGGTGACGAGCAGCGTGAGGGCGGTGACGCCTGCACCGCAGAGGAAGCGCAGGGGAGGGGTTAGCAGAGGGGTTACGGCAGGGGTAGGGCAGGGGTGGGGTGGGCCGAGGTTAAGGCAGGGTGGAAAGGTATGAGCAGCCACCACACATGGCAACCAACCGGACAAAACGCGGTGCCAAGCAGGTAGGCTCTCTGTTTAATAGCAAGTGTGCGGCAGACTGAGTTGCTGCACGAGCACAGCACAGCACAGCATAGCGCAGCGCTGCATCTCACCCATGAGTAAGAGGTACACGTGCTGATCGATGAGCTCCTGCTGGCTGGCCACGCTCAGCAGCACAAACACAAACTCGCCGATCTGGGCAAGAGGAGAGGCACAGGACGGGCAGGATGATGGGTCGTTCACACAGCAAGCGCTCAGCTGGCTGGCCACACTGGGCAGCTCAGCAGCAGCAACAGAAGCGGCAGCAGCGGCGGAAGCAGCAGCAAAAGCACTGCTGTCGCCCCCTCAGCAGCAGTGGCAGCGAGCCAGCGGCGCACCTGGCTCAGGTTTATTCCCACCGCCAGCGCTGTGTCTGCGGGGTATCTGAACATGGCCACCACGCCGGCAATCTGTGGGCGCAAGGGAGTGCAGGAAAATAGAACTGTTAGCCACTGCGGGCGCACAGCACGCAATGCTAGGGGTGCAGGCATCCACCTGGTGCAAACACCCTGGTGCAGAAATGTGCAGAAATGTGCAGGCAACAGCGGCAGGAGCAGGCGACAGCGGCAGCAGGAGCAAGACGTGTGGAAGCGTGCAGGCAGCAGCAAGCTTCATCCGCCCACTCTTGCCCACCCTCGCCCACGCACCAGCAGCGTTTTGGCCACGATGACCGCCACAGCGCCGCAGGCCAGCAGGGGCAGGTGGTTGAACAGGAACACAGGGCTGAGCACCAGGCCGGTGGAGGACACAAAGAGGGCCAGGAAGAACTGGGCCACGGGCTCTGCAGCAGAGGAAGCAAAAAGAAGCGAATGCTGAACTGAAAGGTAGGGTGGAGGACCAGTGGACACACAGAGGGCCAGGAAGAACTGGGCCACCGGCTCTGCAGGGAGGAGGGGGAATAAGCAACGCAACTGCAGGGTGAGAGGGAAAGGTCTTTGCAAAGCTGGCAAGGGAAACTGGACGCTACATGGCCAGCCAGTCGGCACACACTCAGCAGCCATGCGCGCCGAAGTGGCAGACCAACCAACAGGCAGAGTGCACAGCATGAACCAGAGCACATAACTCACCCAAGTGGTGCAGCACCGCCTCCTGCTGCTCAGTCGCGCTGAGCATGACGCCGGCCGCAAAAGCGCCTAGCTCAGCAGACACGCCCTGCCGCGCTGTGGTCAGCGCGCACAGCAGGCAAAACGCGATGGATGCCAGCTGGAAGGATTCTGGCCCAAAGCGCCGCGCCAGCCAGCGCCACGCGGGCGGCAGCACGGTACGCGCCAGGACCAGGGCGCCCACAGCAAGGACCGCCAGCTTGGCGACCACTCGCGCCATGACCGTCAGCAGCAGGACCAAATCGTACTCGTTGCTGCCGCCCGCTGCCGTGGCGAGCACGGGCATGAAGGCAAAGAGCAGCCCCACCAGGCAGTCCTGAACCAAAGGGTGGGGAGGGAGTGGGGAGGGCAGTGGGCAGAGGCAGGCAGCAGGGGCGCAGCATGCACAATGCAGCAGCAGAAGCAGCAGGACAGCATCAGCAGCACCATCAGCAACAACGGCAGTGCAGGGTCGGCTCAAAGCAGCGCACCTGCAGCACGAGCGTGCCGATTGTGATCTGCCCCGGCTGGCTGTGCTGCGTGCGGCAGTCGGACAGCACCTTGACCACGATGCTGGTGCTGCTCATGGCCACGAGGGCGCCCACGAATGCGCCCTGGAGTGGGAGATGGGAAGAGAACAGAAGGTTGGTGTTTTGAGGGGCACCTTGACCACGATGCTGGTGCTGCTCATGGCTACCAGAGCGCCCACAAATGCGCCCTGCGGTGAGGGCATGAGATGACAAGCATGAATCCAAGAGCTACGAGCCGGCTGCCGCATGCAGAAGGTGCTGTCCACAGCACAGCCGCTTGAGTGCATGGCACTGCTAGCCAAATTGGTATGGTAGGTAGGTTGGCCGGTGAGCCGCCACGGCAGCCCTAACCCACCTGGGCAGCGTTGGTGCCGATGACTTTGGCGCCCAGGCCCGCCAGAGCCGCAAACAGGGCGGTCTGCAGCAGGGAGCGAGAGGGGAGAGGCACGGTGTGTTTGAACTGCAGCATTGGCGGCGGCAGCAGCAGCACATCCCTGCAGCCTGCAACCCGCAGGACCAGGACACAACACAGCTCGACAACCATCCCTCCGCACATCAACCCCCGCAGGCACCTGCAGCAGGCCTGCAAACCACAACCATCCCCCCGCTTAGCAAACAACGCAGGCACCTGCAGCAGGCCGCCAAAGAGGGCCACGTTGCGCACGGCCCGCAGCTTGGTGAGCGAGAACTCCAGGCCAAGGGTAAAGAGCAGCAAGTGCACGCCCAGCTGCGCCACTGATTGCACCTGCGGAAGGAAAATGAAATACAAAGATCCGCTTGGTGAGTGGTAACTTGAACCTTTCAAGCGAACAGCAGCACATGCGGGCTGCCTCACAGCAGCTGCGAGTGCCAGGCGGCTGCCCGCCAACAAAAGCGCCCACACACACGCCAGCCACCAAAATCGCGGGCTGCTGCTGCAAGGCTGCTGCTGCAAGGCTGCGGCTGCAAGGTCCAACTGAGTTGTCGACTGAACACAATAATGAACACAACCGAGTGGTAGATAAAATCACCTGCACAATCTCCTTGATCAACTTAAAGCCGCCGGGCCCCACCAGGCTGCCCGCCAAGAAATAGCCGTTGATGGCGGGCTGGCCCAGGCAGCCCATGAGCACGCCCGCAGCCGCCGAGGCGGCGATCAGCACTGTGAGGTCCCGCACAAACTGGGGGTCCAGATTGATGCCGAGCGCTTCGGAGCTGCAGGAGAAGGGAGACACACAACTAACCAACTGGGTCAGAGCAAAGCTGGTAAGCACGACGGCATGTGGCATGCAGGGCAGCACTGGTCACGCTCACTCGTTGGTCTGGGCCGCACAAACCCACAGCAAAGAGGCTGCTGAACAAGTGCAGCATCGCTCCACAACTGCAACACTGGTCCTAGTCACTCGCTGGGCTTGGACAGCACTGTTCGCCGCCCTCCGACCAACATAAAGACCCGCAGCGACAGATCAGGTGCTTCATGCAAAAAAAGAAATGCTCTCCACTCACTCGCTGGGCTTGGACAGCACTCATCCAACGCTCTAACTTCATCGACAGCATGCGACAAAACANACAGCGTTCTGTTCCCACTCACTCGCTGGGCTTGGACAGCACGTATTCATTGTCCTTTGAGTCGATGATGCGGTCCACATCCGCCTCGGAAGCCGCCTCAATCTGCTCCTCCAGCTCCTTCTGCTTATCATGCTTAGCCTGCACTTTAGCCTCCTCTTCAGCCGCCACAGACGCAGTCTCATGGGCCGCATGTGCCGCTGCCGCCTCGCTTACTCCGCCGCCGCCGCCGCCGCCGCCACCGCCGGTGGGCAGGCCTGCGGCCGCTCCGCCCATTGCTGCGTCGCCGTGGGCAGCATCCGTGTGTGTGGCGCCCCCGGCAGCCGCATCCCCTGCTGCTGCTGCAGTGGCGGTGGCGTTTGTGCCCTTCTTCTTTCCGCTGCTGATGATGACCACAGTCTCTCGGGTGCCCTGCGGATGCGTGGGCAGGCAAACACCGGCGGTTGGGGTGGCTTGCAGCATGCGACATTCCAGAGGGTCAGGCAGCGGCAAGTCGGCTGCAAGCAGCAGCGAGGCATTCATCGTTGGGCAGTGTTGCTGCGCATGCACACAAGTGCGGCAGCGTTGCCGATGCGCGGCAGCCACACATAAAGCACGGGCATTGTGGCCCCAGCCTGCCGGTTGCTCCAGGAACGTGCCCCAGCACCCACCCACCTCTGAGCTGGCCACTGTCTCGTTGTACTGCTTGCCCGCGCCCAACTGCTTCTCCTCCTCCCCCTTGAACTCCTCCTTCAGCTTTTCATCCAGCATCTGCAGCAGGGCAGCGGCCCGGCAAGGCGGTCGGTTCAAACGGGCAGCGGGGGAGCAGCGGACGGCACCGGCGGCTGCCCCGCCCAGGCCCCGGCAGGCGCATCGCCGGCTGCTGGTGGTCCGGGTCAAGATGCTGCACATACTGAGGCATGCAGGGGCGCACCTGAGCGCTGGTTTTGTCCTCGCCAGCCGCCTCCTTCTGCTCGCCGGCCGCCTGCTGCCCCTCGGCGGGCCCCTCTTGCTTGAAAAGGCGCGGCTGAGCTTCATGATCGGGCTCAGCCCCGCCGGCGGAGCCAAACACCAGGGCGCCGAGTGCGGCCGCGCCCGCGGGCTCGGGCTCCGCTATTTGGCGGCTCTGCACGCCTGAAACCGCCCAGCAGAGCAGCCAGATGGCGCACAGGGCCGCCAGGCCCGCCCTGGGGGCCCTCATAGAGCGGGAGCCATTCGCGTGTGCACCACGGTGCCTCAACAAGGGTGTGCGGCGCTGCACGGTGCGGCAATGATGTACAGAGCAAGTGTAGCACGAGATGGAGGCCCACGTGCTGGGAGCTGTCCGGCGAGCGAAGCATCATGCTGCCCCACGTCGTGCTCCGTCGCCACTCCCCCCTTCCCTTTGTGCCCACTGCTCAGACTCGTTCAAACTTCCACTCCCTCGCACAAGCTCAAACAGTGGATTTACAGTGCTCATGGGAAAGCACAGTGGCTTGTCCGGGTCGGGGCGTGGGTCAAACAGGCATGGGAGAGCAGCGGAGCGGTCGTCACAAGGTGGAAGGACGGCAATGGGCCCAAAAACAAGAGCATGGCAGCGTCAGTCAGTCTGGCAAAAGGGTCAGCGGGAGAGGCAGCACGCGCCGGTCGAAGCTGGCACAGCACGTGCAGTCGTCAGTCAGGTGGGAGGTGGGAAGCGGTGCGGCGCATTACCAACAGCCGCGGTTAAAGGCAGGAAGCGAGTCGGTTGGGAGAGGTGGTTGGGCGCCCCGGGCTGGAACACAGAGCGATGCCCAGCCGGTGGGCCAGCCTTGCCCGGGCGGGGAGCAGGCCTCCACTCATCCACAGGCACTCGCTCCTACTGAGCATCGGGGACGAGGCGAGGTGCTCACTCTTCCTGAGCACCTGTGAAGCGGCACACTCATCATCCCAGGCTTCACTCCTCGTCGGAGGGGGCCTCCTTGCTGGTCAGCTTGGAGTAGTGCTTCTTGCAGGCCTGCACAACGCGGAATGGTGTGCAAAAATGCCAGTTGGAGATTCACAAACGATCGGATAACTCAGTCGGAATTTACAATGATAGCTTGGACTCGTGCTTCTTGCAGGCCTGCGTTAACAACGAGTGGGAAACATAGCAGCAGGGTCCACCACTGAACCAGCAGTGGCTGTGGAGAAGTTGTGTGGCCTGCCCAGCGCAGACAACACTCAACCCAGATTGCCCTTTGCAGCATCAGCATGCAGCCTCCCAGCAACCGCACCTTGCTCTTCTGGCCAAAGTGCTCGCCGATGCGCTTCCACCGCAGCTTGCGCTTGCCAAACNCCTGCGGGCAGAAAGGGCAGGACCTCCTGAGTACAAGAGCATGTGCCGTGCCCACGGGTAGGAGAGCATAGGCAAGTGCAAGCAGCTCGTTGCAATTTCAGTTGGCAGCTCAAGCAGGGATGCCCGATGCTGTGCTCGCTGCCAATTCCTGCCAGCCGTTGCGCAGCACGCGTCCAGCAGCAAGCAACATCTCTCTGCTGCCCTGCTGTCTCCCCGTCCCATCGTGTAAAAGCCAGTCACCTTCTTGCGCTCGACCTCGCTCTCCACCAGCCGCACCAGCTCCTCTCCTGGTGCTCCCATCCCCATCCCTTCACGACAAGAAAAATAGCTGTTTGCTTACAGCAAAGATGTGCTCACCTTCTTGCGCTCGTCCTCGCTCTCCACCAGCCGCACCAGCTCCTCCCCCTGCTGCTTGCTCCACTCGCCGCCGCCCGCAGGCGTGGGCCCGCCCTCCTCCTCGCCGCCCGCCGCCGGCTTGGCGCCGGCGGCGGCAGCAGGCTGCTCCTCCTTCTTGGCCTTCTTGCTGGGCTTCTCGTCCTCTGCAGCAGCAGTTCAAAGCAAGCGAGAGTGGTGAGTCCACAGGAGCGCATGGTGAATCAGGTGTGCGGCTGCCACACAGCTGCGAGTGCAGTGCGGGAGCGCGCCTGCTGCGGCCCTGCTGGCGCAATTGAATTGCCCCGCTGCTGCCCTCAATACTGCTCAAGGTGCGTGCGGCATACAGGAGCATCAGTGCCTGCTTCTCCTCCGCTCTCTTCCACAGCCACAAACTAAACAGGTAAAGTGAGGCTGTGTCTGGGCTCACCCTCCCCCTCCTCCTTCTTCTTCTTCTCCTTCTTCTCCATGGGGATGCCCTTCAGCTCGCTGTACTTTTGCTGCAGCAACAAACGAAACAGGGACTGGCATGTTCGTTCACGAAATGCAGCAGCGCAGAGCCTGATTGCTGCAGTGCTGGCGCAGCAGCGAACAGAACAGCAGCTGCACACAGTCCGAAGGGGATGCATCTAAACGCAGCATTTGCTTAGGCCATGCCCAGGTGCCAGCAGCAAACCGGCGCATACAGCGAATGTGCACGCAGCCAGCACACCCAGGATGCCAACCGCCATAAGCAGGCAAACAAAGCGGCGCAACAAACAGCCAACCGAAGCGCGAGTGCGCACCTTGACGTGCGTGCCGTTTGAGAAGCCAAAGTGGCGCGCCACCGCAGCCCAATTGATGGCGCCCTTGCGCGTGCCCTCCTTGCCTGCAGGACACATTGAACAGCAAAAGATGCGATCAGCGTGTGCCCTCCTTGCCTGCCAGCTGCATGAGCCAGGGATGTGTGATCAGCAGCGTTTGTTGGGACAGCCTCATCCCTTCGCCCCGCTTCTCCCGGCCCAGGGCACATCAATCAGTTCAACTGTGCTTTGCAGCCCCGCCCAGTGCCTGCTTGCCCATCGCAGAGCAGCCCACTGGCAATGAGAGAGTGATAAAGACTGGAGGCGCTGGTTGCAATGCCAAACTACATGCTAATCTCACCCAGCGCCTGGTCGCGGTACGTCTCATCATCCGCCAGCAACAAGCAAGCGACATATGAGCAACATCATTCTTTCAACGAATCCAAAACAAGCGCACCCAGCGCCTGGTCGCGGTACGCCTCGTCATCCGCCAGCCGCAGCAGCTCGCTCTCCGACTCGGGCGTCCACTTCATGCGCTTGCCTGGAGAGGAAGTGTAAGAAATGAGAATCATCTCAACAAAAGTGACAGACAGTCGGTACAGTGCTGCAGCAGCTCGCTCTCCGACTCGGGTGTCCACTTCATGCGCTTGCCTGCAAACAAGCAGATGAGCAGTGAAGCAAAAAAGAAAAGTCAGTGGGTGCAAGGCTGCATCAGCTCGCTCTCGGACTCGGGGGTGGGGTTTCACGCGCTTGCCTGTAGACAGCAGGGCGAATGAGCCACGTTTGCCATGGGAGGGGCAGACGGCAGTGTTCGCCTGCGCCTTCAAACATGCCACACCCCAGTCATGAAAGCCAGTGCAGTCAGCGCCGCAGGGTGCGGCATAAGCTGCAGCGCTGCACCAGCTGGAATGCCACAACGAGCTCGCAGGCAAAGAGAGCTGAACGGCAAACGAGCAGGAGTGCCAAACGAGCTGGAGTGAAGAACCCAAACACTCGCCTGCCACCTTGGCGCCCTCTGCCAGTGGCAGGCCGCCGGCTGCCGCAGCTGCGGCCGCCGCCTTGGCTCCCTTGCCGCCTGGCACCAGCGCCAGCCACTTGGCTGCCGAAGTCTTGGGCAGCTTGGAACCCAGCTGATAGATCTGCCCCACCTCCGGCGGCAGGTTGGTGCCCGAGGCGCCCGAGGCAACCGCCGCTAGGTGCGCCGTCAGGTGGTAGCAGATGGAGTCACAGATGTCCGTCAGCTGCTGCAGGTCGGTGGCGGTGACGTGCGGCATGGCGGCGGCTGCAGGGGCGGAGCGCACAAGGGTGGGGACGGTTGGAGGAGCAGCCAGCGGGCGGCGGCGGCGGCAGGGCGCGGCGACGCGGCACTGCATGCATGGCGACCCACGTCGCGCACCTTCACGGGATGTCGGCTGCCGGGGCTCGGCGGCAAAAGTCGGCAAGGGGCGGTGAGGGGGAGGCAGTCGGCGGCGGGCGCTGGGCGGGGGCTGCGCCGGTGCAGGCTGCTCCAGGCAGTGCCGTGATCAGGCCAGAAGGTCGGCGCGGCGTTGCAGGTCGCCGCAAAGTTGCTGGTCGCCTTGCGGCAGGGTTGTCGCGCGGTAGAGGCCTGTCGGCGCTCGCAAACCGTCCAATTCGCGGCGAGAAAGAGCGGGCGCGTGAGAACAGCGGGTCAGGAGCGCCGCAGGGCGGCGACAGCTGGCCAGGCGGGCGGCGGCGGCGGCAGCATCGCGATCGGGGCATGAAAATGGGCCAGCACACTCTTCCCAGGGGCTGCAACTGCATCTTGGAGCAGGAACGAGCTAAGGACGCGACTCCTAAGCTCATGGCGCCTCAGCAGCCAGCAACAGCCATGACTCGGCTGCAGGGCGACCGCCGCAGCAGCGCCGAAGCCACTCGGCAGCCAGCCCTCTGGCTTGGCGCCGCATGGTGGGCTCCTCTTCATGTTGCTGCCCCTCTGATCGCCAGCCATCGTGCAGTGCGCTCGTGCTGCTGTCGAGCCCAAGCCTGCAGCCCCACCCATCCCTGTCGCCGCCGCCCGCCGCTCGCCGCAGCCATGGCCAAAGCACGGCGGTGGATCACCGGTGGCTTCAACCCCAAAGCAGCGGTTGCCGAGCTGATGGCGGCAACGCTCTTCATCTACATAGGCCAGTCACCGATTGGGCAATGACTCCTTCCACTGCCGCCGCCGCCGCTCGCACGGCTGTTGTGCCGCCGCCGGTCCTGCCGATGCCTCACCTGCCTTTGGTGCACGGCTTTGCGGCTGCCGCCACCTGCTCAGCGCTCTTCGTTTGTTTGCAGGCTGCGGCACGGCCACCACGTTTAGCGCGCAGCGCGGCAACAAGTAAGAGCAGCTGGCCAGTAGGGCTTGATTGCGCACGGAATGTGTGCCACATGCTGCAGTGCGGTCCTCAAATGTGCGGCAGCAGCGCTGGGCATCAGATGGCAAGCTGCAGGCACAGCTGGGGCATGCATGACCAGGTGGCCATGGCATGCCCTCCTCGCTGGCAGACACAGCCCAGTGCTCCTCGCTGTGTCCTTACCACCCCTTGGATCGACTTGAGCTCTCCTGTGCTCCTCACCACCTCTCCTGTGCTCCTTTCCACCCTTGCAGCGACTTCCAGCTGGAGTCTGTGACCAACCGCTCCTCAGAAGACACAGCCGGTGCGCAAGAAACACTGTTTTTCATCAACTCAACTCAAATCGTTACATCAACTCAAATCAAATCAAAAGAGCCCGTCGGCAAGTGCGTGCTGCCGAGAGATGAACCTGCTGGTGGCCGCCCTGCTGGCTTGGCTGCACCTTCTGCTGCTGCAGCTGCAGCTGCTACTGCTGCGGCTTCTGCCGCTGGAACCTGCTTCGAGCATGCCCTCATGCTGCGGCACCTTGCTGCATGCATGCATGCATGTGCGTCAACTGGGCGAGCAGCAGCATCCAGAGTGCGCTGACCGCTGGCGAGCAAGCCACAGCCGACCCGAACCCACAACCCCAGCCAACTCACTCCTCCCCCGAATGTCCCCTGTGGCAGCCAACATCAAAGAGCTGAGCAACAATTTGGCCACCACTGGGTCCTGGGGCATCACCACGGCACTGGCCTTTGGCCTGGCCATCACAGGTGGGCCTGGCTCACAAGCATTGCTTGATGTGGTTGATGCATGATGCAAGTTGCCGTTTGCTGGCTGCCCGGGCACCGTGCTTCTGGCCTGATTGCCAGCAGGACGCCGGCAGCTGGATTGTGATGTGGCAGCACGGCTGCAATAGCTGTACGTACATGCTGGAAAGGTTGCAAGCGCGCTGCTGCCCACGAATCCCGGCTGACTGGCACACTGTCCACCTGCCTCCCATGCAGTGCTTGCGTACGCGACTGCCCACCTGTCAGGCGGGCAGGTGCGTGGCAGGCGGCGCCAATGGCAGCGCCTGCCCGGCTGCCTGCCTGTTTGGGGCGTAAGGGTGCAGTGTAACCTTGCACCTTGCTGTGCCTCAGTTGACACGAGTGCAAGCAGGTCCCGCTCCTCTGCTCTGCTCCCCTATCCACCCCAGATCAACCCGGCCGTCACGCTCTCCCTGCTGCTGTCCAACAACCTCGGACTGCTGCAAGCGATGGCCAACATTGCCGCGCAGATTGCAGGCGCCATCCTGGGAGCAGGTGCGGCTGCGCTGGGCAGGCTGCATGGCAGGGTGTGGCTTGCGCCCGCAGTGACTCTCATCAGTGCATGCCATGCTGCCTTCTGAAGACATGGAGCCTCTGCAAGCCATCCCATCTTGTGGCTTTTCTTCAATCGTTCCACCTTTTTGCAGGCCTGCTGTATGCCACCATTCCTGACTCTCATTTGAGCACGCTGGCCAGCAACCAGCTGTCTCCAGGCGTGGGCATCGGCAATGCTCTGGTGAGTGCAGCTTCAAAGGTGCTGCGCACACACGGGTGTCTGTGCAATCGCAGCCGCCGCCACTGGGCGTTCAGTCTGGGCTGGCCAGCAGCCGGCCGCTTCCACGATCCTTGCCTCCTGGCATTTGTTCTCAAACTTGCTTTTTCTGCACAATACCCAAGCAGTGTGGCGAGATCGTGATGACCTTTGTCTTGTGCTCCGTGGTGCTGGAGGTGACCACCAACAAGAACGAGGCGTGAGTGTGGCGGCAGGTGCAGCATTGAAAGGTTTTGCTATGACCAGCACCTGCACATGAAAATGCCTGCCCTGCCATGTTGCAGCTTGCGGCTAGCTGTGTGTGGCACCCAGTTGTGCAGGGTGTACCAAGCCATGGCAGCCGCAATCAGCTGCTCACATGCCTGCATGCAAGGGGTGCTTTGCTGATGCACCGTGCATCAGGCTACCCTGCGCCGCATAACGCAGGTCTCGCGCCCAAGCCCCATTAGCAATCGGCTTTGCGGCGAGTGGTGTATTGGCGCTGGGTGGGGCTGGCAAACAAGCACTGCTTCAGTGTGTTGTCTGCCAACATGACCGTGCATGCTCCAGGACGAGTGCCTCAGCTTTGCAGCTGGTTCCTGGGTGCACAGCACTGCACTCAACCGGTTGAACTGCTGCTGCACTCCCAACCCCTAACAGGTGTTCTGCGCTCATGCCGTCATGCTGCCCATCGATGGTGAGGCAAGCTGGCTGGCCTGATCCGCTGCAATGGCATGCCATGGTGTGCCATGCCATGCCACGCCACGCGAAATGCCCTTGCCATGCTGCGGCCATGTCACCCTCCTTCATGCCATGCCTTGCCATGCCATGCTTAGCGGTGCCATACCTTGCAACGTCACCTTCATGCCATGCCACGCCTTGCCATGCCCGTTTTCGACATGCCACACCTTGCTATGCCCTTTTTCGACATGCCATGCCTTTCCATGAAGCGCCAAGTCACTTTCATGCCATCTCGTGCCATGCCATGCCATGTCATGCCGCTTTCATGCCGTGGCATGCCATGTCATGCCATGCCGCTTTCATGCCGTGCCCAACACAACTCTGCACTTTTGCCCACTCCTCCCGTACCCGCAGGGTGCTCCATCAACCCGGCCCGCAGCTTGGGCCCCGCAATCGTGAGCGGCACCTGGCCAACCAGTTTCTGGATCTTCGTGGTGGGCCCGTTCCTAGGCGCCATTGCCTCGGTGCCGCTGCACCTGTTCTTCGCATCCAAGTGGTTTGGTGGCAGCCGCGGCGCATCCCACGATCCCCTGGCTCTCAGCGCTGCCTCTGGCGGCCAGGGCGGCAAGAGTGGCAGCGGCGGTGCTCCGAGTCCGGACCAGGTGAGGGTCAGGGCACCTCAACACGCATCTGCCGGAGTTGAGTTTGATTTGTGCTGCATGCGCGTGCATGTCGTGCCGCCACGTGTGTGGTCTGCCCTTGCGCATGCCAGCTCACATGCACCGTTCATCCTGCCTCAGGGAAGAACCTCTCCTGCTGCTGCAGGGGCGTGGGGGAGTGGCCCGCGGCGGCGGCGACAGCGCTTCTGCCACCCCTCGCATGCTGGCTGCCAACATGGTGTGAAGTGCTTCAGGGAGCCTGGCTGAGAGGCATGACCAGCTGCTGGCTGAGAGGCCGTAGCTCAGGACATAGCATGGCATCCAGATCAAAATGGCGGCGCTGCCGGCCACCAGCCTGCCTGATTGCATGTGCAAGGCACACAGGRNGMTRTGCTGTTGAGTGTCTGCTGCTCTGCTTTATGTTGCCCCTGCAAGTGTTTCCCCAATGCAAGGTCATCAACAAGTACCGACTGGCGTGCAGCAGGTGCAGGCACAGTCTGAGACAAGTGGCAAGCAAGGTCAGCATAAAATTCAGGCTACCGCAGAATGCATAATTTGCTAGGCAGTGTGGAGTGGCGTTGCAGCAGCGCCTCGTGCATGTAGGAGCAAGCCAGCAGGATAATCAAGAGAGACAGAGGGAGTAGAGACTGCCGGGGTAACTTAGTGGTTAGCAGGGATTGATGTAAACGAGCAAGGAGCGGGCAACCGGGTAACAGTAGGTAAAGGAAGGGTTAGTTTAAGCTGGACGTGTACTGGCAGCTGGGCGGCAGGACGCAGCAGAGAGGCCCAAAAATGGGCATGCCCGGCCACCTTCAATGCGCAGACAGGCAAGACTACAGGTGTGCTCTCGCAGCACACAGACGCCAGCTGGCTCAGCCGCACTCCTGGTGCCCCTGCCTCCGCCGCAGGCCCGGAGCCAGCCGCCCCCTCCTCACTGCTGCTGCTGTTGCCCTGCTGGCCCCTGCTTGAGCTGGTGCTGCCCGCAGGTGTGCCGGGCTGCATCTCGGGAGCCGATGCCGGCGCGGGTGTGGTTTGCCCTGCAGGGCAGAATGGGGCGTTTGAAAATTGGGGAAGGGTGAGGCCACCAGCTTGGCTCAGAAGGCAGCCGCTGCCACAGCAACAAACAGCGCCCATGCAAACTAAACCAGCCAAGCCAGGCACTGGGCTGCACGGCACTGCTGAGCAAGCTGCAGGCTGCACCCTGCCATCTGTGCGCTCACCTTCTGGCTCCGGCAGCGGTGGCAGGCAGAAGGGAGGGGTGGGGTCGGGCATTGGCACGGAGCGGCCCTCGGCCTGGGCATCTGCAGCAGTAGTGAGGCCGGGACGGCGAAGGCAGGTGTTGTAAGTGCCGGCAGCAGGGGAGGTGGCATGGTCTGGCGCAATGCTGGCAGCATGCATGCATTACCAAACGCAGAAGCAGCTAGCGCCGTACTGCTGCTCGGGTAAAGCAYGCCCCTGTCAGAAGCAGCACTGCCACCCCGGCGGCAGCACGCACGTAGATGGCGTCTGATGTCCCGGCTTTCATCCAACAATCGCATGTAGTAGTTGAAAGCGGCACGAAAACGCGCGGCGTGGATGCCCGTCGCAGCCGGCTGCCGCACGCTCTGTCAAGCTGTCTAGCTGCCCCTCAATCCTATTCAGTTCGTCCCGAAGACTCCTTTGCCTTGCCAATGCCTTGCTGGGCTGCTGACCCATGCTGCGCAGCTGCGGCAGGGCCAGCGCCGCCGGCAGTGGGCGGTGAGCGGCGGCGGCGGCGGCGGCGGCGGCCCGACCGCGGCCGCGCACCGCCGTGCCGCTTGCTGCTCTGTGTGTTGCGGCTGCCGACGTTGGCTGAGGTCTGCAGCGCGAGCGCGCGGGGGGCTGTGCCGGCGGGCTGGTGAGCGGGGGRGCAGCTGCGGCCGCCTAGGRTGCACTCACGTTGCCCACAACTTAGCACAGAATGCCTGCTGCAAGCAAAGCGCCTGGCCAGGTGGGCATGAGGGCAGCATTTAGTTGCTCTCTCTCTGTTGTCCCCTAGGTCGAAGCAAGGCACGATCGCAACCCAGGCGTGTTGTTGCTGCTGGTTGCCGCGGCCACCGCCACCAACGCAGGTGTGGGCGCAGGACTCGTGCGGCCGCCTCCTGAGGCCAAGATGCAGCATTGGACGCACGGGGGCGGTTGATGGTATTGATGCGGAGCGTGTTGGCAGCCGGCAGGCGCCGGTGGGCGGCAGGCGCCGCTGCCGACCGTGCGTGCCCGCTCCCCGCCTTCGGCCTGTTGTGCCGCCACTAATTTGCACGCCTGCTGCCATTTCTGTGCAGACCAGCAGCCATGGCAGACATCCGCGAGGGATTTCGCACGCTGCTCGCTGACCTGGACAGAAAGGGGGAACTGCTGCAGCGGCAGCAGGTGCAGCCGGACGAGCAGCAAGTGCAGCCCTCCAAGATCCGTGCAGGCTGGGAAGCAGGACTTGACGAGGTGGCAGCGCTTGCAGGTACGCTGTCAGCACCCTGGCATGGCGACCCCGCCACAACGGGCCTCGCATGGCCATGCCGCCATGTGTGTGCACCTACCGTTGTTGTTGCATGCCCAGCATGCATGCATGCTCTCCCACACCCTCAGTGCGCACTCATGAATCCCTGATCAGCCACCCTTACACTCTGCCACCTGCCTTGCGCAGGAGTGGAACTCACCCGAGCTCCAGATGGGGCAGTCTTTGAAGCACTGCCAGGTGAGGCATATGCATGCATGCCCAGTCCAGTGCCACCTGCCTACAGAATCGTCTGCGCCTGCAGGCCCATGCCATGCTCAGCAGCGGCAGCTGTGCGACGCCAGCGGACAAGCATGCGCATCCATCCGTGCTTGCGCGGGCTGCTTGCGCCTGCGCCTCCAACTGCCCTTCACAGTCGGTGACTGTGCGCCTGCTGGAATGCCCTGCCTTTGGTGCAGTGCCGCAAGCCAAGCAGACAGTTCGAAAGCTGGAGACGGTGCTGGATTGGGAGCACAACCGGCAAACCATCGAGTCGGGCCTGGAGAGCACTCAGGGGCTCCTGCTGGCATTGTGCGGCATCGCAGCACGCACCCGCCACATGTGGAAGCCACTGGCGGCTTTGATCGGCATCGCCGCTTGCAGCGCACTGGTGGGCTGGCTCAGCGGGCGGGCCGCCTTTGTGCAAGCGGCAGCGGTGGCGGTCATCCTCGCAGCCAGTGCAGCCGTGGCGGCTGGTGTGGTTCACTGGCGGCTGGCAGCGGGCCTGGAGCGGCTCGAGCTGGACATGGGGATGCTAAAGACGCATGCGCAGCAGGCTGGAGCGCTGGCTGCAGAGCTACAGAGCCTGGCCCTGCGGCGCTCCCAGCAGCTGGTGACAGCTATGCAGGATGAGCTGCGCAACACCCACTGGCAGGCCCAGCACGCATTAGTGTGCGTTCTACTCAGGGAGCGCGCAGGCGGGGCCCAGGCACAAGCAGCTGCTGCTGGCCCCTGAGCAGGGCGCACGCAAGCCGCCCACGCCTCAGCACGCCCCCGGCTGCGCCTCAGGCTGCCTCACAAACGCAGGCCTGCGGCAGGCCTGCCTCCTTCCTGCTGGCTCTGTTCTCTGGCTGCCTGCTCCGCGTTCCTTAGCTCCCCACCCATGTGCGTTTCGTCTGTAACGCTGTGCGCTGCCCTAGGGTCACAAAGTCTGCTGGGCAGCTGTGTGCGAGGCCCAGTGCGCACTGTTCAGCAGCAGCTCTGCATCTGCTCGGTCGGCTGGCCGTGGCAGCGATACTGCTTGGCAGGTTGCAACAGCACAGCAGGTAGCAAAGGCAAATGAAGTATGCACGATAAGCTTGTTGAGCACATCAAAAGGCGCCGGACCGGGCTTGGGGTGACGCCTGCACTGCCCCCTCACAGCCTGCTGCGCCCCGATTTCCTGCGGGACAGGCGCTGCAGCACGGCCCCCAGGTGCGCCACAACCTCGGGAGAGCTGAACCGCTCCCACATGGGGRCCGCCTCTGCCTCCGCCAGCTGCTGCCACTCGCGCGCAAAGCCGCTGCGCAGCAGGCGCTTGGTCTCCGCCCTGCTGTGCTCCGGCRCGCACAGCATGCGCAGCWTGGCGGCCTCGGCGGCGGCCTGCAGGTTGGGGGCAGCGAGTGGGAGGTTTGTCCAGAGCAAGCCTGCCTGTGTAGTTGCCAGTGCCACAGGATAGCACTTGGTGCTTGCCCATGAAAATGCCTCACGACACAGAACAGCACAACGCAGCACAGCACAGCACAGCAAAGCACAGCACAGCACAGCACAGCAGCGCCCACCATCAAGCCATCTCTCGGGACCACTTCGTCCACAAGGCCGACTCGCAGCGCTTCATTCGGCGCCAGCATGGCTCCAGTCAGCGCCAGCCTGTCTGCCTCTGCTGTTCCCACCACACGGCCCGCCAGCGCTGCACGCGGGATTGATGGGAAGGGGGTTCCCTTTTTCCCGAGAGGACTGATATGCCGAAAGGCGAGGCCCAGTAAGCATGCAAGCAACTGCTGCTCATCGGGGCCCCTGCCAGACCTATGGGCTGTTCAGCTGCTTGCCATAAAACGCTTTCAATGCGGCTGGCCCAGTGAGCCGAGGCAGCAACAAGGAGGCGGTGGCAGTGCCTGCGCCCACCTGCCATGGTTTGGGGCAGCGGGATGCCAATAGCCACCTCGTTCAGGCCTGCTGGGTTGGTGAGAAGAGAGTGAGGACTCACTCTGGCTGGTTGTCGCACCAACACAGCAGCAAGGGAGGTGAAGGGAGGTGCAGCAGCACAGCAGCAGCGGCCATGCAGCAGCGGCAGTGCCGCAGCAAGGCGCTAGCAGTCAGAGCACAGCCCGTAACCCAGTGCCTCCTTCAGGCCACCCACCGATGCTTCCATGGTCGGTGATGATCCGGCTGTCGCAGGCCAGGCTCAGCAGGCAGCCTCCCGCGGGGCAGGCGCCTATACAGTGCAGGGTGTCGGGGAGGTGGGGGAGGCGGTAGGGCGCTGGCTGCGAATGTGCTAACCTTGTCGTCTTTCCTCTGCGCGCTGCCTTGCCCCTTGCCAGCCCACACCACCTTCTTCTCGCCKCACATMTCMKSTTAGCACMA
>JADXDR010000045.1:65707-139044 GCA_025026875.1 Chlorella ohadii | reverse complement strand
GAGAGGGCATCCGTGAAAGATCAATCAATCATGCAATCAGGCAGACAGTAATCAGCTGTCAAAGTACTGCAGCTGACCAGCTGCAGATGCTGCCACAGCTCCGGCTGCGTGGCATCTGAATCTGAATCGATAAGGTATACCATCTCCTGCGCTGCAGTGCTGCCATCACTGCTGCGCCTGTCATGTCGCTACTGCCAATGTATCAACTCTGTGCTGTCTGCTGCCTGCTCCTGCCTCCCCCCGGAGGCGGGCCCCCCAACATGCAAAGAAGCACATGTGCAAGAAGAGGATGCAAACCTGCCTGCAAGGGGTGGGAGGGCGGGCGATCTGGCTGACGCCTGAAAGGCGTGCAAGACAGATCGATGCCTGAGAGAGAAACCGCGTCTGGAGATGGGGAAGGGGCTGGCCGAGCCATGAGCGACAGCCCCTTCCCATACTGCATGCGGCAGCGGTGTCCAGCTACNGCCCCCTCTGTATCTTGTGCACCGCCAGGTGCCTGCCACMGCACAAGCCTGGCTTACAACTCATGTACAATCGTTGTAAGCGTGCAGGTGAGACAGCATCGTTGTGAACAGTAGTCCTTGCAAATCAAGCTGATGGGGCATTCACTCGTGCCCAAAACGCACCTGCCTCCTGGCTCAAACACAACACCCTGCAGGAGCCTCGAGGCCTGACCGCCCCAGTGCCTGGGGACTTGACGGAGCTTGTGCTGGGCGGCGGCAGCAGCAGTTTGGAAGGGCAGGGCGGCGGCGGAAGCAGCAGTGCAGAGGGGCACGGTGGCGGCGGCAGCAGCAGCAAGAGCGGCAAGTGAGCGCCCTGCATTGATTTTCAGCTGTGTGAGGTTGCTGTGCTGCTCGGCTTCTGCGACACCCAGCTGCATTGAGTGGCGTTTGACATTGAGAGCTTGCTGAAACAGAGATGAAGACAGGTTGGACAGAGTAATTGACTAGACCTGGAGGAGAGGATGCCCCAGGGCTGTTGCATGATTGCAAGGCAGGCCACGCCCTACGTGATTCACAAAATGCGCTGGACATAGTTGCAGCCCATAAAATAATGCAGATGCTGAAACGGGACAGGTGGGGGCACAAGTGGAAGGCGGGCCAAAAGAGCACGATAGCGACAGCCCCAGCACAGTGAGCCAGCAGGTGACCGTCTTGACCAAAGGAAACAAACAAAGTAAATGGCACCAGCGGCATAGGCGCCTGCCGGCGCTCATGCCGCCATCTTGCCAGCTGCCACAGCATCGACATATGGCGCAGCGGGGGCTGGCTCGGGAGGCACATAGCCATCTGGCGGCAGCTGCGGGGTGGAGGGCGCGCCTGCCTCTGTTACGTACCCTGGAGGCAGTGGAACGGGCCCCTCAGCTGCACCAGGCTGGCTGTACAGCGGGGGCAGGGTGGGCGGCAGAGCGCCCGGGGGCAGCGTCCCGCTGCCGGTGCTGCCGGCGCTGCCCATGCTGTGCATGCTGGGCAGGATGTAGGGCGGCAGCGTGGCAGGGGCGCCCGGCTGGAAGTACAGCGGCTGGCTGGCGCTGCCGTACTGCTGCATCAGCTGCTGCTGCTGCTGCGCCAACAGCGCCTGCGACAGCGCAGCATAGTCGCCGCTGCTGCCGCGCGTGCTGGGCATGCTGTGCATGCTGTGCATGCTGCCCTCCGACCCCAGCGTGGGTGGCAGGGGGCCGCTGCCGGCGGCGGCCGGCGGCATCGCGGGCACCAGCATGTAGCCGCCCTGTAAAGGCGGAGATGGGATGCACTTCACTCAGGTTAGATGATTGGGTTTGACACAGCGTGCAGGAGCTGGCCGGCGTTCGGCAGGGCGGTAACATGCTGTCACAATGCCGGAGGGAAGCGCTAGACGAGCAGTGCAGCACCTGCACAGCTGTACAGCACACCTCAACCCTCTGCCTCGCTTCCTCCGCACCTGCGGCCCCGGCACCAGCAGGAAGCCTCCTGGGAGCGCCCCTGTCATCAGCGGTACCGCAGCTCCCTGGGCAGCTGGCCCTGCCGCCGGCGCCGCTGCATAGGAGCCGCTGCCACCTCCCAAGTCGCCGCCGCTGCCCACAGCCGGGGTCACATTTCCCTCTCCCGTCTGCGCGTTGCTGCTAACATTGTGGGGCGAGATGTGCGGCGCGATAGTGGGGGATACGTTGATGCTGGGGCCAGAAACGTTTTGGCTGAGCGCGACGCTCACATTTGACCGTGTGGCGCTCTGGAAAGCAGCGGGCAGGAGAGAGGGTTGTGGGGGTGTGATGTGGGCGGGCATACTTAGTTGAAGGTCGGCTGAGGTGCAGTGCTGAGCACGGGGTGTATTACACAGGGCGCGCACGCTAGCAGCCCATCCAGCTTAGCGAACATCCGCAGTATGAAAATGGCCCTCTCACCGCCAGGCGCATCGCCTTGGTGGCCGAGCTTTCCATCTTGATCAGCCCCATCTTCACTGCAGGGGCACACGTTTGGGGATCATGCACCACAAGCTTAGAGCAGCGGGCGTTACATGTGCATGCAAGGCAGCGCATGCTTCTTTAAACTCAGCACGCAAGCAAGCAAGCAAATGCAGGCAACTCCAGCTCGCTGCCAAGCTACAGATCAACCCACCGGCCTGCTGCTATGCTGCTGCCCGACTGATGAGCAACACAGCTGGAGTAGCAGGAGTACTACTCAGTAATCAGCACTCACTCAGAGCCGCCTCGATGTCTCCGCCCGTCTTGCACATGTGCAGCCACTCGCCCCACTCCCAGGGCTCCAGCAGTGCGGGCGCCGCGGGGTCGGTTGGGATGTAGCTGCCGCCGCAGCACGACTGCTGCGCCCTGCAGGGCAGGCATGGCAGCAGGAGCTGGCCATTGGCACGGGACGCGTTTGGGTTTCAGGTGGGGCCGCAGCAGGGGCGAAAACACACAGGCGTCACTGCGCCACAGCTGACAAGACAAGCGGTTGGGTCAAGCGCCACAGTGGCGGGCAGGCGGTCTGTTTGCCAAAGCGCGCACTGCCCCGCTGCTGCCCGCACTTGGCGATTGCGCGCTGCTGCAGCGAGGCTCGGTGCGTGGCGATGCGCCGGCACGCCTGCGCCACGTTGATCAGCTCATCAGTGTCGCTCCGGTCAAACTCCTGGCGCACATTTCGTGCAGGGGCAGGGGCAGGGGGCAGATGGGTGCAAGGCAGTGTGCGCAGTGGGGGGCTGTGCTTCGAAAGCGACGAGAAACAGCATACAGCACCCTGGCGGCAGTGAAACCACCTCACCCCTGCCCTCGGCTTGCCTTGAAGCAGTGCACCGCCATGCAGCGCAGGTGCGTGCCGTACAGCTCGATTGCCTTCACCGTCCTGCCCCGCTTCTCTTCATCTCCCGCCACAGCCAGCACCACTGCAGCCAGGGGGCACGCATGCCTATCTTTGGCCAGCGACGGAGAGTGCATGTGCATGTGCATGGCACACCCTGCCGCCCGTGCACGGCCGTGGTGCGTATGCCGGCTGTCAGCCACTCACGCCGCGCTTTGGTGGCAAAGCTCCTGGCCTGCCGGTACTGCACCAGGCGTGGGTCTTCCTCTTCGGAGCAGCAGCAGCCCTGCAAGGAAACGGGAGGACCGGTTCGGGCGCAGCAGCAGGGTGTGGCGGGAGCGGCGGCACCGCCGGAACCAGGCTGGCCSGGGAAGGAGCCCGCCGAGCCCTCGCTCACCATGCTGCCCACTGATGCCTGTATTCGCGTGCAACTGAGCCGAAATGCGCCCGAGCGGGTGGACCTCCTTGCTCGCCGCTTGCAGGCAAGCCCTAAGCAACCTGAGCGCGGCGCTGTGTGTGCGCAACTTGCTGGTCGTTACAGGCTCGAAGCGGCAGGCGGGAGATGCCGCCGCGGCGGGRGGAACGCTGCTGGGAGTTGCCTTGCAGCTGCCCCGCCCGCCTGTGGCTGTGGTTGCAGGATCCTGCCCCAGCGCCATCTGCGTCCTATCCCCTTGCTGGGGGATGCTGCCAGCTGCTTGCCCGTTCGGTTCCAGTGCTTAGGCAGCGGCATGAGTCAACGGATGCCCTGCTGCTGCCACCGCCCTGCCGCCACCGCCCCTGCCGCCCCTTCGCCGCCGGCGGCATCGCGGGCCGCCCCTGCTGCCGCTGGCAGCGTGTAGGGGCCTGCGATGCACCGAGAGCCGCCTCGTGTAGCTTGTCGCCGCCGCTGCATTGCTGCATGAGAAGAAGTGTGGGATCCGTCACCAATATTGATGATGCAGGCCAGCTGCAGCTGCCCATGCACCTGCTGCCGCATGCGCCGCTGCTATTGGGCACCACGCCGCCGACCCCCTGGATCTGGTGGCCTGCTGCCCAGCCAGCCTGGCCCTGCACTTGCACCGTCCCTGGCTGGTGCCAGCAGCAGGCTTCACTGCCAAGCATGCACGACCATGCCGGAGCTGCGACATGCAGCGGGGGGGGAAGCTTCAAAAGGCTCTGAGCCTCGCGCGCTTCGCAAACGGGTTCCAAACACTCGGATCTAGCTTGCCGTCGTGAAATCTCGCAAACAGACACCGCCCCGGCTCCCGCTCCCGCCCTCCCGCCCACAAAGCCTGCACTACCGNCAGCAGTTACGTGCTCGGGGCGGCCCCGCTAGCTTAGAAACACACACCGAGCGTGTCACATCGACTTGCAGGTGCGAGAGAGGCCGGATAGTGAGGGCGCTCAGCAGCGTTAGCTCAGCTGCCGCTGTGGCTGCTGTGGGAGCTCCCGACCCCCTGAAACCTCTCTTCTGGTTGTTGGGTCAACCGCAGGAACGCGCCCATCTTCTCCCCCTTGCCGCAGGGCTCACATGGCCCGCCGCCGCAACTGGGCGGTGACGGCGGCAGTGGCGGCGCTCTGGCTCTGTGCGGGCCTCTGGATGCTCTGCCTCACTGGATCCAGCTGCGCAGTGCTGCCCTCAAGGTGAGGAGAGCCCCAATGGCAGCCCCAGGCAGCCAGTGGGCCGCTGCTGCCAGCCGCTGCAGCCCGCCGCGCCCTCTTGCCCCCTTCTCTCCCCAATGTTCCCCCTCCCTTCCCCGCCGCGCTTGTGCAGCCCCAGCCTGATGCCCCGCAACTCTCCCGCCCGCCGGCTGTTGGATGGCACGTCCAATGGCCGCAGGCTGCAGCAGCATGCCACGCGAGCTGCCGTGCTGCAGCCGCAGGCAGCGCAACAGCGGCTAGTGGCGAGGGAGGAGCAGCGACGACCCATGCAGCCCGAAAAACCCCTAACCTGACACGTGCTGCCCCACCAAACCACCCAGCTAAACTCCACTTGTATCTTCTGGCTCGCTGTAGCTCTGTTTTGCTGACCCTTGACGCGCTCTGAGTGTCTTGACTATCTGTATCCTGCTGCCCCTTTTCCGCCCACATTGGGTTCTTGCTGGGCAACTTGTGCGTTTCACAAACAAACAACCCTGCCAACCGCCACCACACTATGCAACCCTCCTATCTGTCGCTGCCACACCGTGCCTACCCCTGCACTTCTTGCCTTCTCCCTTGCTTTCAACGCCGGGATCTACACATATCCGTGGCACTGCCTGCTTTGACACCCCTCGACTGCACTTCGTGTCCTTGCAACACATGTATGCTAATGCATGCTGCAATCTTTTGATGATGTTATAGTAACCCAGGCCTCGGATGCCTTTGACATAAACACAACAACAACTCTATTGCGCAGGCGTGGGTGCTGTCGATACGCCGTTTGTTCAAGCTGGCGAGGCAGGCAAACAGGAGGGCGGAATGCGTGCTGTGGCCCAGCCGAGTGGGAGGGCACAGTGCTGGCAAGACTTGTGGGTAGTGCTCAGCATCATAGTACCGCTGCCAAGAACCAGCTTTTGCAAGCGCAGCCCAGCTCGTGCTGCCACCGTACGCACACCAGAGTCAAAGCGCTCGTTCGGCTAGCACATTCGGCAAGGGTGCTGGCCCGCTTGGTGCACTTCTGGAGGTTCGTATGTTACAGCCCGCGCCGACTGGTCTTTACATCTGCAGACGCAGGCTGCAACTTGCATGCTGGGCTGTGCAAGCATGCATTGGCATCTAATANCACTCGTCCAGCTGGCCTCAGACCATGGCTACTGCTTGCTGGCCGCCTTTGCCGCCTTTGCCGCCTTCTTGCGCGCCGCCCGAAGCTCCGCCAGCTCAGCCTGCCGCTCCTGCGCCTTCTCTGCCCGCTCGCCCTGCAAAGGAGGCGGAGTGAGAGGGGTTGAGGAGAGAAGTGGGGATGGGAACGCCATCGGCTGCGCTACACCGAGCTGCGCCTCCCAGGGGTGCGCCGCAGGACATCCAACATGCCGCTGCTTTCTTTCTTTCTGTCTTTTCTTTCTTTTCATGCCGCTGCGTGGCTGGCCAACACCCTCAGCCTGAGCCACCCACGCAGCCAGTGCAAACGCGCAGAAATCTCGCCACTAGCGCGCCTTCGCCTACCAGTTGCACAATCCATAAAAACGTNCTACTCACGTGCACGTACTCCACGCGCTTGCCCTGCCTCAACCCATACCGCATGTCAAAAGCGAACAAACCAATCATTATCATTCAAAGGAATAGACTCACGTGCACGTACTCCACGCGCTTGCCCTGCTTCTTCTGCTCAATCTTGCGCCGCGGCTCGATCAGCGCCCGCTTCTGCAGGCTCTTGAAGCTGCAAAGTAAGGGGAGACGAAGAGGGAGCTGAGCAACGGTTGTGGTAACTACGGGCAGGCCCCAGCTGAAGAAGACCATCCAAACAGCCGCCGATGCAGCTGCACGGGCACGGCCGCCGCGCAGGTGCAAACCGCCGGCCTATCGCCTGCCGCCTCCCCGCCACAGCATGCGCTTAGCCCCAGCTGTGCCTGGGGAGGTAAGGATTAGCATGTAAAACCTCTGCGCACCGGTCCTTGGCCAGCATGGCGGTTGGCTTGAGGCGGCGCAGGCTGCCCGCCAGCTCGTCGCTGGTCAGCACTTGCAGCGGCATGGGCTGGAAGCGGTGCTTCGACAGGCGGGGCGGCTCCGCCGCCAGCCGCTCCTCCTGGTCCAGCTGCGAACACGATTGAAGGGGCCTGCTGATTAAAAAACCCCTAATCGGCTGAAGGGGCCCGGGCCTCAAAAGGGAAGGGAACAGAATGAAATGGCCAGCAAGGCGTGGCGGCCAGGCATAGTGCCGCACAGTATGCAATCCTGGCCATCCAAACCTGCAGATCAGGTACCAACCACCGACACGCGCCAACCGCCCACCTTGCGGCGCAGGCGAGCAGCCTCCTTCTCCGCTTCCTCCTCCTCCAGCTCCGCCTGCATACAACAAATTGTGCTAATCGGTGAATATGCATGCTTCCGCGAATTAAATGGACCAAGAAGCTCTTCTGTGCTTCTTCCTCCAGCTCCGCCTGCTCATTGAACACGCGGATAAACGATGCTTGATTGGGGCAGACGGCGTGCATGATGCACCGTCTTCAAACGGGTGCAGTTCATGCACAGCAGCGCAGCCGCAAGCAGCAGCGCGTTCCCCGCAAGTTGCAAGGCAGCGAGTAGCAAGTGATTTTGTTGCACGGCCAGCGAAGCAGCCCTTGCAGCCCCACCTGTATCTGCGCAAGGCTCTGCAGCTCCCGCCGCTGCGCCTTGAGCTTGCGCTGCAAGCAGTTGGGTGGGCAGTGGGACGCCGGACAAGCCATCAACGCGTGCAAAAGGTCGGTGCGGCGGCTGAGCACGCTGTGCATGCATGCTGCCACCAGGCAAGACAGCCTACTGCAACAACAAACAGGCTGGCTCCGGTAAGAAGCTGAAACCAAGAAATGCGAGCTGCTGAAACCAAGCAAAACCATTCTTCTAAAGAGAGCCCACCTGCTCTTGCAGCGCATCCTCCGCCTCGCGCCGCCGCTTCTCTCGGTTGCGGTCCTTGCGCGTCTTCTTCTCAGCCTCCTGCAGGAATGCAATCATCGGCAAAATCATCGGCAAGAAACATGTAGGGTTGCTGGGAAATGGGTAAAGCGCGTCTTCTTCTCAGCCTCCTGCAATAAACAACATGTCGTTTTTGTGATGCACGGCTGGCGCCCAATCATGTGCGACAACCGCCATAAACGCGCCGCCGCTGCGGCACGGCGCACGCGCCAGCAAGCGCAGCCGCACTCGTCGAGCGCACACGCCCTTCAGCACACCTGTCGGTGCCGCGCTGCGGCCGCCCCGATCGCATCGTCCTCGTTATCGCTGCCCTCCTGTTGCTGCCCGTCCTGCTGCTGCTCCTCCCCTCCATCCGCACCGCCCTCTAATGTCTGCAGAGGGTGGAGGGGGCAGCTGACTGGAGGTCAACACTGGGAGGCAGCGAAGGGGCGCTTGCAAGCTGGTTTGGAGGAGGAGGAGGAGCAGCAGCAGCAGCAGCAGTGGCGGCGGCGGCGGCGGCGGCAGCAGTGCAGCAGCAGCAAAGGTGGCACACTCCCACCTGCAGCAGCGCCAGCTCGTCGGTTTCAACATCGTAGTCAACTGTGCGAGGGGGTGCCACTGGCTCCAGCTCCTGCGTTGGAAGGAACAGACACGAAATTTGCAGTTTGATGCACGTTCATCAGTGCTGTATTATTAGATGTGGCAGAAACCGAGTGTGCGCGGGGCCGCGCAACCATCGTACAGCAGCGACACAAACCCTAAGCCCTCGCTTGCCTTGTCCAGCAGCTTGCGGTTTTCGGCCGCCACCGCCGCGGCCACCGCCTCCTGGTGCAGCTCCACGTCTGGGTTGTAGGAGCAGCCGGCAGGGTCAATCTCCACCTGCAAATAAAGGAAGTACAGATCAGACAGTGACCACACAGGCTGTGCTGCTACATGTCAGGGCTGTAGGAGCAGCCGGCGGGGTCGATCTCGACCTGCAGATTGGCCCGGCGCATAACGGTCGGCGTTCAGAAGGTGTCCAAAGGACTGTGCGCCACAGAAAGCGTGGCTACAGCCGCCAGCGCCAAACCATAACCAAACCATAAACTGATGCCCTTGTGGTAGGGTAGGCCTGGAAGCCGCCTGGAATGTTTGCATCCCAGCCCAACCCCTCGCCTAGACCGCTAGCCATTTGCATCCCAGCCCCAACCCCCCTCCTAGACCGCAAGCCATTTGCATCCCAGCCCCAGCCCCAGCCCTGGCTCACCGCCGGCACCGCCGCCCGCGCGCGCTCCCGCCCCGCTGCCGCCGGCACAATGGCCCCGCCTGCCGCCGCCGCCAGCTGCCGCTGCCGCACTGACGGCGCTGCGCCGCGCTTCTGCCGCTTGCCAGGGAGCAGGCCGGCTGTCCAGCCGTCCCCTGCCTCTGTGGGTTCGTCCCAAACGTCAAGCGTTGGTGCTGCTGCCGCCGCTCCTTTTGCTGCCGCACCTGACCCGCCCTTCTTGCCCGCCCCCGCGCCCGCCTGCTTGCCGCGCTGCTGCGCCGCCTGCTGCTGTGCCAGCACCGACCCCTTGGGCTTGCGAGGCACCTGCTTGGCTGCTGGCTTGGCGTTGTGCGCTGCCGCCAGGATGGCGGCGGAGCGAAGCACCTTTTGCCGAGCCGCCTCCTTGCGGCTGCGTGGCAGCTGCCCCGCCTTCACCGCTGCAGCCACTGTCTCCTCACCGCCCTGCGGCATTGAGATTGGCGAGCAGGGGGCAGGGGGAGTGGGTATAAAGTGCGGCAGCCCGGTTGAGGGCGTGCAGGGGCAGGGGAGGCAGGCGGGCAGTCCAAGCATTAGGCCAACACCCAACCACCCATCGTTGCCGGCTTAACTGCAGTAAAACAAGCGCTGCAACAAGACTGATGGCAGCATTCATTTGTGCCACAACAGGCGCGTACAGCGAGCCCTACCCAGGCCTTGCAGCTGTTGAAGTTGATGTGTTCAACCAGCACTGCACTCGACGCACCTTGTCGACAAAGAACAGCTCGGCATCTGGCACGCCATCCACCAACAGCCCCTGCCGCTCCTCCCGGGTCGACTTCTCCAGGAAGTCTTGCACCTGCCGGTCGGAAGGCACAGAGGAAGGGCTGTGACACTGGGTGGCAGCTCTGGTTGCAGCGCTGGCGGCGGCGGCGGCGCCTTTGGCGGCGCTGCAGACATGCATGTGGCGCGGCGGCGGAGCCCCGACGAGCGGGCGCTTTCTTCAGGCACCTCTCAACCTGCCGACTCACATCCGTCGTGTCCAGCCGGCGGTGGGCCTTCTTGCCCGTGCGCTTCTTTGCCATGGCGCTCCTGCGCTCTCTGCTAGCCCTCCAACAATAAGGTACGATGCTGAATGGTTTACAATATGCAGGTCGGCCTGTAGCAGCCCCTGCCGCCGGCGCCATTCATGCAGATCGCATGGAGGCGCCAAAAACAGCAACATGGCGCCCTGGCGGCTATAATCTGCACCATTCGTAACCCCCAGCAACTCGCTGCGACACTGGCAGCAACATGCAGGACGAGCGCTCGCCGCCCGTGCGCCTGCTGTACGCAGACGAGCTCGGGCAGCTGAAAGGTGAATACCGGTATGTAATCAGCGTGAATGAGACAGCCATCGCCGCCATGCATGCCGCTCAGAGCCCTCACTGCCGCCGCCGCCGCCTGCCGCCTGCAGTTGTCCAGACGGCTGATGGCACACGGCTGGGCACGGCCGCCGTGGCTGCCACATGGTAAGGTTGTCCGCTAGGCTAGTGTGCATGCTCGGCAGCGTTGTCAGAAGCAGCGAGGCTGCAGCATGCTTCAGCTTCAGCTGCACGCCGCCCTCCCCACCCAACCTGACCACCGCTGTCTGCCCTTGCCTTGCGCAGGGGCGAGCCCGACAAGCAGCAGGCGATCGACTGCATAGCCCTGGGCAGTGCAGGCGGCGTGGATGACACAGCCACCGCTGTGATGGCGGTTGCGCGCCGCAGCGGTGCCATCGAGCTGGTCTCTCCGCTGACTGGTGCTCCCCTTGGCACGATCCCACCAGCAGCACCTGCCGCCAAAGGGAGCAACGGCAGCGGCAAGCAGCAAGAAGATGCAGCGCGGGTGCGCGGCCTGCACCTCATTTGGGGCAGCAGTGGCAGCTTGCCAGCGGTGCTGTCGGTGACGCAGGGCGGCACCGCTCGCGTGCACTCTGCGGCAGCAGCGGCGGCAGGCGAGCAGCCCCAAGACGGCGGCAGTGCTGCGCCGGCTGCCTGGGAGCAGCAGCGCAGCTGGCAGGTGCCGCCGCAGGTCTGCAGCACGGCTTATGATGCAGCCAGCGGACGGCTGGCGGTAGGCTGTGAGGGCGCAGAGCTTCGGCTGTTTGATGCCTCAAGCGGAGAGCTGGCCTTTGCCTTCAAGGGCGGCAAGCCAAACAAGGGTGCGAACGGACGGTGGTGTAGTGTGGTGGTGTGCTGTAGGTTGGTTGGCTTGCGGTTGTTGTGCGTGTATGCCAGTTAAGACGTAGCGTTGAACCTGCGAGGGGATTGCAAGGCAGCCTGCTGCTGCACTGGGTGACCTGCTGTGCTGGTATCCTTTTATGCTGACCGATGCTTGCCAGCTGCTCTGATCAAGGACTTCCTCCTCTCACTGCCGCAGTGGGGCTTGTGGACAAGCCGTGGAACACAGCCATTGCATTCCTGCCGCCTTCAAGCACTAGCAGCAGCGGCGGCGGCGCCGCAGCCGGCGGTAGCAGCGACGCAGCAGCCGGGGGCAGCGGAGATGCGCCAGGGGCAGCGGGCACCCGGCTGGTGGTTGGCACTGGATACCACAAGGTACGTTGCTGGCCTGCCTTGCGGCTGCTGCACACGCCCATGCTGGACTTGCGGTTGGGTTCAGAAACATACCCATTGGTGCAGCTGTGTTTGCAGCGAATCGCCACTTTGGTTGGCACCCATGAATGTCTTTGATTCCAACCGACCTGCCGCAGTTGCGGCTGTATGACTCTGCGGCGGGCAAGCGGCCGCAGATGGAGCTGAGCTGGAGCAAGGGGCGCATCACAGCCCTGGCGTTGGAGCCCGATGGTGAGTGGTTTTGACACGTATGGGGAATTTAGGGGAATGTTGCTGGCTTGGGGCAGCGAGGGCCGCATCCAGGCACTGGCTGCGGAGCAAGATGGGCGCTCACATTTGGCGAAACCTTCTGTCCGTACCCGGAAATGGAGGCTAGGGGGGTTTGCATGCTGCCCAGGCTCTCACCCCCAGTGTTGATGCACCAGCGCCCGGCGCTCCCAATCCCCCCAACCGCAGGCCGGCGCTGCTGGGTGGGCAACGGCCAGGGCCAGCTGGAGGTGCTGGACTTGGAGGCCCGCCGCTTCTCGGGAGCAATCAAGGGGCTGGCAGGTGAGCCAAAAAGAAACAGTTGGGCAGTTCTAAGCAGCAGTCAGTGGTGGCCAGTTTTCAGGAGCAATCAAGGGGCTGGCAGGTGCGACTTTGACAGGGGGAGCTGTGGGTTGATGTTTCTTGAGCAATCAAAGGGCTAGCAGGTGCGCGAAAATGTGGCCGTTTAGCAGCAACAACTAGCGGTGGGGAAAGGGGCTGGCAGGCAAGGCTCACTCATTGCTGCTTGCAGTGCTGCGCTGCAGCAGCCAGCGGTGCGGTGGAGGTGTTGAGGTAGTGCGCCTCGAATTCCAACCCACAATTTACCCGCTTCCAGCGCTCCGCCCCAAAGCCGTCACGCACTATAGTCCCACCCTCCGGCCCACACTCCTTACATCCAGGCTCCGCCCGCGCGCTGGTTGTGCACCCGGGCGGCGAAGTGCTGGCCTCTGTGTGCCTCGACCGCTACCTGCGCCTGCACAGCTGCGCCACGCGCCAGCTGCTGGCCAAGGTGTACTGCAAGACGCTGCCCACGGGTGCGCACGTTGTTGGGCAGGTTTTGGTTTTACCTGTTCGCTATGCTGCTGGCAATCTGCTGCTGGCCAAGGTGTGCTGCACGACGCTGCCCACGGATGGGTGCAAAAGGGTGGACGGACAGAGGTGCAAAGGCATCCACGAGAACCGCGCAAGCGGACCCAACTAGGCATTGTTGGCTGCTGCATTGGGTGCTACCCCACAGGAGGCTCCCCATGACCCCGTTACCATGCGCTCCTGACTTCCCTCCCTCCCTCCCTCTCTGCCCTCTTGCCCCACCCGCAGGCGTGGCCTTCTGCCCCACCGACGCCAGCATGCTGCCACCTCTCGAGCAGCCGGCAGCGGGCGGCGACAGCGCCGAGGAGCGGCGGCGGCGCAAGCAGGAGAAGAAGCGGGAGCGGCGGAGCAGTCAGGCGGCGGCAGAGGCGACTGAGAAGGGCAGTGAGGATGAGGGCATGGCCGCTGCTGATGCTGCTGCTGGAGCAGCTGACTCAGATGAGGAGCTCGGCGGCAGCGAGGAGGAGGCAGAGGAGCAGCAGCAGCGGCGGCGGCACAAGCGTGGCAAGCGCGGCGGCGAGGGCGGCGGCCGCCGGCAGCAGCGGCAGCGGTAGCAGCTCTGTGCCGTGCTTGCTGAGTATAGGTGCAACCCTCTGCCAGCGGGCGACGTTACATTTGCCTTGGCTGAAGTGCTCCAAGCTTGCTGATGCATGGTGTGCTTGTTGGATTGCACCTTGGAGCATGATGTGATACTGGTTGAGTTTGCAAGGTCACAGCGGCGAAGGAATAAATTATTGGTGGGGCAAGTGGGTACTAAAGGAGTGAAGCCCCGCACCAATCAACGGTTCAAAGGGAGCGGCTTGGGAAGAGCAGAGCACAGATCGGCGAGCAGCAAGCGCAGAAGCTGAGCTAATGGAGGTTGAGTTTGAGGACAATAAAACAGCAGAGCGGCTTGGAGGGGAGAGCAACAATGGCGGGCGCGACAAGTATGGATGGGATTACTGGGCATGTTTGCATGAGAAGGGTGAATCAAAGTGCAAGCTAGGTTTTCACGGACACTCCTGCTGTTTGATTTGTATCAACCAATCAAATCCACCAATTCTTCCAAGTCTGGAAGCGCTTGGACAGGCCGCGGCGTGTTGCCTGCGGTCCGACTGCCGCTGNCACTCGCCTGCTGCTGCTCTGCCTGCTGCTCGCCCTGCTGTGCCTGCTGCGCTGCGCTCTGGTCTGCAAGCGACTGTGCCGACTCGGCAGCGGACAGCTTGCCGGTGCCAGGCTTGTGCTCGCTGTCACTGCTGCTGCCGTCCGGCGTGCCGGCCTCCCCAGCCTCCCCGGCCTCTCCTGCACTGCTGCCCAGCTTGCCACTGCCTGCCTGCCCGCCTGCGCCGCCCTCCAAAGCGGCCACCGCTGCCGCTTGGGCAGCCTCCTCTGCTGCCACCTGCTGCGCTTTTTTGAACTTAGAGGTGTAGCTGGAAAAGAAGGGCACCAGGGCGCTGCCGATAAACACCTGTGCAGCGGGAAGGCAGTGGGGAGGTTACTTTGGTACTGCAAATGGGGCATTACTGCATGTCTCACTGGCAGCAATCCAGGTTGTGCGGCAGCCCACCTGGCATGCATGCGGCATCCAAACCGGCGGCGGCAGGCGGCGGGCAGTAAACACAGCAATAGGCGGTCTGCACACAAGCCCCTTACCTGCACCAGCTGCCCGATGACGGCAGGAATGGCCATGAGGCCTTGCAATGAGGTGTCATTGGTGATGTACGAGATGACTGCAAGCAAAAAGGAGATAACTTGGAGATGTATGAGCGCATTAAAATGAATAGAAGCAAGCAGCGAGGTGTCGATGATGATGTATGAGATGACAGCAAGCAGGGAGGCAGCGGTTTGGTGAGGGGGGTGTCGAGAAGTGCACGTGCAGGCGCCAGCACCATCAGCTGTGAGCCTTGGCTGCGGTTGGCTCAAAATTGATACAGCTGCAGCCTGCTCAACGGCGGCCAAGTCAGCCAAAACGCAATGCAGAGCACACACTCCACAGCAGCGGCGCACCTGCTACCGCCACGGGCCCGCTCTTTTGGCTGGCCATCACTCCGGTGGAAACGTTCTCAGGGGGAGGCATGCGCAGCAGCAGCCTGCATAGGCACATGCACGTGCGTCATGTTGGTTGGTAGCACCGCAGGCGTATTGTGCTCATTGAGCGCACAAGGGCACTGGGAGGTCAGGTCAGACCTGGTAACTTCCGCTGATGAAACAATGCGCAGCAACACAACCCATGAATCTTGCTGTCGAACCACCTCATGCGCACACCAGCAAATCGAAGCCCAGGTAGATGTGCCAAACGGTCGATGGGTTGCAAACGCATACCAGGAACACCAATGTTGAACCACCGCACGTGGACACCAGAGAGTCAAAGCCCAGGTAGATGATGTGCCAGAACAACGCTCGGTTGCAGCTGCCAAACAAAGCAACTGCTAACTGAGCTCACGTGGACACCAGGAAGTTGAAGCCGAGGTAGATGACGTGCTGCGCCGCGGACAGCAGGATCACGTACACCACCCCCACAAACGGCTGCTCCAGCACTGCAGAAAATGGCCAGGATTGGCAGTGGCGCGAAAGTAAGGCAGATGATCGAGCTACCATTGTAGGTCATCAACAAAACCGCCGCTTGGATACACTGTCCAAAACAGATGGGGCTGCACCCACATTATTCTCCCACCTCTCTGCCAACCCAGCCCCTCCTGGCACAGGGGGCAGCCTCCCCTCATCCGGCCGCACACTCACATGTTTCCTGGGCGCTGGACAGCACCTGCCACACAATGAAGGCCAGGTTGGCGGTGGAGAAGAGGGAGAGCGGCGTCTTGTAGGCCGTCACAAACTTGCGCACAGGAGCCGACAGGTCGCGCAGCAGCTGCAAAGGGAAGGGGGTGGGCGCGTTGGGTGGGCGGAGCAATGCAAGGGAGTGCTTCGCTGCAGGAGCGGCAGAGCGAGGGGCAGGCACGAAACGCAACAGCTGCGAGGCGAACTAAACGTGCTTCTCACCTTGCCAATGACCGAGGGCACAAGCACGGAGATGAGCAGGTTGACCAGCAGGGCCACCATGTCGATGCTCAGGTCGAAGCCTGCAGGCAGCAGTGCAAGGTTTGAGAAACTTCAAATCACGTCGAATGGGCTACAAACCTGCCCAAACACCAGCCCCACCGACACACAAGGCCCGCCTACGCACCAGCCCAGCCCCAGACCAACCCAGCACCAGCATTGTCAACTCACTTGTGCCGGAAAACAGCGCACGCAGCCAGGGCGGCATGGTGAAAATGCCGACGATGTTGGTGCCGGCTGCGGTGCAGGGAAGGAGTGGCAGCCCAGCTTGTGGGGGTGAGGCAGCCGGCAAGTGGCAGGCCGATGCACAGCAAGGGGACCTGTGCAGTCACTTGTGTTCAGCGAACTTGCTCCAGGGGAACAGCGGTGTGGTGTGGTGTGCTGAGCAACAGCCACCCATGCCAGCCAACTCCATTTGGGACTCTCTGGTCAGCATGAGCGCCAGGCCTTCAATGCTGCCACCGTAACATGGCACACCATTAGCCCTCACAAAACGGCTTGTGGCATTGATGAGTTCCCACTCACTGGTCAGCATGAGCGCCAGGCCTTCGTTGCCGCCGCAGGAGCGGACGAGGGAGATGCCGATACCCAGGGTCTGAGGCACCGCAGTGGTCAGCGTTAGGCCCATGGTGTAGGCCTGGAGGGAGGAGACCGATTCAGAAGTGGTTTTAGGGATCGCCAGAACGCAGCTGTGAGGCCAACTAACTGCCCGGGCATGCTGGGGGCTTGGACGGGCCAGCGAGGGTGCCGCCAACGGCTCACCCAATCCACCACCATCAGCACCGTCGGCGATGCCCCGCCTCAGACACCTCAGCGAGGTGGATTTCGCGCATGGCAGGGGCACATGGGCGGTGTGCAGCCCAAGACAACCTAACCCCGAGTTAGCAGCAGCAGCATCCAGGGATTCGCACCTCGGGAGTGAGGTGGATCTCGCGCAGCGCAAAGCCGAGGCAGGGCGTGATGGCCAGGGTGGACACAAAGCCAAAGAGCACGCCCCACTTGTGGCGCAGCGCCTTTTTTATGTCGTCCGTCTTCAGCATCAGGCCCGAGATGAGGAAGACTGCAGACAAAGAGATCGGAACAGCGGAAGACAGGTGAATGCGTAGCCAGATGCAGCGCCTTTTTGATGTCGTCCGTCTTCAGCATCAGACCCGAGACGAGGAAGACTGCAAACAAAGATGAGCGTAGGAACAGCAGCAGGAGGGTGAGCCGGGTGCCAGCAGATCCAACGAAGACAGAGACCTTGCTGTCGCAGGTTCGCAGATGGCCAAAACAGAGCAAAACAGGTCAGTTGCTGCTGCCCATCAAATCTGAGCAGGTGCCACTGGCTATGCATTGATGCACGCACCGATCATGATGTTCAGTGTCTTGAAGACCGCATAGCTGTGTCCGTTCACCGAAAACTGCGTTCAATTGGGCAAGGAGCACAGAGCGCGAGGGTTGAACATGCCACATGCGCAAGGGGCGAAGGGCGGGCACAGCAAGCAAACGCGGCAGCTGCACGTGGTTGCAGCATCCAGGCATCTTCAGCAAGCGCACGAATTGAGAGAGCCAGCGGCAGCGCACCGAGACAGAGACGACGGCGCGGCCGGGGACGGGCCAGGCCAGCGCGATGACTGTGGCAACGATGTAGCTGATCAGCAGGAACTGGGACACAAACACCTCCTTGGTTTTGGCCCAGATGCGCGGCCAGTTTGCCTGCGGCGCGCCCATGGCGGCACGCCTGCAAGGCAGAGGCGGAGGTGGGCCAGCGTCGAGCGTCGGTCCGGCAGGCAGGAGCGGCGGCAGCGGTCAGGCGGCGGCGGCTGGATGGCAGCAGCAGCGCCGCGCGCTCGCAGAATCCGCAGAGAATTAAACTTTCCGTCGCTGACTGCAATTGTTGGGNCGGCGCGCCTGCAAGGCCGAGTCAAGGCCCTGCCCCANTTCGCTCGTGCAAGCTAACCGCATTCCCCGCTGCGCACAGATATGTGCAGTATGCACACAGTTCACCTGTGAAATCAACCCGAGGCGCCGGTCACTGTGCAGGCACGCCGCTGCCAGTCCCTGCGAGCGCTTCGTGCCGGTCGTGCGACGCGCAGAGATGCGGCCGGACCAAGGGGCGGACGGCTGAACGGCCTATGCAATGCTCGCAGGCTGCCAGCGCCACAGGGGAGGGCAGCGGCGCTGGGCGGCGGAGCATGCCGTGCCAGCGGCAAATAGCCGGCACACGAGTGTGGGGCCAGGCTTGAAGCTGCTGCCACAGCTGCACCAACACAATGAAACTAGTGCAACGGATGTGTCTGCGTCTGTGGCATGTGGCAGTTACCGCAGCCTGGAGCACGGGGTGCTCGATGCCGCAGCCGATTCGGTTGAGAGGCAATCTCGGCCCAACGGGGTGGCTGGGTTCCACAGCGTAGCTTGCGTTCCTAGTCAATGCGTGTCATTGGTCACCGTCAGGAGTGAATCAGTCAGCGCGTACCACATGCAGCATGGGCCATCGGCGAGCCAAATCAGATGAGCGGCAGCAGCCCGCATGGTCCAGCTGGTGCGCCCATGGCTTCAGCCCGCCGCCCACTGCTGCACATGCTGCCTCAGTCGAACTGAGGGTCGGTGCGGCAGCCCAGGTTCCACGCCAGGGTGCCCAGGATGTACAGCGCCGCGGTGGTCTGCACCCAAACAATAGAAAGTGCTTGAGATATGAGTCAAGAACGATCGATATTTCGCTGCGGCGGAAGGGCGTGGGGAACGCGGCCCTGCCAACACGGGTGCAGCACATCACCCGGAAGCGGGCCAGAGAGCCGCGGCCGGAGAGAACGTGCAGTCGCCCTCAGATGCCAATGCATTTATGCTTTGCGCACGTTGGCCACAACAAGCAGCGAGACACCCTGGAGCCCCGACAGTCGCACTCACCTGGAAAATGGGCGTGAAGGAGCCGGTTCGCTCCAGCACAAAGCCGCAGACTGGCGGGGCCAAAAAGGGGAGGGGGCAGGCAGGCAGACATTCAGCTGTTCTTTCAGCTGTGCAGAGCAGGTAGCGGCAGCAGGGACGGGGCGGCTGTCGGCGTTGATTTGAGCAGCCGTGTGCCGGCGCGCTCATTGTGCTGGCAGAAAAGGTGCTGACCCGCCAGAGCAGGGCAGAGCAGAGCCACAGGCAGTGAAGCTCCCCCAGGAGAGATATTTGTTTGCGCAGGCTGTTTCATAAAGCATATGCAGGACCCACCTGAGACGCCCAGGAGAGACATATGTTTGTGCAGGCATTAACATTGCTAGTGCAGCACCCACCTGAGACGCCCAGGATGCCCGCAAAGCTGCCAAACGTGTTGCACAGGCCAAACAGCAGGCCGGCATGGCGCGGAGCAATGTCGCTCATGTTGGCCACAAACCCGGCCTGGCCTGCAGTGGTAAGGTGGTGTGCCGTCAGTCCAAATTTAACTACAATGTTGAGGCACACTGCAGCCCCACTACTGTTGCAGTGCAATTCAGCACCAGGGCTCATGGCGACGCGCCCAAGCCATCTCAACTACACAACTTGCCGGCAGCGCTCACCCAGCGAAGTGATGCCCAGCGCTGCCGTCATGCTGAGCAGCGCCAGCGGCGGCGAGATGGCCGGGTTTGCGAGCGCCATGAGAGCGGCCACTGGGCCCAGGAAGGCAGCGGTCTGAATGCCTCGCCGCACCGTCAGCACAGGCATGCCGCGGCGGACCTGCGGGTAGAGGTAGTGGTAGTTGGTGGTGTGAGGGGNNTTGNAGCGAGGANTGGAAGNTACAAGCGNCGGAGGCCCATGCAATCCATGCTCGGACAGGGGCACCACCAAGTTGCGAACTAATTGCAGCACGGCATCCGACAGCACAGCACAGCACAGCACACAACACAGCACAGTACAGCTTGCACCCTACCCAAACGCACCAGTCCGTCCGCCAGCAGGCCGGCGGTGGTGCTGCCCAGCGCCATGACCACCCAGGGCACAAAGCTCATGAGGGAGGAAGCCTTGAGGTCCATGCCTGCAATATAAATGGCAGAAAAATGCATGGAATGCACTCGAACAAACCTCATGAGCCAGGCAACCTTCCAGCACATGCCTAAGAGTTGAAGTCGCAGGATTGGGATCAGACAATCAGAAGAAGCTCTTCCCAAGCGGTTGGGATGGGCAGGTTGTAGTTGTCAACCAGCCGGCGCGCCCAGCAGCACATGTGTACATTTGCGCAGCCCTGCAGCGCACCTAGCACCCTGTAAAAGTAGGTGGGCATCCAGTTGAGGTAAATGAAGTAGCCCCAGTGGTTCACTGCAGGGCAGGGGCAGCGCAAGAGGGCAGCCGAGATGGCGTGAAGGACCAAGGGTGACCTGAAGGACCGACTGCCACTTGCTCGGCCAGTGTGTGTCCCTCGCTGGGCTGCTGCTACACTTATCGGCAGTCAACATGGGCTGTGCTGGTTCATCTGTTTGCAATACACACAGCGCAACCCACACAGCGTTAGCCAGCGCATTCAAGAGCCACCTTTGCCTCACCAAAGTTGGTGACTATGATGGCCCAAGTGGCCGGCTTGCTGAGCAGCTGCGCCACCCCCACCTTGCTGCCGCCGCCGCCGCCCGCTGCCGCTGCTGCCGCTCCGCTGCCAACCTTGCTGGCTTGGCTGGGCACGAGGGCCGACCAGATGAGCANAAGGGGGGCTCCCACCAGTCCAAAGATGTAGAACAGGGCGCGCCAGCCAAAGTGCTGCAGGATGAGCGGCGATAGCAGCAGGCCCACCAGGTTGCCTGCATGGCGGTTGGACAGAGAGGTGGTCGGGGAGCGGGGCCGAAGAATGGGGCAGGTGGGGGGCAGGGGAGGAGCAGGCCGATTGGCGGAAACACAGCCCAGGCACCTACCTGCAACAGCAGGCGGGTGCGCCCCTTGCTCATGGGCAGAGCAGCGGCAGGGCAACCACTGAGCTCGGGCACAGCACAAACCCAGCCGCGCCTGTGTGAAACCCTGTGTAGCAGCCGCCCAGTGCGGTGGCCTTGCGGGCGGGGTCGATGTTGCGAGCCACCAGGTTGTTCATCGCCGGCATGGCCACACCTGTGTGCGCGGTCATTGAAATGGTGTTGCTGAAGGTGCCGAAAGACGTGAGCTGTGAGCGGGGCCAGTTTGCTCATGGCATGCCGGACTCGCATGTGCATGGTCGAACCACTGGGCTTCTAGGAAGCGTCCAGCACTTTTTTGTGCAGCCCTTCCAGGCGCACCTTCGCCAAACCCGACCAGGAACCGAGCCGCCAGCACCGCGGGCAGCGTCAGCCCGGCGGCTGCGGTCCATGGCGTGATGGCAACGGCGGGCAGCAGGGCGGAGGCAAGGGAGAACCAAATGATGCCGACGCCCATGACCAGCTTGCCTGCGAGGACGGGTTTTGAGGCGGGATGGCAGTTGGCAGGGCTGGCGTGCTGTCCCTGATGGTCTGGAGAACATTGCAACCAGGCAGCATGGGTTGACTGCCGCCTGCTGGCATGTCAGCGTCAGTCATCTAGCTTCAGCCATTCCAGCCCCACCTCCGTAGCGGTCTGCCAGCGTGCCGCCCAGCAGCTGCGTGGCGAGGTAGCCCCACAGGAAGGCGCTCTGCACCACGCCTTGGGTGCCCGCGGCCCAGCCGAGCTCCTGGGCAATGGGCAGCATGGCCACGCTGCGGATAAATGAGCGGCGAGGCAGCAGGGAGTGGTTGGGAATGGCGGAGCAGCCTCATGCAAGGCTGCGGATGATGGCAGGAGCAGGCTGGGCGATCGAAAGTAGCAGAGACCAGGCGGTTGCAACACAGTACGGGAGCACAGCGCCAGGCCCGCCCTCAGCCCCGCTCACCTCAAGCAAATGCGGTCCATGTTGCAGACCAGCAGCGCCAGGGCGGTGGGCAGCACAATGCGCAGGAAGTTGCCGCCGCCGCTGCTCGCCGGCTGCGCCTCGCCGCCATCTGCTGCCGCCGCCGCAACGCATGCTGCTGCTGCTACGGGCGGAGGGCCAGCTTGCCGCCTGCTGCTGCTGCTGCTAGCTATCCCCTGCTGCACCGGCAACGTGCTTCCAATGCCGCGCGGTGCTACTGCCRGGCCTGAATGAGGCGCAAGCGACGTAATCGGCGCCGCCTGCCGCCGCCGGTGCTGCCGGCAGCGGCAGGGTGTGGCTGGCGCCAGGGCCGCCTGCAGCGCTTGCGATGGCATGCCGAGGCACGATGCAGTCACTCTGGGGGCGGCAGTCGGCAGACGAGAGCGCAGGGCTTGGGACTGTCGGGCCGGAACAAGCGGCGATGGGGGATTGTTCTTGTAGATTATGACACAAGATGCAGAGGTAAAATGTTTATCGCCGTGCCGGCAGGGGGCCAGGGCTGTTCATGCGCACCGCAGCAAGATCGGGCCTCAACCAGGCGCATTGCCCACATCGAGGTTTCCTCAGAACTGTGCAACACTGCCCACAGTCAATCGCCCGCCCAGCCCAGCCCCCAGGCTCCTCCCAAGCAGCTGCTACCACGCCCATGTCCGCCTTGGCCGCCCAGCGGTGCGCCATGCGSSCCGCAGCACCAGCAGCAGCAACACAGGCCGCGGCACGCCCCGCCGCGCCGCTGCTGCCACCCCGCCGCGGTGCCGCCGCCGCTCCCCGCCGCCGCCTGGCACCGGTGCGGGCGGAGCCGTTCAACGAGGGTGCGGCGCAGGTGCGGCGGCTGGTGGACCGCGATCGCAAGGAGCTGAACCTGGATGAGCTGGAGGCGGCGTTTGGAGAGGACCCCGCGCCCTCGGCGGCAGCACCCAGCAGCGCGGCGGCTGCCGATGCCGCCGGCAGCAGCAGCGCAGCCCCGGCGGCAGCGCCCCGCAGCCCCTTCCAAGTCAACTCCTCGCAAGCGGGTGCGTGCAGCTGCATGCTGATGCCGCCGATTGCTGGTCCTGTCACAGCAGTTGCAGTCTAGGCAGCATGCATCTCTTTGGCAAATGTGCTTCACTGTTGGCTATCAACAGTTGTTCGAACTCCCGGCCCTGCCGCCCAGCAGTTGCGCTCACTCCCCCTCCGTTGACGCCTTGCCTCCCCTGCAGACAAGACGTTTGTGAGCCCCTTCGGCCCCAGCAGCAGCAGCGGCAGCAGCAGCCCCTTTGGCAGCCCTGGCGGCGCAGCCAAGCGGCCGTTTGCCGAGCCGGCGGGTCTGTCGCCCAACATGCCGACCCCCAAGCAGGTGGGTCTTCAGCACAGACTGGCGGCGCGGTTTCCAGGGGTGGATAGCAAGGCTGCTGTAGCCTGGGCAGCAGGCTGGCGTCACTTGCTCCGCACTAGTGAGCTGCTGAGCCGCCCGGTGGCCAGCCGCCAAGGCCGCCCGCGCTGCATGCGTCGACTTCCTGTCTGCTCCGCTCGTCAGCCTGCCTGCCTGCCCTGCCTGTGCTGTTTCCTGCTACTACCCTTCACAGAATTCCACACGTTTGCTTCCTCTCCTGGACCCTTCCCTCCTTTCGTTCCTCTCGCAGGACTCGACTCCCTGGTGGACCAAGATCACGCTCACCCAAGTGGTCATTGTGCTGTCCTTCACAACCATCATCGGCCTCATGATCTCAACCTTCTTCTTCGTCCTGTCCACCGGGGCCATCCACTTCAACGAGTGATTCCAGTTTGGAACGCAATCGTCCGGAACCAGGCAGCAGCAGGTCGCATGTAGCGGCGGCGGCGGCAGCGGCAGCAGGCCGGCGGCGGCTGTGCGTGCTTCCTGCTGCGCTGCTTGTTTGCCGAGCCCTGAGCCCGCCTTGTCTTGTAAGACTTTAGCTCGTACAGACCAGGGACCGATGTGCCAGGCCCAAACCGGCTGCAGAGGATTGACAGCGCGGCAGGGAGAAGGTGATGTGGGAAGCAGCGGCCGTTGCCGCGCCACTTGAGCAACTGCCGTCAATTTCTGCGTTCGGTTTTGGTGGCACTGGGCCTCAAACAAGCACCGTATGCCCCCATGCGCTCAGAACCGCTAAACCAGAGGCCGGCAGGGCCAGCGGGGCTGCTTTGGGTGTGGTCGGCGCCGCCGCCACGCTGGCGCGGTGACATGTCATGTCAGGTGACGGCCGCTCTCTCTCTCCGCAGTCCATTTGGCCTCACGATCTGCCGACATACACTCGCCACGCGTTGCCAGTAGCATGGCAGGCCCCCACCCTTGCGCCTCGGCATGCTGAGGGGTGGGCGGCCCTCGAGCCGACTGCGAGCGGCGGGGTGGCGCGCCTGGTTTGGATGCCTGCTCACTCTACTCATCGCATTCGTGCGCCAGGCGTCGGCCCAGGGGTGAGCGTCCAGCGCTGCGGCCCTTTGCCCCCTTGCCCCCACCCGCCGCCACCCTAAAGGGACACCCAAACCCGGGGCGGTCCTTGGGCAGCCCCTCACCACCCGTCCCACATCCCCACTGGCCGCAGCTACCAACAAGGAGTGGCGTGGACCGTCTACGGCATCCCTGCTGGCACCACCGGCCTGCCAGCCGCCTTGCCGCCGCCGGCCTCGCCGTTAGCGGGCGGTGTGCTTCCCAGCCCCGCCTGCCCACAACTTGCCGCATGCTTCGTCGGCGGCAGTGGGCGGGCGTACACACAGAATGTAGCTGCGCTGGTGAGGCAGGCGTTCTAGGGCACCAGGGACAGCTGAATCCATCCTGCCCAGCCCCGCAAGCGCTGCCGCAGTGCCGCCGCCTGCCGCCGCCTGCCGGCAGCCACCCTTGCCTTGCCCCTTCTGCCCTGCCGCAGGTAACGGGGGAGCTGTGGACGCCGGTGGATGGCATGTATAGCCTGTTCCTTACCTCGACCGCTGACAGCCGGCTGGACTTGAATGGCCAGCGCACGATCGACGTGAACGATTGCGCCACGGCCTACTTGGACGGCAGCTGCGCCGGCGAGGAGCGAAGCATTTCTTTCTGGATGCCGGGGCAGCGCTGGCACGCCATCAGGTGAGGTGCGGTTTGTCGGGTGTAGGGCAGGCTGGAGGGCAGGTGGAGTAAGTTGCAGCAGTATGCTGGAGGGCCGCGCTGGCGGCTTCACGCAGGCTGCCCACTGATGGCGGCACCTGCGCAGCCTGCACTGCGCGCTCAGCATGCAGCTGAGCAATCCCCCCATGTGCACCCAGCCTGCATGCCTGATTGCTGCCACCCCACAAGCAGGATTGAGTACTGGAACGGAGCAAGCACCACAGGCAGCCTGAGCCTCCAGTGGTCTGGGCCCGACATCCCGCGGCAGCGGGTGCCGCCTGCCAACCTTCGCACGCTTGCACCGTCTGGGTAAGCACTTTGGGCCCACCAGTTGCTAGTGAAGAACTGCTGCCCCACGCTACTGCCTAACTGCCTCACTGCCGCCATCCATTTACAGTACTTGCTGCATTGCCTTCCGTTTGCAGGGCGGGCCCATCACCTCCACCCCCCTCAGCAGGGCCACCGCCCGCCGGCAACTGCCCTGTTGTGGGCAGCGTCTCGCTTGCGCTCGCTACAGCCGCCGACCCCTCTGCGGCACATGCCACCTGCTTTGCCCGCTTTGCGGTGCAAGTGGACAGCAACTGCCGGCTGGAGGTGGTCCCTGCGCCAGGGGCCAGCCGCTGGCAATACTCGTCCGTTTGGAGCGCGGTGCCGATGCCGCAGCACCGCAACATGCGGGTAAGTGGCCGCTGCACGGAGATTCCTGGGAGGTGGACGGTTTGCACTCCACGCCATTGGCGCTGCAATTCATCTCGCTTTACCAAGCTGCACCGCACCTGCTTGCTACTTGTCCCTCCTTTGCAGGGCTGCCCCACCTTCCCGCTGCCGGGCGGAACCCTCGACACCGAACGCGAGCGGACGGCTGGTGGAGTGGCGGCAGCCATTCAGGCCGCTCTGAGCTCAGCCATGTTTGCCGCTCCCAGCGGCTCTACGGCTGTCAACACGATCAGCGGAGTGGAGCTTGGGGCCGACAGCCTGGTGGTGACCACTGAATGGCCACAGAACAGGCTCGTGTTTGCAGTGGTGTCGGTGAGTGCAGCCCTGTGTCGAACGCGTGTGCCAGAACCTTTGCAAGTGTGCTGTGCATGCTGGAGCGGCTGAAGCATGACATGCAGTGCATGGCCAACACAACACCCTGCTGCATGGCGCTGCCTCTCTTGCAGGGCTCTCTGGGCAGCATGATTGCCGCCGGACCCTCTGCCTGTGCTGGCATGGCCTGCGTGTGGAACCCAGCTACTGGCTGCCCGCCCGGCCGCCAGCGCATGCTGGCTGGATCAGGGTTCATTTGTGCGCTGTGCCCGCCCGGCAGCAGCTGCGCCGGCGGCAGCGCCGCACCGGTGGCATGCGCCGCGGGCCGGTCTGCCATCTCTGGAGCAGCGGTGTGCAGCCCCTGGTGAGGCAGGGCCAACTTTTGCTTGACCTGTACTACATAGAACGCAATGAGCAGGGAGCGGCCAGTCCAGTTATCGTGCAGGGAGTGCCTTGTTTTGATCACGCACAGTGCGACACCTTGCGTTGAGGGTCGCTGAGAAACCGCTGCTCTCCATCTCCTCTACCCGTGTGCAGTGCCGCCGGCTCGTCCTCAGCAACCGCTGGAATGAGCCACTGCGTGCCTTGTGAGTCTGCTGCAGTGCGCCACATGCGATTACCGTTAGAACGCCTGATGGGCAGAAGTGCTGCCGTGCTGCGCTTGCCTTAAATCAACGCAGGCCAACCTGGTGCCCACCTTCACAGGTGTGCCCGATTGGTATCAGCCGCTAGCAGGGCAGACAGAATGCCGGCCCTGCCCGGCCGGCTCGTATGCCCACTTCCCTGGTTCGACCGTCTGTGTGGCCTGCTATTTCGGAAAGGCGGTTGTCATGGCGGACGGCAACGGCGTTTACACTGGCGTGACAGCTGAGCAGCCCTCGCACGGTGGGTACCGGCACTTCATGCGACATGGTCCTGGCGCTGTTGCAACGCGGTGACACCGCCGGTGTGTTGTTGCTGCTCCCTGCTGTGCACGCTCTGCGCATCTCACGCCGCTTGCCTTGCCTGCCTACCGCCCCTTTGCCCAGGCTTCATGAATGTGGTGACATCGGCCGCCAGCCCGCTGGCCACCAGCAGCAGCTGCGGTTTCAGCCCCTGGGCATCAGCCTGCGAGTCTTTGAGCAACCGTACACTCGCAATAGAAACCGATCCCAGCTGCTCGGTGACCATTGCGGTGCTGGGGGACAGCGGCTGCTCGCAGCCCCAGCAAATGACACTGGTGCAGGGGTGAGCGCTGCAATGCTGCCACCGTTGTGGCTCAGCGTGTGTCTGCTGCTGAGATTTTTCCCATGATTGCTCTGCTGCCATGCTTCAGACACGCCAAGCCAGCCAACTGGACCCTGCTTGCTACCGTCGATCGCTGCTCTACAACTCTGCGCATGCAGGGTTTATGCGGACGCCAGCACAATCCTGGTCCACCTACCCGACGACCCATCCACAACAGTCAGCCTGCGCATGAGCCAGACGGCGGCCGGCTGGTCACTGACGCTGTTCCAGCTGACCACTGCGTTTGATACCGCCCCCGAAGCCCTGGGAAGCTGCACCGATGTGCTGGCGGCACCGGCAGGCAGCTGCCCGCCTGGCACAGAGCTGGATAGTAACCCGCAGGTGGGTGCATTGTGCTATTGCACAGCGGCAGCTGTGTGCCCATCACCAATGCGCCGCAACCGCCGTCTCTATGCTGGGGCTTATCCAACAGGGGCCTGTTTTCCGGTTGATGCAGGCAGGGGATGGCGTCACCCTATACAAAGCCACCCAGTGCGTGCCCTGCACCGCTGGGTACAAGTGCACTGGGGGCCAGGCCACCAGCTGCGAGGACACGCTCCTGAACACAGGGCTTGGGGCTGCCGAGTGCGATGTGTGCCCCTCAGTCAACATCACAGGTGAGACCTGAGGATGCTGAGGGTTCGGCTGGGTGATGCGCTGCGTGCAGTTTGCAAGTGGTCAGCTGGTAAAGCGCGGCAGGCATGCACCTCTCAGCTGCTGCAACACACATGCCCCGACACCGCCGCCGTGCCGCAGACCCTTCATGCGGCGACAACTGCTACAGCGATGGCGACGCGGTGCTGCCCACGGCCATCAATTTCTGCTCGGCTTGCCCGGCGGGCTACTGGGCTGCTGTGCCCGGCCGCGACGATTGCCAGCCCTGGTGAGACCTGTGCCATTGCGGGGGAGAGATGCACAAATTGCTGACTTGCATAAAGGGGTTCAGCTGGCGCCTGCACATGCAACCGCTCCTCGAGGAGCTCATGTGTCTATGAATGCCTTCCAACCTTTCTCACGCGCGTGCAGTCCCCCGGGTACGTACCGCCGGTATGGCATGGTATCCACTCAGTGCTGGACCTGCCCACCCGGCAGCTTCTCAGCAGCAGGCGCCTCGGCATGCACGCTGTGTGAGCCCGGCACGGCCACTGCTGCGCCCGAAACTGCGCCTGATCCAGCGACCGGCGGCTGCCCGGCATGGTGGGTTGGCACTGCTTGACAACTTGTTGAACTTCCGCAGCAGGGCTCCGCTTGCGGCAGGCTGTGTGGTGCATGCCTGCTGGCTGGCCAGCATTGTTATCTTAACTGATCTGGTTTCCATCACCCCCTCTGCAGCCCTCCTGGAGAGTATGCTAGCAGCTTTGGTGCGCAGTTCTGCGACGGCTGCCCTTCCAATACGTTCTCAGACAGCTGGCGCGCCAAGGCATGGTGAGAGAGGTACAGTGCTGCATGCTGTGGTGTTGCGCACTATCAGCCCAAGCAATTGCCGTGCACAATTCTGGCATGCTCCACCATCCTGCTCCCCTGTACCGAACTGTCTGCCGCCCCTGCCTTCAACACCGTGCAGCCAGCAATGCGCCGCTGGCGAGGTCACGGTTGGCGGTGGGGCCACGACGTGCACGCTGTGCCCAATCGGCACGTACGCTGGGCCACTGGATACCCGCTGCGCAAGGTATGCTCGTTTTGCTGCGGGATGTTGCCAGGTTATGCAGTGTATCGCGCTGCTGCCAACCTTCCGCTGCTGACTGAAACCCTATGCAGCTGTCCACCGGGGTTCGAGACTCGCCTCAATGGGCCAGGCGCCGCCAGCTGGTAAGAGCAGCTCGGTCAGCAGCGGCGATAACGATACGTGTTGACATGCACGAGTTCAGTTGGAGCACCTACCACTTCTGCTGATGCAGGGCAGCAACGCGGGGTGGCATAGCCTCAAAATGGGCAGCGAACCTCACCCTCCCGTTCCGCACTGCTCCGCACCTATCTGCAGCACGCCCTGCCTGCCTGGATTCTTCAATCCTGTGCCGGGCCAGGCCTTTTGCCAGCCCTGCCCGCCCGGCCAGTTCACCAACGCCTCTGGTGAGGCGCTGCACTAGTGCCTCAAGTACTTGATGGAATTGCATGGCGGCTGTTGGCATGCAGAAAGCATTGCGGAACCAGCGGGACAGTAATACATGCATGCAATGCTGGACCGCTGTTCAGCTGCTGCGAGACCATCGGGATCAATGCGCCTGCCCAGCCTCCCCTTGTTCTCTCCTTGCAGGCTCCATCGGATGCCAGATAGCTCCGGGCGGATTCGTGACCGGCCTGACAGCCACTGCCACAGGGCAGATGGGCGGCACAGCTGCCGGCGCAGTGCGGCTGGACGCGTGCCCGCCCCGGTTCTTCCGGCCGTCCACTTTTACCAACAACTCCTGCTCGCTGTGTGCCCCTGGGCGGGAGACGCGCCGCACAGCAGGAGCCACAGTCTGCCTGGCCTGCATCGCTGGGTCGACGCTACGCAATCTGGGCGACGTCAACTGCACTCGCTGCAGCGAAGGTGGGTGCTGCAGCAAGCAGGCGGGAGTGTGGAGGAGAGTCTTCAACTGCAGACGCATCACACAAACGCGCTCAAGACTGGCATGCCAAGCCGTGCTGTTGATGCCCTTCTCGACTTGCAGGCACCTTCAGGAACCAGCCGAACACAAGCGGTGCATGCGATCCATGCCCGCCTGGACGAGCGGTCAACATTACTGGCGCTTCAATCTGCCCAGAGTGTGAGCTGCAACAACGGTGTGCAGCCACAGGCCTGCTTGGCTGACCTTGAGCACCACTATGACATGTGCAAGTAGCCGAGTTTCTCACGCAGTCACAACCTTTCCGCCGCTGCAGGCGCTCCCGGCACGTTTTCTGCAACGCCCGGAGCCGTTGCGTGCACGCTCTGCCGGGCCGGCACAGCCAATCCATTCTTTGGCCGCGCGCAGGCCAGTGCGTGCCAGCAGTGCAGCGCAGGCAGCTTCAGTGCGGCAGGGTGGGACGCATGTGACCCCTGCCCCAGCGGCACCTTTCAAGATTTGGTGGGGCAGACGGCCTGCAAGGTGGGTGGGCTGGCGGGTGGGTGGCGTCACGCAGTGCGTCAGCTGCGGAGTTGCGGCCTACCAGCCAGCACGGCCGCCGACTAACCCTCACCCGTCCAACTCCCTCCCTTCCACTCTCCAGCCCTGTCCCGTCGGATCGTACTGCCCGATTGGCGCTGTCCGTGCGCTGCAGTGCCCCGCCGGTTTCTCTGCGGCGGCACGGCAGAGCACGTGCCAGGCCTGCAGGGCAGGCACCACCAGCCTGGCAGGCTCTGCCACCTGCAACATTACGTGCCTGGCTGGTGAGCTGCTGAGCAAATGCGGTTGGGCATGATGCAGAGGGTGCTGCTTCAGCCCTTCCCATCGCCCCCTGCTCATGCCGAGCACACGAGCGCCGCTACTGTATCTCTGTTGCTCAGCAGCCTGGCTGCCCGCTGTGCTGCAGGAAGCGCCTGCGCCGCCAGCAAGGCGGCGGTAGCAGCAGCTGTGCAGTGGAACTGCCCGGCAGGCGGGTACATGCTCCGTGATGCAAAGACAAAACTAACGACATGCGTCAAGTGCCCCGCAAACGTGAGGTGGCTTCGGAAGCCGCCCAGCGGGCTGTTACATTGCCTGCTGCCCTGAGCTTTCGGCAACATGGAGACGGCACTGGCTGCAGCTGGGCCCAGCACTGACGTTCACTGCTCTGCTTCTCCAACGTCCTTCTCTGCGGCAGACCTTCTCATCCACATCTGGCGTTTCAAGGTGCAAGGACTGCCCAGCCGGGCTGTGGACTAACGGCCTCACTGGACAGGTGTGCTTTGCTTGCTTGGGCATGTAGTGCGCCGCCGCCATGCCGTGATGTGGCGGGCAGACGCTGCAGTCAGAGTCGACCAGCCGGCGCTTGCACGGTGACGGACGTTGCACCGCCCTGCCCCTTATTCTTGATTGCAGACCCGCTGCTGGGTCCGGACCCTAACAGTGCCTCCCAAGCGGCCTGCGCCAGCAGTGGCAAATGCCAAAGCGCTCGGGGGATGATTCGGCGTGCCGCAACTTCAGCGCCAAACTGTGCGCGACAGACCGTACAACCGCCGCCCTGGTGTTTCAAAACAACTGCTCTTCCATACGCAGCAGAATCGGCTGCTGTTTCTCCACACTCTCACTACACAGAACCCTCACGAGCCCGGCCCTTGCGTGCCTTTCAGCAGCCAGCTTGCTGCCGCTGCTTGCCTCCCATCAATCTTTTCCTCCGCTGTTCACCTGTTTCCGTGCCTGAACTGCCCTGCGTAGCTCTCATCGCAACTCACCTTGCCTCCCATACGCGTCCACCCTCACTCTGTGCCGCACACTGCATTCCCTTGCAACTTTCTTCCCGTGGCATTGCCCACAATCATTGTACAATGCAGCTGCCACTCACGTGGCCCTGAAAAGTAAAAACGCACAACCTGCCAGACCACAGGGGTTCGCTAAACGGGGCAACGACCAATCCGGCGCAGCATGGGCGGCAGGCAGCAGCGGCGGCTGATATGAGCAATGCCGGCCAGCTTTGCTCTTCGTGTGTGCAGCTGAAGGCACCTCTTCACACCAAAGGTGTTTGGGTCAGGCAGGGCCTGCTGTGGCGCAGGCTGACTACTCGGCGTGCATCCGGCTGTCGGAGCAGCGTTGCATACCCTCGTCAAGCAGTGGTCGAGGTGAGGGTGTTTGCGCAGCCGCTGATTGAGGGCTGCAGCTCTGGAGCCGCCACCAGCCGCCGCCGCTGCCGCCGCCGCCGCTACCGCTTGTCCACTCAGTGCCGCTGTGCGGCGCAGTTCGCTGTTCCGGCGCTCAACTTTGGCTGCAGCGGCCGTCCTGAAATGGCTGGGGCAGACATCAACGGCACCAAGTGTCCCTCACTTGGTGAGTGAGCCCGGCGATTCGCACTGCGGTGCTGCGCTGTGGTGCGGTGCGGTGCCTTCGAGTTGCCTTCCAGCTGCGGATAGCACAGGAGCCAATGCCTGACCTGTGCCCCAGACTTCTTTCCCTTCCCATCAAAGCAGAGGGGCTGGTCTTTGTGAAGGGGCACGAAGTGGAGCTTCCATTCGCCTGCGCTCTTGGCCCCGTGCTGCTGGAGATATTTGCGACGCAAGTTGGAGATGGCTGCCGTGCACTTTTTGTGCACCACTTGGAACACCATGTTGACTGGATGTTCAAAGACTGGCATGCAGATGGGGGGTTGTCACGGTGTTGCCGCTGCCTAGGGCGACTGCCCAGGTGCGCCGCATGCTCTGAGTGCAAACTCCAAGGTGCCCCTCNAACTTCCACTTCCTTCGTCCTCCGCAGCTGGTGCCGCATCTGCCCCCGNGGCTTCCCAGCCACCTCCCAGCTGCAGCAGCGCTACGGCGNCCAGGGGCTGCGCGTCGTGGCGGTCTTCTTGGATGGAAACGTGGATGCAGTGCGGGAATATGTGCGGCGCCATGTGAGCCACGGCGGCCGCACTCTGCCGTGCGCATTGGGCAAGACTCTTGCCCAATGCGCACCTGAGGTCAAGCGGGTGCAGGCATACTGCAAAAGCCGCTTCTCTCCAGCTCCTGCTGCAAGCAATGACCTCCTCCTCTCCGCATACCCGCGCTTGCTGCAGGACGACGAGATGCAGTTTGCTGTTGCTGCCGACACGCAGGGCACGGCGGCAGCGCTCATGCGCGCAGCGGGGGTGCGCGAGGTGCCCCACGCTTTCCTGCTGGACACCCAGGCGAGTGTGGTGGCAGAGAGGCTGCCTGATGCGCTTCGGTTTGCAGCTGTGGCGAGGAAAGCGTTGTCGCATGCAAGCGATGTAGGTTTTCGCAGCGCCTCCAATCTGCACTCTGTCCTCTCCCGCTGGCTCTCCCCATGCAGGGCGTGATCCGCGCCCACGCCAACCCCATGCGCCTCAGCTTCAAGATGGACTGCAGCGCGCTCATGAGGGAGCACACTGGCCAGCCGCCGCTCAGCCGGCCAGCGGTGGCCAGTGGAGCAGGGCCCACCCTGCCCAGCCCCAGCACTCCTGGCAGCGCAGGGCCTGCCACGCCTATGGCTCCGGCACAGCGCAGCGGCAGCGGGGCGGTGGCGAGCGAAGGGCGGCAGGCCAGCTGGGGGCAGGAGGGGCAGCAAGAGGGGGCTGTGCTCGGCACCCGCCTGCTGTCYTGCGACCTGCAGGGGCACTGCGGCTAAACGGCAACAGCTGGGGAGTCATAGCGTCCTTGCTGACTGATGCACAGGCGTCCTCCTTGCGCAACCAACTGCACAGCCTACTGCGGGGCGATGAGGGTTCTGCTGCATGCTGCACCGTCCCATCTCACACGCCTGTACAGCCGACTGACTGTTGACCTTTGCCTGCCATGGTGTTGACTTCACAAGGTGGCAGCTGCCGCAATCGAGAGGGTTGAAATCAGGCTGGAGGGGCGGCAGGCCGTCGAGCGGCGGCAGTGGGATGCAGCAGTTTGAGAGAGGCGTAAGCAGGTACAGGGGAGCAGCAATGGCTGGGGGAATGGTACAAGCGGAGCGCAGCAGGGCTCGCATAACACCGGACACAAGGATGCAGGCCACCGGGGCAGGCGGGATGGCAGCAGCAGAAGGAAATGTGTCCTTTGGTCATGTCCGCTGCGGGATGGCCGGCAGCCCAAACTCGTCCGCTGGCTGCGCCTGCGCCTGCGCCTGCTCTCCTTGCGGCACCGCCGGTAGGTCCACGTCCTGCGACACACGCATGCGCAGCCACATCCGAAGTTGGACTTGGAACTATGCATGTGCACCTTCACACCCCGATCGCACCAAACAAGTTCATGGGAGCCATGTGACCAGTCAACAGTCTGGCGGGGTGTCGTGCGGCCACGTGAGGTAGGCGCGGCATGGAGTAGAGTATGCAGGATGCACAAACACACAAGCACAGACAGGCAGCAACACAACAGCTGCCCCGCACCTGCAGGTAGGCGGGCACCGAGCCGCCGCCAGCTGTCTCCATGGCCAGGTCGTCCTCCAGCGCATCCAGCTCACCCATCAAGTCCTCCTGCACACAATGAGCGGAAGAATGGAATGCAGCAAAACAACAGGGTGGCCCTGGATATCCCCCAGCGTAACCAATTCGCCCATCAAGTCCTCCTGCAGCTGATAACCAGAGCAACCAAACAGCTGCCAAGTTGCTGCAACCACCCGTGCCAGCTTTCGGATGAAATGCAGTGCAGCAACGCGCAGCCAGAGCGAGCACCTCGTCAATGTCTTCCGGCACGCCAAACGCGGTGCCCATGACGTCCTGGATCTCCTGGTGGTAGTCCTGCGGTCCGGCAGCAGCAGCGACAGCAGGAGCATACAGCAGTGAAACACAGCACCCATGGGGGCATTGTGCAGCAAGCCCATTTGCAAGCATATCGCCTGCTGCGCGCTTTGCTCCTGCTGTGCCTGCCCTGTCCACTGCTGCACCTGCCCTCACCAGCATGTCGCTCATGTCGTCATGCAGCTTCTCGATGTTCTCAATCTTCATGTTGTTGTCCTGCACAATGACACATGTGAGGAGAGCAGCAGGGTGGGTGCAGGGCTGTGGTGGCACTGGGTGTTGGCAGGTGGACTGCAAGTTGAGGCTGCAGCATTGCACGCACGCAGCAGCTGACGAAAGCAACACCGGACGAGCCCAGGGAAGCATTAGCCATAGCAGAGTCAGCAGAGCCGACTTGCCTTCATGAACGTCTTCATCTCCTTGCCCGCCGCCTTCATGGCCGACACCATGTGCTGCGTGTCCTGCAGCAGGCAGTAGGTGCAGAGAACCGCAGCAGCCGCTCAGCAAGCCCGCATCACACGAGGAGTGCGATGCGCCAGGCTGCCTTGGCCCTCAGCAGCCCACCGCTTCGCTCCCCGCAACCTTCACCACCCCCCACTGCCGCAAAAGCACAGCCCCTGTCTTCGTGCCTGCATGCTGGTCATGGCAAAGGCCGTCTGCTCCACGTTGAACTGCTGCTGGTACAGCTGGTCCCGTTGGCCCTCATACAGCCGCTTCTGCCGCAGTACCTGCAGGGCACGGATTGCCGGCGAGGGCAGCGGTGGAGTTGACACGCCACGCACCCAAGGCTGCAGCCGCAGCGCCGAGTGTTTTGACTGTCGTACAGCAGGTGCCCGACTGCAAGCTACCTGGGCTGGTCCACAACCCAGGGATCATCTGTTGATGCACAGAGCAATTTGACTCACCACCAGCGCGCGCCGCTTGGCTGCCTCCTGCGCCGGCCCTCGTGTGGTCTTGATCTTCTGCTTGTGCTGCGCCAGCTGCTCGTCCAGCTTGCGGATCTTCTCATCCAGGCTGGCGGTTGGTTGATAGAGGGAGAGGGCAGGTGTGTGGAACAAGAGTGGGGAACAGCAAAAGCCAGCACAGTGCAGACGTGCGCATTACAACCAGCGGTGTTTGCACGCCGCACACCGGCGGCAGCACCCGCACCCACCCGTCGCCGCGCGTGTTCAGCTTGTCCACCGCCTGGTCCATCGTGGGTGGCGGCTCCGTGGCCTTCTTAGTGCCGAAGATGCGCCTCATGGCTGCCGCGCGTCACACAAGCCTGGCGCAGGCAGGCGGGCAGNAGGGGGGTGTCGAGGCGAGGCGGCGGACGAGTAGCGGCGGTGCCGCCCGAGAGCTGGCCGGGCAGTCTGCGCAGTTGCTGTCAGGTTCACATGGCGCGGTTGCACACACATCATGTCTCGAAAGCGGCAGGGGGGGGCGGGACGCACCGAGGGGCGAAAGACCGAGGCTGGCGGGCTGGAGGAGAGGCTGCTGGCGCCGCCGCTGCGATCAAGCTGTCTCTAGGATGGGCTGATTGCCCTGAAGCAGGGGGAGAGCGCTGTGTCTGCACGCCGCGTTGCTTGAGGAGCAGTGCGGGGCTGGGGATGCGGGCGGCTTCTTCTGAAACTTTGGAGGTGTGAGAACAGTGGGCGCCCGCCTGATCACCTATTGGCCTATTGGAGGCCAAGTTCCGGCGCTCATGCCGACATGGGCGCCTAGCTCCCTTCAAGCCTCCCCAGAGACTTTGACACACAATTACCTGCCTGTCAGTCGCTGGTGAGGCATCAGCCGCCTCTGCCACCGCTGCACGGCAGTTAGGGCACTCGTCTCTGCGGCCTCTCGGAGCGGCTGGCCGGCATGCGACGGGCCTGGGGCGCGCCTGCACCACCCAAGCTCGCATCGGAGCGCCGCGGGGAGGCGGTGAGCTGCCGGCGGCGGCAGGGCGAGACGGCGCCGCCGCCTTAGTTGCGATTTTGTCGGTGTCGAGTTTGTCTCACCTCCTTTGCCTCCTCCCAGCAACTCATTCCTGTACAAAACCTACTGCAGGCTGAGCCCCAGCCGCCACCAGTTGCGCCGCACCAACCCGCCCCGTCGTTGCACCCGTTCCTGCGCCCGCCGCGGCCGCAGCATGGTGGGCGCAAGGCGGGGCCGCTGCCCAAACTGGGCGGCCCAGCAGCCTCGCCGCGGGGGGAGCCGCCGCCTGTGAAAGCAGCATATCCGGCGCAGCAGCAAGGAGCAGCCGGGACCGCCGCCGTGCGACTCAAGCAGCAGGCGGCCGCAGAGCCTCGGCCCGCAGCAGAGGCGACCATTGCGGCGCTGCGGCGGCCCAGCCCTACGCCGCAGCCCCTGCCATCCATCTCTCCAGAGGCCTCGCAGCGCAGCAATGCCCAGGCGTGGCTGCCACCAGCAGCAAGCGCAGGCCTGCTGGGTGAGGAGGACGAAGATGCAGTGCTAATTGGCAGCGTAGCGCCCTCCTTCAGCCTGCCGCCTGCCCAGGCTGCTCAGCCGCTGCTGGGCGCCGCTGCTCCCAATGCCAGCCCGCTGGCGGCACAGCGGCGCAGCAGCGTGCTGTCTGCCCACCTGGGGTCGGAGGATCTGAGCCTGACGGCGCTGGCCGCCGCCAGCCGGCGCGTCACGTGCTACAGCAGCGCCAGCGGCGGCAGCAGCCTGCCCTCCACGCAAAGCAGCCGTGGGGCATCAGTGGGGGCAGACGCCTCTGCATCCGAGCCTGATGCAGCGGCGCCCTCAGCGAATGGTCAGTACGCTGCAGATTTTGAGGCCGAGAGCCCCGGAGCCGGCGGCGAGCGGCCCCTGCACCTGCACGGTGCTCCTCAGCCAGCTAGTCAGTCGGCCCAGCTGAGCAGCGGCGAGCTGGCGCTGCTGAGGCAGAGCCTGCTGGAGCTGCGGCTGCCCGGCGGACTGGACGCCATCGGCGGCGACAGCAGTGCGGCTGCCGCGGCGGGAGCACAGGAGATTCCAGACCAGGTGGTGCTGCGGGAGCTGGGTGCTCGGCTGGGCCGCCTCGACTCTGCCAAGCGACGGGTGCTGCTGCAGGTGCTGGCCAAGCTGGATGCCGCTCCTGGCGGGGCAGAGGAAGCAGCCCCTGGCTCAGTGGCGCTGCAACGCAGCAGCAGCTCGAGCAGTTGCGGCGGTAGGAGGGTATCAACCGCCGGCCATACTGCTACCGCAGCAGCTGCAGATGGGCAGGCCTCCCATGTGGATGCTGGCTTACTCAGCAGAGGCCCTCGAGCCAGCAGCAGGGACGGCGATGCGCCGCCGCCCCCAACGGCAGCACCACGTCTCCCAGTCTGCAACGCTGCCCCAGCACCACAGCAAGCCGCCGCTGCCTCAGCTGGCGTGCCAGCGAGCACAGCTGCCCCCTCTGCTGCAGCCTCCCAGTCTACAGGNCAGCAGCAGTCGCCCAGCAAGGCGGGGGGTCTGATGAGCAGGCTTGCTGCGCTGCGCCTGGGCCGCACCAGCAGCCTTGGGAAAGCGGGCAGTGTGGCAGCAGCTGCCCAATCAGTTGCAGCAGCTGCACAATCAGTTGTGTCCGAGGTGGTGCCAGGGGCAGCAGCACTGCCTGCCGTGCCGCATGCCACGCAGGCAGCAAGCTCCCCTCGGGGCAGCAGCCTCGGCCACAGCACAAGTGCCTCAAGCCTGCAAGCCGTAGTGCAGCAGCGGCAGCGTGAGCGCAGCCGCTTGTCTGTGGACGGCCTGCCCAGCGTGCGGCAGCACACTGTGGGGCCTGCCGCCGCCGTGGCCGCCCTGCATGGGAGCCAGCTGACAGGCGCTGGTGGGCCAGGGGGCGGTGATGCCTTGTCTGCATTTGAGCAGCAGCATGCAGCTGATGAGGCACCGCCGGCGCTGTCTGCATCTCCCACTGTGCTGGCCCTGGGAGGGTGGCAGCAGCAGGCGGAGCAGCAGGCGGGCAGCACCAGCCGAGCTCGCAGCGGCAGCGGCGGCGCTGAGACCGCGGCGTTTGCCATCCCTGTCTGCCCTTCTGGTCGGGTGCTGGAGCTGCGTATTTCCTCGACTTGGGGCGACCCGCACTTTGTGGGGTTGACCGGCATCGAGCTGTTTGACAGCCGCGGCCAGCTGCTGACCATCAGGTGGGTTGCTTACATTGCTCGAGGGTGTGGCTCCGTGTGTCACATGCACCGCCCACGCTCGCCATCCCGGCCACAGCCCCAAAGTACAGGTGCGCGGACGATTGGCCTCCAACTGCTACCCACGCATGTTCGGTACCCTTTCAATTGCGTGCCTTGCAGGGACCCCACCCGCCAGGTCAGCGCCTCACCAGCCAGCATCAACGTGCTGCCCGAGTACGGCAGCGACCCACGCACTGCCGACAAGCTGCTGGACGGTGAGAGAATTTACGTGCAGTGCTTGCCGGACCGGCATTGGTTGCTGAGGCTCCTGGACTGCAGGCAACCTGCAGCATAGCTCACCAATGCTGCACGTTGAGTCATTGATCTGAATCCAAACCAGCGTTCCCTCCCTATCCCCCGCAGGCGTGAACCTTACGTGCGACTGCGCCCACATGTGGCTGGCGCCCTTTACCCCCGGCGCGCTGCACACGGTGACTGTGGCGCTGGATGCGACCGCCACACTGGGTGCGCTGCGCATCTGGAACTACAGCAAGAGCCGAGTGGGCGCGCTGCGCGGCGCACGGTGAGGGCGGATGGATGCAGCGGTGCACCCACATGGGCGGCGACAGTGGGAAGTACCTGGCGTTTGCTGTGGGCAGAAATGCAGACTCGCTGCACCAACACGGCTGTGGTGGACAAGGGGACCAGCGTACTGTGACGTGCTGTGCCGCCAACCCACGTTTGTTCCATTGCAGGCAGGTAGAGGTGGCGCTTGATGGCGCTGTGATTTTCCGTGGGGCAGTGCGGCAGGCGCCCGGCAGCGTGGCAGGTGCGAGGGCGGGGCTGGGCGGCTTTACGCCTGGCTGCGTGCACACTCATACCTGCTGTAGGTTTACGTGACAAGCATTAGCACAAAGGCACTCTCCACGCTAGTATGTGCAGGTGCGCTGCAAGCCGCGGAGCTGGTCCTCTTCACAGAGGATCCAGCCGCTCTGGCGGCCATTGAGCAGCACGACCGGCAGCGCTACGTGCGCCAGCTGTCGCCACCTGGCTCCGGTGATGCAGCCAGCAGCGGTGCGCATGCTGGTGCAGCTTATGCCACGGACCAGCTGGATCTTGTCACAGGAGGGGGGCCGTCCTCGCCCCGGGGCCAGCTGGCCCGCACCGTCACCCTGCCAGCACTGGGCCAGCCGGCGAAGCAGCAGCTGGGGGCGGATGGGCGCCCCCTCACCTCTGCCCAGTGCATGCCGCCAGCCATGCCTGCAGCCATCGCAGCAGCCGCACTGCCACACGGCCAGCGGCGCACCACGGCCAGCTCATGCGGCAGCAGCACCGGCGTCGCTCGCAGCCCGGGCGGCAGCGGCGGCAGCACAGGCCTGCTGCACTGCCAGGAGCTGACGCTTGTCTTGCTCGACACCTGGGGGGACAGCCATTTTGTGGGGCTGAGCGGGCTGCAGGTGCTGGGAGCCGTCCGTCAGCCGCTGGAGGTGTCACCCGCCCAGCTGGCGGCTGACCCTCCAGACCTGAACGTGTTCCCTGGGCACAAGGGTGAGCTGTTTGATGAGTTTCAAAGGGAGATTGGACGGGCAGAGCAGGGATTGCAGCAAGTTTGTTTATCTGTGTGTGCCTGGCAAACCCTGTGTGGGTTGTCAGTCCCCTTGCAAAACCACACCTGGCTGCCTGCCCCTCCCCCAGGGGACATCCGCACCGTTGACAAGCTGGTTGACGGCAACAACTGCACAATGGATGACACCAGCATGTGGCTGGCTCCTGTGCGCCGCCAGCTCAGCGCCTCGGTGGCAGCCGGCACCCAGCGGCAGCGAGGGGCGGCCGGCGCGGCGCTTGCAGTTGACCGGGGCGCTCTCCCAGAGGCGGCCCGGCCTTACAATGTGCTGCTGCTCCGGCTAGCGCCACCGGCAGGCAGCGGCAGCGGCAGCAGCGGCGGCAGCTTGGGCAGCGGCAGTTTTGGCAGCGGCGGAGTGGCAGTTTCGGGCCTGCGGGTCTGGAACTACAACAAGAGCCTGCAGGACACGGCGCGGGGTGTGAAGCGCATGGTGGTGCTGGCAGGTGTGGCTGGGACAGTAGGGCTCACGGTCAGCTCTGGCCCCTTGTGCATGCGCAGCTGCATGTTTAGTTGCAAGCACACAGTATGGCATGGCCACAGCACATTTGCACACATGGACTGCTGGTCATTTAAGCATCTGCCACCTCCCCACGCCACTCTACAGATGGCGTGGAGGTGTCACCCCCAGGCGGTGTGCTGGTGCGCCGGGCGCCCGGCGACGCCGCCTGCGACTTTGGGCAGTTCGTCCCGCTCACCACAGCATGGTCAGCAGCGGCCACTGCAGGCAGCAAGGCGCGACGGCGCTCCACACTGCAGCCCGGCGGGGCGCCAGCTGGCCAGCAGCAGCAGCAGCAGCAGTTGGTCATCCACCCAGAAAGCCTGGCATGGGCATGCTGCCTGCCAGACCCTGCAGCTGCGCTGGACTGCATGCAGCGAGCGGCGCTGCTAGCCAAGGCAGCCGGGCCGGGTGGCACGCTGGTGGGGCAGCCGGGCGAGTGCTTTGCGACAGCACTGCCCTGCGGATTCAGGTGGGGAGGGGCTGGGGCTGTGGATGTTATCATTGGAAAGGATTGATGGTGCTGAGGCGGTGATTTGTACCACCTCAACCGCTGAGCACGTCCAATGATCCACCTCTCCTCGGATCCATTCTCCCCGCTCCCTGCAGCCTCAAGCTTGTGCTGCTGTCCTCCTGGGGCTGCCCCCACTACATTGGTCTGTCAGGCCTGGAGGTACGGGATGCAGTGCGTGGTCCGGTGCATGTCCGGCCTGAACAGGTGTGGGCGGCACCGGCCAGTGTGGCGGCACTGCCGGGCATGGCGGCCGACGTTCGCACGCCTGACAAATTGGTGGATGGGGACTGCAGGTGCTTTATTGAGGCACAGTCTGTCCGTTTTGTTGCAACTTGGGGCTGCTGTGCTTGGTGACTACAGTCGAGCTGTGCAGGTGCTGCTGCCATGTCAGGCCACCCCGCATCGCTGGCCTGTCTGGTGACTTGCCAATGGGCTGACACAATGGCATGCATACATACGACTGCCACCCGTCCCACCCCCCTGATGCACAGTGGCTTGCCGCAGCACAGCTGGCTGGCACCGCAGGACAAGGAGGAGGGCAACACTGTGCGGCTCCTGCTGGACACGCCTGTGCTGCTGAGCGCCATCAAGTGAGTGCGACCGGTTGTGCAGTACTGCAGCCGGGGCGTCCCTTGGGCAATGACTGCAAAGCTCGTCGAGCGCTTGGTTGTGATGGCTGCCACAGGCGGCTGCCTGCCTGCAGTGCCAGTGCCCTGTTCTCCGCCCCTTGACGAGCAGGGTGTGGAACTACGCGCGCACGCCCACCCGTGGCGTGCAGGAGCTTGAGGTTTACCTGGACGAGCACCTGGTGTGGAAGGTGAGCCTTGAGAGCAACCAGGAGATATGTAACATGTGCAGGTGGGGTGGATTGTGCATGGGTGCAGCGTGCCCACCCCCTGCAACACCTGGAAATGAGTCGGGTGCTCTGGCGTTCACCCTTCGCAAGCATCCATCACACGCGCCACCACTCCCTTCCCATTATTCCCCATCCGCACTTCGCAGGGAGTGCTGCAGCGTGCCCCTGCTGAGCCGTGTCCAGGAGAAGACTTTGCGCAAACGATGTGCTTCAGCGAGGAGGCCATGCAGGAGGCGGCAGCGGCGGCACGGCGCCGAGCTGCCGACGCCTCTCAACCGGCAGCCGGCCGGAATGCAGCAGCGGCGCCGGGAGGAGGCAGCCTGCCTGGGGCGCCAATGGGAGCGGAGGGCGTTGAGGAGTGGTGTGAGCAGCAGGAGCGGGTGGTGCTGTTCAACAATGGAGAGTATGTCAAGCCGCCGGCCGACGGCTGCATGCCGCCCAGCGCTCGACCCGCCACCGCGCTCGTGGCCGCCTGACGGCGGCGGGGGCGCTGTAATGTGAAATGTGAGGAACACAAGGTATCTAGATCTTACTCACAAAAGCAAAGGGGGATGGCACGTGGGTTGCACCTCCATGACAGCCTGCGTTGCAGATATTTTTCCGTTGGCGGCGGGCCGGGCGGCGGGCCAGGTGGCGGTGGAGGGGGATTACCAATTGCCAAACGCCAACCTTGCGGTGCCGCGGTGTCGGTCGATTCTCCTCGGCATTGCACACCCATCCCGGAGGTCAGGCAGGCTCGTCAGTCGAGGCCACAGCCCGCGGCCCGGCAGTGCCGCGCAGGAAGGCGCATTGCCGGCCCGCCGCAAGCGCAGAACGTTCCGATGGCAGGTGATCAGCCCGATGCGGAGCCAGCAGGGACTGCTCGCGATGCCGCCGCCGCACTGCCGCCGCCGCCACCGCCAGCTTGCCGCTGCACTCTGCCGTGACAGTTTGCCCCCGCTCAGCTGGCTTGCACCACCATTGCCTGTCGCAGGGCTGACCAGCAAAGTGTTTGATGCCATTGTGGTGGGCGCCGGCGGGGCGCACGGCAGCGCGGCGCTCTACCACCTCGCCAAGCGGGGCGCCCAGGTTGGCAGTCTTTAGCATTGTGCCACTGCCGACTGGTCCCATCGCCACCCTCGTTGCCGCGCCGCCTCTGCTGCAACAAACTGATCTGGGGCATGCCTGTATTGAGCGGAATGTTCTGGGGTGTGGCCGCGTTGAGCCATTGTGGGTGTTCAGTGTCAGAGCGCCGTCAAGTGCAACCCCACACCCCGGCAGGTGCTGGGCCTGGAGGCGCAGCCGTCTGCTCCTCACGACAAGGGCAGCAGCCACGGCCTGACGCGCATTATCCGGTGCGCTGCAGGCATGACACTTCAGCATCTTGCTGTGTATTGCCCACACCAGCTGCTGTGGCATGCACAGTCACCTGCAACGCCATGCCGCCATGCAGACTCTCCCCTGCCGCCCCCTGCCATTGCTGCAGAAAGTGCTACTTTGAGCACCCCAGCTACGTGCCGCTGCTGCATGAGAGCTACCGGCTGTGGAACGAACTAGAGGCGGAAACTGGGGAGGTCAGTTGTGGGTTTGTTGTGGCTGGCAGGTTTTTGGTGTCTGGCATCGAGGCAGGTCGCATGATGCTTGAAAGGCACAACTGGTGGACAGCGCGGTGCACGTCTGTCGCTTGCGTGCAGCGGCTGCCCTGCTGCAGGCAATGCATACAGCTCGCTCCCTCACACCAGTTTCTTTCATGCTGCTGTTCTGCCTGCCCGCAGAAGCTGCTGACCATCACGGGCTGCGTCAACACCTCGCCTCCGGGGGCCGAACGCGGTCCCGGACTTGCCTGCTACGAGGGCTCGCTGCTGGCAGGTGACGGGGCAAAGGTCTTGCAGTACAACCCATGAACCTTGGAATTGTTGATAGCCTCAAGCCTGACATCGTCCTGAGGAAGCTGGGGGAAGTGTGCTACGAGGGCTCGCTGCTGGCAGGTGGGTTTCTCGGCACGGCGGTGGCGTGGAGCCCCAAGCAACCTGGGGCCATGCCGCCCTGAGCAAGCTAGTCTGCTCATATTGGCAGATACCGGCATTGAGCTGGCACATACCGCACGCTCGGCATCGCAGCTGACCCTGCACGGTGTGACGACCCCTTGCTCCTACGCATCTCCCCTCCCCGCAGCCCAGCAGCACAACTTGGAGCACGAGATCCTGTCGCCCGCCCAAGTCTCGCAGCGCTTCCCCGCCTACCGCCTGCCAGCTGATTTTCAGACTCTGTTTGAAGCTGGGGCCGGCTTCCTGTCCCCTGAAAAGTGCATTGCCGCGCACCTGGGCCAAGCCCAGAAGAGCGGCGCGCAGCTGGTGTGCGGTGCAGCGGTGCAGCGCTGGGCAGTAGAGCCACCGTCAGGCGGCGGCGGCAGCAGCGGCAGCGGCAGTGCAGAGGGGTTGGTGCGGGTGGAAACGAGCCAGGGCACTTTCCAGGCCAAGAAGCTGGTGCTAGCAGCTGGCGGCTGGATGCCCGCGCTCGTGCCGGAGCTCAAGGTGGGAGGGGGGGAGGTAGCTTTGAGATGGGTTGCGTTAGTGTTAGTGCGCTACGAGGCAGTCGTGGAACGAGGCAGCTCGTGCAATGCCAGCGCGCAGCCCACGCATGGCAAGCACCCTTGCTTCCCTGCCTTTCCCCACAGCCGCTGCTGACGGTAGAACGCCAAGTAGTGGGCTGGTTTGAGCTGGCGCCGGAGCAGCGCGATGCCTTCCACCCCTCCCGCTGCCCCGTGTTCCTGCTGCAAGACGCCAACGGCTACTTTTACGGTGCGCTGCGCGGTCTGCCGCAGCATGGGTTTTGTGCCCTGGCAGCTTGGAGCGTTGTGGGGGCTAAATCTCACAGGCGTCATGGGTGTGGCACTGCGAGCGCACCCTGCCTGCTTATAAGTGTATACAAGCCATTCCAACGACAGGTTGTTCTCTGTGCCTACCTGCAGGCTTCCCAGCCGACGAGCACGGCTTCAAGGTCGGCAAGTACCATCACCTGTGAGTGTTGCTTTGCTCCACCCTTGTCTGCTTGCCACTTTGGACCACCTTGTGTGCTTGCCACTCCCATGACGCGCCCGCTGCAAGTGCACGGCAACGCTGCCTCCAGCACGCACCTGTCCCTGATGACCCAAGCCCTACCCCTGCACACTGCCCCTGCACTTCAGGCGAGAGAAGGTTGATCCGGCCGGCGTGCCGCGAGAGATCAACGCACAGGACGAGGCGGCGCTGAGGGAGTGCCTGCAGTACTTCCCAGGTTGGTGAATGACTGGTTGTGTGTGAGACAGTCGCATCTGGAGATGGCTGCTGCTGCCGGTGGCAGGCGCTAACATACCTGACTGCCTTCGCATACCACGTGGCTGGCTCATTCATATGCTCAGCCTGACCTCCCTGCACCTCCTCGTGTGCAGGCGCCCAGGGCGGCCGGCTGGCGCGCGCCAGCGTGTGCCTGTTCACCAACACACCCGACCTCAACTTCATTCTGGACCGGCACCGGCGCCACCCGCAGGTGTGGGTAGGGTGAGGGTGGGGTTCCTGTGGCGCCAGATGGGGGGTGCTACTAGCGGTATCATTGTTTGGCCTGACTCACTGCATCCATCAGTTGGGAGTGACTTGGGCATGCGTGCATTTGAGCACATCCATCGTGCTCGCCCTCCAGAGTGCTCGTCTCCTGCCCCGTCCCCCCACCGACGCGCCTCAACCTGCCGCCGCGCCCCGCTTGCAGGTGGTGCTGGGCAGCGCGTGCAGCGGACACGGCTTCAAGTTCTCCAGCCTGGTGGGCCGCGTTCTGGCTGACCTGGCTCTGAGCCCAGAGGGCGCCACACCCCACGACATCTCGCTGCACCGCCTGTCGCGCGAGCGGCCCGGCCAAGCGGCAGTGCTGGACGCCATGCTCGCGGGCTGAGTGAAGTGATTTATGAGCGCATTGTGTGAGATGCTATTGCACAGGTGATGTTGTAAGCTGCGTGCAAGGATGGGGCACAGGCAACAGGGGAAGCTGTGAGGGCCACCGGTATGCCGCCGCGCTGCTCTCGGCGGCGGGCGCGCCGCGGCATGGTCACATGGGAAGGCCGGATGATCCAACCCGAACCGCGCACATTTTCTGCCCGATCGCATCGCTGCCGAGCAGCAGAACTCGCCAACTGAGCCGTGCTGTTTTGAGTGCTCCGGGACAGCACCCGGCAGCAGCCGATCGGTGCTCCCATCGCCGCATCGTGTAGCCAATAGACAGCTGGAAGTGCGCTGCGGGCTGCAGGGCCGCGTAAGGTGAGCCGAGCACTGCGCTGCTCGCTGCCCGCTCTAGCGGCGCCTGCAATCGCCTGTGGGAACTCACAAGAGTACTGTATAACGGATCTGAAACTCCGGCCGATTGCCGCCGTTGCGGCCCCGCCGCCGCCGCTGCCGCCACCTGCGAGCTTGCTGCCACTTGAGTGTGCGGCATCCCTCTGCGCGCAGGCGCCATGTCTCCCAAATCAGCCTACCTGTTTCTCTACAACACAGTGCTCAGCTTGGCATGGTGAGGCGGCATCAGCGGTTGATCTCTGCTTCGATCGGCGGCCAGGCAGATGCGGCTGGCCAGGCAGCCTTGCCTGCTCTCCTTGGCTGTGAGAGCATTCCTCTCGGGTGCTGCTGCTAATATTCACCAGGTTCTGGTAGCACTCTTTTGCTCCAGGGGCTATGTGCTTTTCCTGACGTATCAAACCACACGAGCGGGCGGCGGCCTGCAGGAGGTCTGGCAGGTGCGTGCATGCTCCAGCCCTGCTGGCCCGCCCCTGCTTGCCTCAGTCTGCACAGCTGCTGCCGGCAGCGTGCGCTGGTGTGTTTGGAAGGTGCCATGCTGGCTCGCTGCTCAGGTGCGGCACACTGGCAGGGACTCACCTTTGATCTGCCTGTCGCTGTTAAGTGCAGGCGGTTGAGCTGCCGCTCAAGGCAGCTCAGACGGCGGCAGTGATGGAGATTGTACACAGCGCGGTGGGCCTGGTTCGCTCGCCCGTTGCCATCACAGGTGCGCGAGAGTGCAGCTGYCGTGATATCGCAATCCCGCATGCTTGGTGGCTGCTCTCTGCCAGCTTTCAGCCTGCCACACGCACTCCCCTTGCGCCCGTGCACTGGCCCACACTCTCTGCACACTTGCCCCCTCCCTGTACGCCACCCTGCAGCCACCCAGGTCGCCTCTCGGCTCTTCATCCTGTGGGGAGTTGTTGACCTAGTCCCAGCCACCCGCTCCAGCCCCCTGGTGCTGCTACGCCTGCCGCTGGGCGGCGGCGCTGCTGCCGGCGGCAGCGGCGCGCTGCAGCTGTCGCTGGTCACCCTGCTGACCGCCTGGTGCTGCAGCGAGGTCATCCGCTACTCCTTCTTCGCTTTCAAGGTGGGTATCGTTGGGCCTGGTTGGCCGCAGGGGTTTGAATTCCGCTTCAATAGCTAGACTTGGATGGCAGCTTGCCAGCGGGCCTGTGCAGACTGGGGCTCCGAACTGTAGCATGTTCGCTGCTCAGATTGTCGAATAGCCTGGCCACCGTCTCTTCCCTGCCTCTGCAGGAGCTGGGCATGCAGCCGTATGTGCTGCTCTGGCTGCGCTACACCGCATTCATTGTGAGTCGCAAGCAGCCGGAGAGTTGCAGGCGGCCAGGGAGGGGGCGGCGTCCAGGGGAGAGATGGCAGGCCAACCATTTGACCGTCCAGCATGTCTGCCCGCCAACTCCTTCGTGGGGGCATGCCTTGCAAACCATGTCTGCCTGCGCAGGGCATGTGAACTGGTCCTAAAAGGCTGCTTGTCGCTGCCGGCAGCACACCCCGCCTCTTATTACCTCCTGCATCCTCCCACCTATGGGTGGCTTCCCTCACTGACCGCCACTCAACCCATCCCTGCTCCCCTGAAACAATGCAGGTGCTGTACCCCCTGGGGGTGGGCAGCGAGCTGGCCATGGTGGCGCTGGCCATGCCCACGATTCGGGCCAACCGCCCGCTCAGCATTCAGGTGGGGACTGTTTCGTCTGGCACGCATGTTGCAGCGCCTGCTGCCATTGTATGCTATGCGGAGGCGATGTGTGAGAATATTACTTGGCTGCAGGTGCGGAGCCCAAGCCCCATCCTTGTATAGCTGCCCTTGCCCTGGTTGGGCTGGCTGGTTGCTCATGCGAGCGGCTGACCCTCCCTGCCGCCCCGCCCGCAGCTGCCCAACGCCGCCAACTTTGGGTTCGACTACTACTGGGCCTGCTGGCTGGCGGTGCTGGCATACCTGCCAGGTGAGTTGTGTGGCAGACATGCCTGGCCTCCTGATTCGGGCTCAAGGGGTATGCGTGCCTTGTGCCNTGTACNAGCCCGCCCCAACTCCGCCAACCACCCCTCCAAACACGCCCACTAACCCTTCACGTCACGCTGCCTTTGCAGGCTTCCCCCAGCTCTACTTCTATATGGTGGCGCAGCGCCGCAAGGTGCTGCGCAGCGGCCGCAGCGGCAGCGCTGGCAAGCTCAAGGCGACGTGAGGGCGGCGGCAGCCCGGTGGCTAAGCAGCTGCAGCACTGGCGACGAGTTGCAACCGCGTGCAGCAACTGCGGTCAAGCGGCATGCTGTGAAAGAAGCACGCAGTGCTGTTTGGTTCAATGTGGAACTGAAGTTGCTCCCTATTGTAAGCAACCAGTCGCCCTGCAACACAGTAGCATGGCCGCCGGTTGCGCTAGGCGGCGGCGCACGCTGGGCGGCAGCACGAGCGCAGCAGGAGGGCTTTGGCGCAAGAGGGGCCTAGTGCGATCAGGCAATGTACAGCTTCTTCAGGCTAAATTGACCAACGAAGGGTCAAAGGAAGACTCAGCGTCGCGGCACGAATTGAAAGCCGACGCGCCCAAGCCCATCGCGGCCGCCTGGCATCCCGATGGAGATCACAGACGGCGAGGACTTGTATGGCGACTTCGGCCCGCCCGTGGGCCTGGCAGAGGGCGAGGTGCGCTGAGGGAGGTCTCACGAGCGACTGCTGAGCTTGATCGCATGTTACTACATGTCTGCAGTGCGATCAGTACTGATAGGGATCGCCGGTTGCTGCGCAGGAGCTCGGCCCGGGCAGTGGCGGCAGCGGCGGCACCGAGCCAATGGCGGCAGAAGGTGCGGCTGGGCCGCTGCTTCCCTGGCTTTCAGGCAGAACAGTGCCCAGCACGCGCACACGCCGAACACCATGATTTGCATTTGATCACATGCTGCAGGGGGTGCGCCTGAGCCGCCGCTGGTCAGCGTTGACCCAGCGGCAGCCGACATTTACGCCGACCTGTTTACCGAGGATGGGGAGGGAGGCACCCTGCTCAAGACCCAGGTGGCAGAGGTAAAGAGACTGGGGCTGCCAATCTGCTGTGCTGCACTGCTCGGCCTGCTTGCTTGCCATGTGCGCCGCCGCTGTGAGCCCACTTGCAAGGGCGCACTCAGCTGCACCCAGGCGCGTGCGAGCGCAGGGCTGCTGCACGTCTCAGCTCAGCTCAGGCTGCGCAGCCCGCTAACGGTCCTGCCCCTGCCTTGTCTTGTTTTCTCTTGTCCAATTGACAGCTTGGCATCAACCCCAAAGGGCCCAACTTCATGAGAGAATAAAACCCGCCCCTGCCTGCCCACACATACGCAGCTGACTGATCGCGTGCAGCGGCAGGAGGCACAGATAGCGGCGCTGCAGCAGCAGGTGGAGGCACTGACAGAAGAGGTGCGGCAGCTTGCTGCAGCATGATGCACTGAAGCTTGGTGGTGCAGTGTGGTGCAGCTTCGATGCAGCCCCTGTCCTCGGTCAATGCATGTGTCACGCCTGCCAGCTGCTGCTTGTTTCCACGATGCTGCGGCTGGTTTGGCATGCCATGCTGAACCATTTTGCGTCTGTCATGCCAGCGGCCAATCCAAAGCCAATCACAGCGTGCTCGGTGCAAGCACGCCTCCCGTCACCCAGAATCTCAACAACCTACGCCTCGCTGCCCTGTTCAACACCGTCTCCCAATCTGCGTGCTTCCCGCAGAACGGCCAGCTGAGCGAGCGGTGCGCCGCCCTCACCTCCAACATCTCCTGCCTCTTCAACACCGCCAAGCTGGAGCTGGCGCGGAAGGATGATGCGATCAAGGAGCTGCGAGAAAAGTGAGCAAGGGCGCTGTTATTCATGGCTCTTTATTGTGCTGCACTTTTCACACCGCCAAGCTGGAGCTGGCGCGCAAGGACGATGCAATCAAGGAGCTGCGAGAAAAGTGAGGAAGGGTGCTGCATTTTACAGGAGTCGGGGTTGGCCCTGTATTGTGCTGCGGTTGATCGCACCGCCAAGCTGCGCAGCGCGCGCCCAGTCGCTCCACAGCCATCCGGCTGCCCGGTGGCACTGCCTGCTTGAGCAGCCTCCTGTGTCCTCATNGCCATCCGTGCTGCAGGGTCGCAGCCGTGCCCAGGGCCCGAACGCCCGGCCCTCCCCGGCCCGGCAGCGCCCCCCTGACAGGCCCCAAGCAGCAGCAGCAGCAGCAGCAGCAGCAGCCAACAGAGGCGCAGCAGCCAGCAGCGCCTGGCCTGGAGGGCAACGGTCGGCAGCCCAGCCTGGAGCGGCAGCGGTCTGCCTCTGGCGGTGCAGACGAGCAGCGGCACACGATGGCGGCGGCAGTGCCACATCATGCCAGCAGGAGCACAGATGGGCAGCGGCATGGGGCGGCGTCGGTGCCGCATCATGCCAGCAGGCGGGAACAGCGTGAGATCTCGCCTCCCGGCCGCCGCCCCGGCAGCAGCAGCGGGCGGGCAAGCGATGCAGAGCAGCAGCGGGAGGGCGGGCCGCGGGAGGGCAGCAGGCGGGATGAGGGAGAGCGGCGGCCAGAAGGCAGGGAGGGGCGGCATCATGAGGAGCCGCGAAGGGAGCGATTCAGGGAGGAGCAGCGGGCTGCTGATCGGCATGCGGAGGGCAGGCAGCGGGACGAGCGCCGCAGAGATGAACGTGACAGCCGGCATGCCTGCGGCGATCGTGGCAGACAGGACCATGACAAGCGGCATGGCGGCAGCGAGAGGGGCAGGGAGGACCGGGAGGGGCAGCACGGCAGCGGCGAGCGGGGCAGGGAAGAGCAGCGGCACAGCAGCAGGGGGCGTGCTGAGCGGCGGGGCGAGCGCCACAGCAGTCACAGGGATGAGGGATTGACCCGGCACCGCAGCAGCAGCCGCTAGCGTGCTGTCCCGGCATGGTGCGTTGGCTCTTCTCTAGTTTACCAAGGGTTGCGCTGTAAGCTGCAGAACGTTGTCTTACAGGCCGGCTGGGAAGCGATTGAAACAATTGAGAAGCAGTGTGGGTCGTACAGATCCAGGGGTTGGCAAACCCAGGTATTGCCAAGCACAGCAGTGGAAAAATGCGGGGTGAATAGTGCACTGGGAGCGAACAAAATTGTATAGAAGAGCATGCTAATCGGCCTGCAGCAGGCCGGAGGATGCGGGGCGGGCCATCTCCCCGCCCTCGCCATGCACTCTCAGGCTCGCGCGCTGCATCCAAACCGCCAGGGCTTGCGCATCATCCCCGGCCACCCGCACCTCCTGGGCTGCCTCTGCCACCGCGGCCGCCGCATTGTGCAGGTCGTGGGCGCTGCTGGCGCCACCGCTGGCAGGGTGCAGCAGGTGGGTGGGCAGGTACACTCCTTCATCTGAGGGTTGCTTGTAGGTGCCTACCATTCTGAGCCCCGCTCGCTCCCGCAGCACTGAGGCATCCAGAGCTGCCTCTAGGCCGTTGCACAGGTGCCGTGCCGCAGGCAGCGTGCGCAGCGCGCTCAGCACCGCAGTGCGGCAGGCCAGCGCGGCGGCGCTGTCGGTTAGGATGCCAGGAAAGATGAGGTGGGCTCCAGTTAGCAGAGAGCCGTCCTTCTGGGCCCGCGTGCCGGCCGTGTTGAGAGCCAGCACCGTGGGCTCTTGAGGGCTTGAAAGCCCACTCATGCTGCTGCCGCTGCCGCTGCCGCTCATGCTGCTGCCGCTGCTGCTGGCACTGCTGCCACTAATGCTGCCGCTGCTCAGGCGGGAACAGCTGTAGCCGCTGTCACTGCATCTTTCAAAGTAGAAGGCCCGCACCGCCAGGTGGACGGCGGCACAAAGCTGCAGCAGCTCGCCCAGGGGAAGGGGTGAGAGGGTCTTGCAGTCCAAGTCGAGTGCCAGCCGAAAGGCAGGTGCTGTGTGCACTTCGCTGATGCTGTGCCGCACACCCGCCGACAGGTCAGCTGCCAGCACCGAGTGGAACTCCTCAGCTGCGTGGGCAGGGATCCAAAACTTGCCGCCGCCCTTCTCGTGGAAGTAGTGGCTGTGAGGTGCGCCGCGCCCGGGGGCCCAGTAGCCCCGAGCGTCCAGCCAGGGCCGTAGCATTCTGCGAGCGTGATGCAGGTGGTATTGGCAGGTACCATGATTAGAGAAGTAGTGTTCGTCCGCAAGAATCAGTTTATCATATATCATCCAGCTACGAGCCTTGCTGCAGCCGCCCAATGGCGCCGCACCTGACGCCTGCGGCCGCCCCGCTGGCAGAAGGCAGTCGGGCAGGTGTTTGCTGGGCTCGCGCTGAGCCTAACTAAGTGTGAACAGCGATCTGCGGCGAGGCAAGCGGTTAAGTGCAGCCGGGGGACGCAAAGTTCAAAAACGCGTTTGCAAGTTGAGGGGAAGCTGCAGCCCGTCAGAGCGTTGTCGCCCCTCAGCGCCTGGGACGCAGCGGCCAGGAATATCTGTGATCGCCGAAGAAGGGGGCAGCCCGTATCCCGCCGCAGGCTGCCGCCGCTCCCGCCAAGGCGCACGCCGGTGACGGAACATGCGCCGCATCGTTCCCCGGCAGTCAAAATAAGCAATCGGTTGATGTGTTCACATATGACCGCCAGCGGTGAGCCAGTTTGCCACAACCTCTTGTCCACGCACCCCCGGCTGCTTCGTTTCTCCTCTCACTGGGCACTCGGCACTGCTGCCTGCAGATCGCCACGACAGCCACACGCTGCCATGCTTTACATGCTTCCGTGCTCTTTGATCAGACAAATGCGCGTGTCCTGGTTGTGATGGGAGCCCGGCACACAGGGCAGGCCGTCATGCGCTCGCTGCACGCCCTGCACCGTGCAAATGAAGGTGCAGACAGAAAAAGTTGGTCATTGCACTGCAGGTGGCTGCAAGCACCAGCGCAGTGTTGGCAGCAGGGTGCATACAAGCAGACATCCTCCGCAGCAGATTCTGCCCGGTGTGCAGCAGGCTGAATCAGCAGGGGCATGACTAGGCGTGCACATTGAGTAGACGCACCTGCAGATAAGATGACCGCAGTTGAGGAAAGTGTCGCGTGGCGCCGCCATGCACACCACGCAGCTCAGCGGGGCGGCCGCCGCCATTTCGCTGCGGGCCGCTTCAATGCGGCGCTCCGTCAGCACGTCCCTGCGGGAACAGTGGTGGGATAAACTCGCATCGCGCAGCATAGAAAATCGGAAACGGTACTGCGAGTTGAATGCCTGCCTTCCGGGCCGAGCTGTTTGTTGGGCCGCCATAGCTAAACCACAGCAAGTACTGACGCTAGCAATCTACCCGCAAGCCTCACCTCAGCTTGGGCACCGAAGCCTCAATGAGCTGCACCAGCTGCTCGAGCTCAGCCAGTTCAAGCTGCCTGCAAACCAGACCATTGCCGTTTGCCAAGTGGCATTTTGACTGGATCAGCTGCAATGCCTGCTGCTTGACACAGTCATTCGGAAGCGCCTTCCAGCGTTTCATTTACAGCGCATCTGCTGTGCGACGCATGCCGGCTCTCAATCCTAAAACAGACGTGGTCTGACTCAGCCTGCAAAGCTAGCACAGTCTGCCGCTTTGCCGCACCTGCACGCCTGCTCGCTGCCCTCGATGCACCGCATGCGCCTGACCAGCACGCTGTGCGCGCCGTGCAGCTGCTCCAGCTCCCCTTGCGCCCGCTGCAGCAGGCAGGGAAGGCAGCGAGGCGGACTGCGACTGAACTTGCAGTGACTGAATTGGGAAGGCAGGAGAGCTGCCGTGCGAGCAATTGCGCCTTTCATGGCTCAAGGTGGCCACTGTACACTTGCCTGCAGCTCCGCCTGTACCGCTTGCTGCTCCGCTGCCGTCAGCCGCAGCGACAGCCGCAGCGCAGCTGCCTCCTGCTGCGCTGCATCAGCTTCGGCGGCGGCAGCCTGCAAGCTGCCATCCAGCTGGGCGGCTGCCGCCTGCTGAGCCTCCAGATCTGCGGCGCACTGCTGCAGCAGCGCCTGCAGCGCCGCTGCCTGCATGGGGAGACACGGCAGAGTAGAAAACAGTGTGCAGTTGACTTGTAAAAGGCTGAGGCGGCAACTGCTTCCAAGCACCTGCCATGCAACAGTCAACATTGCGTCGTCAGCTACTTTGCAAGCTACCATCCAACCGCTCATCCCTGCAACTTGCCTGGTCTTTCTGCTCCCTCAGCTGCTGCCTCAAGAGAGAGGCATCTGTCGCCGCTGCATGGGCCGCCTCCTCAGCTGCCGCAGCGCGCTGCTCCGCCACCTGTTGATCTGCCTCCTGTGCAGCAACTTCCGCTGCTAAAGCCTCTGAGTGGCGGGCGGTCTCTTGCAGCTGGGCTGCCAGCGCCTGCTGCTGCTCCTGCAGCTGCCTGCGCTGCCCTTCTTCAGTTGCAAGATGTTCACGTGCATGGGATACCTCTAGATCTAGCCTGCTGGCCCGCAGCTGCAAGTTTTGCAGGCTGGACTCTGCCGCAGCGAGCTCCTCTGCCAGTCGAGCGGCCTCAGCGCCTGCTGCTGCTGCCACATGTTGCTGCTCCTCGGCCTGAGCCGTCAGCACAGCCAGCCGCTCCTTCTGCTCCTGCTGCTGCTCGGCCAAGCGGCTCTCGGCAGCCTGCTGCTGCCGCTGAGCATCTGCCAATGCCTCCTGCAGCTCTGACTGGCGCCTCCCTCCTTCCTCCAGCTGCTGCCGCAAGCCCTGCACCTCCTGCCTGGCAGCAGCTGCAGCCGCCTCAGCAGCCTGCACGCTGTGCATGTGCTGTGCCGCCGCCGCCTGCGCCGCCTGAGCCCGCTCCTCTGCCTGCTGCGCCTGCAGGTCAGTAGGCACAACAACACGCTGTGTTTGTTCTGTCGCATGAATTCATGTTAGNCCCGTCAAGGCATCAAAAGTGGACCCCTTACACAATACACGCCGCAACCGCACCTGGTGGCGCGCCTGGCCCAGCGCCTGCTCAGCTTCCCATCGCCCGCCACGCTCAGTAGCCAGCAGCCGATCCGCCAGGTCCCACAGCTGCCGCCGCTGCGCCTGCGCCTGGCGCAGCAAAGCGTCCGCCTCCTGCACCCCTGCCCGGGCCTCCAGCAGTGCTGGGGAAGCGGGAGCAGGCGGCGCCGCACCGGCGGCATCTGCACTGTCCGCAAGACCGAGTTGTGGGCTGAGGCGGGCAGCTGCAGCTTCCGCCGAAAGCATGTAGACCACGCCGCTGGGGCTGCCTGCTGCCCTGCCTGGGGCTGGCGTGCTGGGGATTGCTGCAGCTGGGCGGCACAGCAGCAGGGGGCTAGCGGCCGAGGGGGCAGCTGGTGGGCGCTCGGGCGTCAGCGGCAGCGAGGGTCCGGCCATTGCTGGGCTGCTGTTGCCTGCTGCGCTGCTCGGCAGCGGCACGCTCACTGGGCTGCCAAGTGGGGCAGCGCCGCTGGTGGTGTGTGCGCTGGAAGCGCTCAGATCCAGCTGCCGCCTCGCACGGGAGGGTGCTCTGGGCTGCGCCGGTGGCAGCGGCGGCGGCGGCTGCGGCTGCGGCGGCGACTCGATTGCTGCCACGACTGCCCCTAGGCTCGCATCAGCTCGGCACGGCTGCATCAGAAGAGGTGTGCTTGCTGAAAGAGTGCACGATCACGGTCGCAGTGGCTGCAAGCGAGGCTCCTTGGCCTTTGAGGGCATGCTTGATGTGTGCAAAGCGTCGCCTGCTGCAGCCAGCAGCCCTCACAGCGATGTGTAGGCCCCCATGCGCCCTCCATGCAGGCAATGGACATGTGTGAGCCGCCCAGGCAGTTCCTGCCGCATTGGACGATGAAGGCTGAATCCTTGAGGCCCTAGCTGCAGCCTCAGCAGTGCTGCTGCTCCCCAGGTGCTGCTGCCAGGCAATTGCACCGACAGCCTTGTTGGGATGGCAGTAGGGCATCAGTGCCAACGAGCACTGTGTGAAAGCACTTCACTGCTCGCTGCTGCCTTACCGTTCTTACCGCCAGGCTAGCTGCCGGACAGGTGACGCCGCCCGCCTTCGACCGTTTCTGATTGCAGGCAGCCACACACCCAACCAGTTGCAGCAGAGCGCCATGGCGCAGCAGGGCGCCGACGACGGCCCCACACAGAATCTGAACAAGGTAAATGCACAGGTGGCGGTGAGACCTTGCCACTGCGGCCTGCAACTGCCGCACAAGCATGCCTGCGCAGGCACCAACACCTGCTCTCTTTGTTCTGCAATTGCCTTGCATCAGGTAGAGGCGGAGGAGCTGAAAGAGGACATGTACGCCTCGGGCCAGAAGGTGGCTGGCGGTGAGGCTGCTGCTGCTGCTGCTGCTGCGTGATTTCAGCAGTGCACTTGGCAGCGTTGCTCCCAAGGTAATGCAGCGGAAACAACGGCTGCCAAATTAGCTGCCGGTGCGTGCCAAGTGATTTCCCTGCTGCCACCCTGCCGTGCTCCGGGCGCAGCAACACATCCGTACACCGGCGAAGGGATGCCGGCAGGGACCGGCGGCTTTGCGCCGGCGGTGCCGATAGGCGCAATGGCCGGCGAGGGGGCCGCTGCTGCAGGTGAGGAGCCGCTCCTGCTGTCGCGGTTTCAGGGCACCCCAGCATTGCCTAGTGAGGTTGTGCAGCTTTCGAACCACTCTGGCCATCACGCGCGCTGCTACTGCTGCCAACTGGGTGCAGGAGAGGCCAGCGGTGTGGGCAAAGTGAAGGAAGGATTCAAAGAAGCACTGGGCCTCTCCAAGTGAAGAGCAAGAAGGGCTGCAGCAGGGCAGCACGGGCGCGCGCAGCTGGCGGCACCACGGCAGCGGCGGTGATGGCGGCGGCAGCGCATGGCTTCCTGCTGTGTAAATGCTGCTGATGCGTTGGCAGCGCCTTACATAANGGGCAGCACAGAGAGAGCTTCAACTGTTGGTGAGGACAGGCGCAAAATCAGGGGCAGGACAGCTGAGCCAGCAGGCGTCGGAAAGGAACAAACAGGGGACAGTATGAAAACATGCGGCTGTGTGAGGGGCGGCCGGGAGGACAGCTGGCGCTGCAAACCCGCCCCTTGACTGCCGAACACGAGAGGATTGGTTTTGGTGTTGCGCCCGGCTGCCCAAGCAGGGCCCGTTGGGGTCACTTCCTGCCCTGCCCGAGAGCCCTCCGGGCTACTTGATAGAAGGAGGGCCTTCCGCTTCAAGGGTTCTCTTCCTGCTCCGCCTTGGTCAGCTCAATCGCCTCCTCCTCCGTCAGCTGGAAGTAAGGGTTGGCGCCCGCCGGCATTGGCCTGCAGCAGGTGTGAGAGGAAGGCGGGGTGGTGAGAGTGGAGAGCCAACATGTGGTGAGCTGGGTGCCGCGTTGGTTGCGCTGGAAGGATGCACGTGCCCCCAATTGTACAAGGCGACAGCTAGAACCGCAGCAGCATGGCTAGCTGACCGGAAGGCCACGCCGGCTGCGACATAGAAGGCCAGCGTGGCCGCCTCGGAGGCGGCCGCCGCCAGCCAGATGAGCTGGAAGGGCAGGGTGGACTCCAGGAGGTAGACGATGATGCGGGTGAAGTAGATGTACACAACGACCTGTAAGGGAGAGGGGTTGGAGGCGGCGGAAGGGTTACCGGCCAAAGCCACTGGGCGGCAGGTAGACGATGCTGTGGCTGAACTAGATGTGGATCTGCACTGCAATGGTTGAAGCCGCCAAGAAAGCCAGCGGCAAAGGGTCAGACAGAGCCAGCGGTGGGGTGCGAACCAGCAACCACACCAGCCGCAGGCACGTACAGGAAGCAGGAACAACATGTTGCTTTGACCACCACCGGCGCACCATGATGTAGAACTGGCGGAAGAGCGTGAGCTTGACCAGCGTGCGCACCACCTTGCCGTCCGTCTCTGCAGGGGCAGGAAGAGTGTAACACTCAGATTACGCTGGGTTGGGGTGAGAGTGACAGAGTGTGGGGCATGCGGTTTGGGGTGGAACAGCTGGCAAGGCGGCAGTATGCCAGCCAGGGCCACCCCCTGAGCCGGAACATTGCATCAGCACCCTCATGCAGCACGCACCGCTGGCGTCGCGCAGCTGCTTGATGGACCAGACGATTGGGAAGAGCACCAGGCAGCAGCACACAATGTCCACGACGTGCAGGATGTCGCGCCAGCTGAGGCAGGGGAGATGCGCGGACGCACCGGAGTGAGGGCAGCTGCTGTGAACAGGTGACTAGAATGCGCAGATGCTACATTGCAAGCGGCACGAGCACACGTGACTGAACTGGCAGTTTGATGCACCACCGACATGTGCGAGAGCTCGTGGGGAATGTGCAGTCACGGCGCAGCACACGCTGCCCCTGCGGCGCCTCACGTGAACCAGCTCTCGGCTGCGGGCGTGAATTCGTCGAGGTAGATGATGGCCACGTTGGCGATGGCCTGCAGCGGGATCACCACCTGTGGAGCAAGGGAAGGAAGGAAAGGATGCCGGGTATGTGAAAAAGCAGATGGATAAATGATGGCCACGTTGGCGATGGCCTGCAGCGCGATCACCACCTGCAAGGCAAGGAATGAAGTAAGATAGGGCATTTGAATCTATCTGCCACAGGCCGAGGGATGGGCATGGCGCAGAGCTGCCGGGCTCTAAGCGACCGGGCAGTGCCGCCCTCGTGGCTGTGAAGTGGGAATGCTTAGAAGTGCCAGCAGCTGTGAGGTTCTGACGCCAATCACAGCACGGAATCAAGCAGTAGCGCAGCAGCCGAGGCCCACCATGAGCAGCTTCTTCTCGCGGGCGGAGATGAAGGGCTTCATGTAGGACCAGCCTGCACAGGGAGCACAGTGGGAGCGGCATGGATGCGGTTGAATACAGGGAGCATCCCACATGCGGATCACACAGCGAGTAGCACGCATGCAGCTGCTATGTTCGCAAGGTCAAGCACTGCCAGCAGGTGCTCGTGTAAGGTCCGCTCACCCGTGGCCAGCAGGATGATGACCACGAAGAAGAGCAGGGAGCGGCAGCCGGTGAAGACGTAAAAGGCGATGTTCCAGCCCTCGGCGTCGCCCGACACCGAAATGGTGTGGTACATGAAGGCCTGCGGGGGGAGGCGAAGGGCTGGTGTGCCTGAGTGTGACTGGGACTACTTGCGCATGATGGCGAGCAGCAGCAGGGAAGGGAGGCGCAGCAGGTGCTGCCATTCATGCGCGGCCGGGCGGCGGGCGGCAGTGCCATCCATGGCATGGCATGGCATGGCATGGCATGGCATGGCAGAGCACAGCATGGTGCGGCATGGCAGGTCCATGTCTCATGCATCAGGCAGGAGTGCAGTTAAGCGTACTGACCCTGTCGGCACATGGCTGGTGCCATGCGGCGTCGGCACCATGCAAAGTCCCTGAACCAGCTGCCAAGGCGCACAGCTCCTGTCCTCCAGTCAGCACCGCCCGCGCACCTGGCTGAGCACGGTGAGCGACTTGAAGGCCACCAGCACGATCATGAGGTAGTGGATCTTGTGGGCGTCCGCCTGGCAATGGAAGGGCAGAAATATGTTGTCATGCCATGGCCACACATGCCTGAGCAGGCTGTGGCCACAGATGCCATGCCACGCCATGCTCTGCCATGTCCTGCCATGCCCTGCCGTGCGCAGGTTCCTTGTGCAGGTGCCGCATGCCTGCACCAGCTTGCATGCAGTCGATGGCAATCCCTGGGGAAAGCACAGCGCAGCAGCGCTCTCACCTTTGCGCGCACCACCAGCAGCGTCCACAGCACGCCCAGCACGGTGAAGAGCAGGAAGGACAGCTGCGATGGCACAGAGCAGAGCACATTGGTGAGACAACAGATGGCATCAGCCCATGCACCCATGCTCAAGCAAGAGCAATATGCATGCCTCAAGTGCTGCAGCTGCGTAGTCCCCACAGCTGCACGGTGCTGCCTCATGCAGCACATGCTTTGGCATGGACCAACGTACAGCACATGCCGCACAAGTCATGCCCTGCTATCAACTCACGAAGTACACAAAGGGCAGCATGTCGTCGCCGACAGCCAGGAAGTCGACACGGTCCCCTGCAGGGGGCAGCATTACAAGAGAAGGCCGGTTTCAGCCGCCAGGATACTGTGCCCCACCCACGCTGGTGTGGCCCACACGATGCATTTTTCCACAGGACGCATGCCCTCCCAAATACAGACACCTCCACTCACCCCGAACATTGAACAGCGCCGCCTCCACATCGAAGTCGATGGCGGAGTAGGGCTCGCAGTTGGCAAAGAAGAGCGAGAACTCGCCGCCCTGGTAGTTCTGCGCACAGAGAGAGGGCAGAAACACCCATTTGTTGATGCAACAGGTGCTGAGCAGCGGTTCCGGGTGTGGGCACCCTGTGCACGCACAGCTGCGCACAGACACTCATGCCAATGTGTGCAATGCATTTGCACCAAGTCGAGTGCACACCCATGTGCAGCAGCCTTTGAAGCACAGGCATAGCGCGGAACGCTCGCCTCAATCAGCTCATTCAGCTTGAAGTCCTTGCGGGTGCTGCCCTTCTTCTTGTCCGTGTTCACCTGCGGCACAGACGAGCCAGGCAGGCTAGATGAGTATACCGGGTTCAGCACCATTACACCTTCCAGCTGCAGCGGCGCTCCTGCTCCTCGTTGATGTGTCATCCATACTGCAGCTGACTGCTGCCAATTGCCCAAACAAGGCAGCCGCGTCAAATAATGCAGCCTCCGCCCCTCCACGGCGTCAAAGGTGAAGAGCGTGAGTGCGGCTGCTGTCCCCACGCACAAACCGCCCACAGCATGGTCCCTCAAAATAAAGCAACCGCCCGCACCTCCACGGCGTCAAAGGTGAAGAGCGTGAGCGCGAGGCCCTGGCGGCTGGGGTCGTTCTGCGCGTCCAGCGGGCAGCGCCCCTCTGCCAGGTCCAGCTCCAGCTGCGCCTCGGCTGCCGGGGTGGTGATGAAGAAGCCGATCCTGCGCTCGGAGTGGGAGAAGGAGAGTGCTCCTTGTGCTCGGTTAGTGAAGGCGAAATGCGTATGTGTTAGTGTAGTGAAGGCTTGGCTAGGAGCCTGCGCCCAGGCTGCTGCGGTGCAGCAGCTTAGATAGTGCAAACCAAGCTGTGAAGGGCGGAAGGCACAAGCCATGCACTACGGCATGGAAGCAAGTGCCCAGGCAGACTCGACGCTGCGGCCAAACTGGGACCCAATCAGAAGGGCACACCCATACTTGGCTGGCGCACCTGTGGTAGCCAGATGTCTTGGACGTCTTGGGCCCGGTGCCGGTCTTCCACAGCTGGAAGTTGGACACCGTGAGGTTCATCCGGCCATCGTTGCCGAAGCCAAAGGGCTGCAGAGGTGTGGCAGGGGTGGGGTGGGGTGACCAGCCGCAGCAGACCTGACTGACCAGCGGCTCGATGCCCCAGCAGTGGCGGCGGCAGCTGCGAATGCGCTAATCGCAGCACAATCACCTGTGCCACCAGGATGAGCGAGCGGTCATCGCGCCGGATCTTGGCCTTGGTGTGCCGCGCCTGCGCCCCAACAATCAGGCTGGCCACCAGCAGTAGCAGGACGATGCGGATCTGCGGCGGAGGGCAAGCGGCGGCGGCGGCGGCGGGTCAGCGGGAGCGGCCCTGGAAAGGCGGCGGGGAGCAGACCACAGTTCGGCTAATACACGGAAGCACGCCGCAGCGTGAGGACGGGCGGGAAGGGCCGTGGACGCCGGTGGCGCGCTTAAACCAAACTCGAGTGGCCGCAGGGCGTGGAGGCAGCGCTGCCCCCCCAATTTGACGCCTCGCCTGCACCGCCATGGCGATCGGGGCTGCCCCTAGCGAGCGTGCAGCGCCTCAGGTCCGCGTAAGGCTCCCAAGCCCGCTGGCTCCAAGCTGAGCGCTATACCAAGCGCAGATGTGACCTCGTTGGCACGGGAGGGCGCACGCCACAGGACAGCAATGCAGGCAGCATGGGCGGGCCGGGCGAGGCGGGGCGGAGCGGCGGTCCCCTCGAGCAGCAGGCTGGTTTTGCGCTGTAGCATCCCTGTCAATTTACAGCGCTGCATATATGTGTATCGAAGTGTCAAGAATATAGTCAAGAAGCATGTGCCCTGGAAACGGTGACGCAGTAAGCTCACACCGCGCCCTGCCGCCGCTGCTGCTGCAGCGCGTCGCCAACCGCCTCGTCCCCGCTGCTGCCCTCCTCCTCTGCACCCAGCGCCGCAGCTGCCTCAGAATCTGTCACCACTGCGCCCGCCTGTGCTGCAGAGCGCGGACTCTCCGCCGCCGCCGCGTCAGCCGCTATGCCCAGGGCGTCACCGCTGGGTGCACCCACCGCCTCTGTCCGCAGCACAAGCTTGCCCTTTTCAAAAGCCAGGGCCGTGTATGGCAGYGCGTTGGGTGGGTTGGGCAGGAACGCCGGCGGGAGGCCGAATGCCTTTTCTGCTGTCACAATCAGCATGCCCTGCACAGGGGAATACGAGGGGGTTAAGACGTGGGGCATCGGGTCACCGGGCCAGTGCACAGCGGCCTCAAAGCAGCCGGTTGTATAGCAAAAGAGTCGAGAGTTGCCAGGAAGGCAAGCCGATCTTCCAAATACCACTTCTCATGCAGCCCCTGCCGCCAGCCCTGGCCCCAGGCTCACAGCTGTGAGGCCCCAGATGGTGTACGAGCGACCTTGCGACTCGTGCTCAAAGTAGTGCAACCTGCAAATACGGTTGGGTGGGGCAGGTATTCACGCGCAGGGAAACTATCACTTCGGAAGCACGCATGCTCGCCAGTACAGCCTTGATTCTGCAGATTGATAGTACAGTCCAACCCTGGCCAGCCCAGCCACGCAACCACCCACCTATAGGGCATGCCCGGCTGCCACTCCACGTCTCTGTGGCTGTACCCCGGCCCCGCTTGGAGGAAGCGGTGCAGCGGGGCGGTGAACACAGACTCCACCTGCGGAGGTAGCATGAGCCAGTAGACACTGGTCACGAGCCTGAATGGTGGCCGCAAGCCCGCTTGCCACTAAGGGGAGCTGCCCACGGCTTTGCAAGCTCACAGGGCGGCGACCTATTGAAACACCGGCTGGTTCCAGCACAAGCGCTCTGACCTCTTGGGGATTCGGGTGGAATTGCTGGTGCGGCGGGATCACTGCTATGACTGGTGTGACGCTCAGCAGGTGCTTGGACAGGAAGGGCGGCAGGCAGGCGATGACTTGGACGCAGGCAGGGTCCAGGCCTAGCTCCTCCTGAGGCAGAAAAGACAAAAGCCATAGTATAACTATAACTATATATAACTATAACTATAAAGCATGCGCTCGCGAGCATTGGAAGCATCGTGAGCATTGGAAGCATACATTAACACAGCAATCAAGCCCCAAGCCGGCTGGCAGGATGGGCCCAAAATTTCCAAGGTAGTGTTCGACAGCAGCATGGGGAGCGGACCTGCGCTTCTCGCAGCGCTGTGCTGATGTCGTCTGCATCGCCGGGCTCGCGTTTGCCGCCTGGGAAGCACACCTCGCCTGCGGCAGTGGCGGTTGATGGGTCATGGGGACGAGCAGCGATGAAAGCTGTCCAGTCAACAGCCAGCGCCTGCTGCATCTCCACACATTCGATGCAACGTCTACAAGCCCCTGTGCTGCTCCAATACATCGTGTGCTGCTCCCACACATCCTCTGCCCCTCACCGCTGTGCGTCTTCAGCTTGCTGGATCTTTGGTTGAGCACGACGTGCACCTCGCCGCTGGCTGGGTCCTCAAACAGGGGCACCAGCACCGCCGCATACTTGCCAGACACCTGTGGGAATAAAGGGCGACGGACAGGTGTGGGGTTGAGCTGATCAACAGCCCTGCCGCTGACTGTCAACAGACCGACAGGTTCGGCGAGCTTGAGAGCTCCCAGCCCACCCCAATTTTGCAACGTACCGGTGGGGCTGTTGGCTCCTGCGAGCAGGACGCCTGCAGGTTGCTGACCACCCGCTCCAGGCGGCACTGCTCTGCCATTTGAGCTGCGGTGGCGGCGCGAGTTTNGCACCATGCCGGCTGGCGTCGTCGGCGGCCCGCTGGCGCCGGCGGTGGCTGCTGCTGCAGCCGCGGCGGCTGCGGGCGGCGCCCGTGAAACCGACGACTTTGCTGTCGACGTTGACTGCTGCTGGAGTCGCTGGGCGCGCGGAGTGGCCAGACAGCACAGGAGGAGGCTCGGGCGGACCAGCGGCCGGCACAGCAGGGTGATCATGCCCTTGCAAACGGCTTGGAACGGTGTGAGACCCCTCAGAGCTCGTTGGGTGTTCAAGCCAGCCAGCTGAGCTGGCGAGCGGCGACATGGCGCGACGCGTCGCAGCTGGCTCCGATTGTCTGCTTTACGCATCGGTTTGGCCAGGCTTGGTGATCAAGCACACATGCGTCAGTCAGTCATTAGCAACTCGACATGTTGCAAATGTCGAGACTTGCTGACTGGCCCTTTCCAGGCATGTTCAGCAGGTGCAGTGGACCACAGCAACGACTGCTCGGCACCGAGCTGTTTCCTCAGCCTGGGGGAGGTGGGCTCTGTGGAAAATTCAAAATACATAAGAAGACTCGAAAATAATACACACAATAATACAGTTCGGCATTAGAGCACCAAAGTACACGGCATCATTCATCGCTCGAAAGTTTGGGCGTTTGAAAGAACAGGCAAGCAAAAGCACAAAATCGATACGTGTTGGTCACACTAGCTCCCTGCTGCCGTGCCACCACGGCGCCCCGCAGCTTCCGCTGCCGCTCGCAGCGCTTTCGGCTGCTCCGTCAGCTGCCATGGCCCACACTTCACACCTCCTCCACGCCATCGGCAGCCGCCGCCTTCTGCTTGTTGCGGTAGGCGGGCGCCAGGTCGATCGAAGCGGATGGGATGCTGGGGCCGGCGTCGCTGGTGTGAGCAGCGGTGGCCACAGGGGCATAACCCGCCAGCTGGTCCTCGTGCGTGACAGCACTGCAAAGGTGGGTGCAGGAGGCAGCCCAAATCGGTCATGTTTGATATTACGGCTGCAGATGGCTGCCTGGCATCTGCTGCCGCCATGCTGCCATGTCGCAAAGGGCATGCTTGTGCTGAGTTGGGCGCGAGCTGCTCCTGCGCTCAATCAAACAATATCAGGCCAGCGCACCGCAGGTACATGGGCCCCAGCAGTGGCACCGCGCCCACAGCGCAGCGGAAGCGGGGCAGGATCGCGGCGCCCGGGTTGCACACCCCCAGCGGCAGCACCGTCTGCAGGGCAGGGGCGGATCGAGAGCAAAGTGCAGAAGTGAGAAAGCGCAGGGGTGATGGTGCTCTGAACTGATCCCTGCCTGGTCCAGCACAATGCAATGCCGACGGCCTTTCCTGAGTGGCAGAGAAGCACCCACCTTGTTGTACAGCTCATTGAGCAGCTCGGCCGCCGCTATATAGAAGGCAATGGCGCTGACCACCAGTCCGATCCAGCCTGCGGCCTGCGGCACAAAAAGCAAGCAAAGGATCAATGCATGCCCATTGCACAGGGAGCTGCTGTGACTGCGCGCAATCGACAACGGTGGGCGCACTAGGCATTCGACCGCTGCCCTCAGGCCAACCTTGTGTGCGTGCGGGTTGGCCACGCCACCGGCCAGCAGGAAGAAGACGATGGAGAGGAGCAGGAACAGGGCCTGCAGGGTCGGATGGTGAGGGGTATGGGCTGTTGTTTGCTCTAAACGTGTGCGGCAGGGTGCGCTGGTGACACATCCCAGGAGCGCATGCGGCGTCAAACAGCAGGGCCGTGCCACATGGTCAGTGCAGGCCGCCGCTTGCGCCCCACCCTGCACTCGCCTGCAGCATGAGGTTGACGGTGAGGCTTGCGCAGTAAAAGATGAAGGTCAAAATGCCTGCAGGGGGCGGTGCCATAGCAACGTCACGAGAGACACCGGGGTGCAGGAAGGTCAGCAGCTGCAGCCTGCCCTGCCGGACCGCCGGAGTGTACGCCTCACCCCAGAGCGCCAGCATCATCTTCTCTCCGTCGTGTGCAGGAGGCGGGTAGATGCCTGCTGCCACCAGGGTGCCGTTGATGGCGAAGCCAATCCACCAGGCGCCATAGCTGAACCGCGGTGGTAAGACGTGGTGGGGATGGTTGGAACAGGCGCAGGGTTGGGGAAGCGCAGCAGGCTGCTCTCCTGAACAGCAGTTCAGGAGATCGCACCAAGCCAGCACCCAACACTCACCACACAAATGCCACCGCCGGCAGCAGGTTGCCGCGATTGAAGGCAAAGATGCCTGCAGCCGATCAAGCGGGGCAGACGAACAGGTCGGTGCTTGCCCCAGCACCACTGCTGCCGCCGCTCCAAACGCATAGTCCAGCACCCAGCTGGCGACCGAACACCTGCGAGCGCTTGCGCGGCTCCGCCAAACGCGAACGCGAATCCATACACCAGGAACGACGTCCCCGGCTCTGCGCGCAAGGGATCAAATAAGTGAGGTATGGTCGCGGTGTGCTGGGTGCTCGCCGCATCCACGCCGCCGAGCGGCAGCAAACTGGCGGGCCCGCTCACACCCCACCAGTGATGGCGGTCACACCGCCCTGCAGCAGCGCGGTGGTGAGGGCAAATCCCGCCAGGCCCAGGGGCCCCGGGTTGGCGATGCGTGAGCCGGTCATCCTGCGGCAAAGTGGGGGAAAACGGCGCTGCGTTCAAATGGCGGAGCGGCGGCTGGCGGCGGCGGCCGGCGGCGGCCACNGGCTCTCAGCGGGGCAGCCTGCTGCCCAGCAGGCGCCCAACCACCTTGGACCGTGTGGCAGGGAGGGCGGGCANGGGCCTGGAGGCGAGCAGCGGGATGAGAGGCGGGCGCCACGTTCAGCACTGCCTGGCACGGACTGCTGCTGAGCAGTGGAGCTGTGCTGCCGACGGAGAAGTACTAACTAGTAGGAGGAGCAGCTGGGAGGGGAGGCAACCACCGCCGCCCCATTCTCCGTCCCATGCGGCGCTCGCCGGACTGAGCTCAGCCGCACTCCATAGGCATTCAACGTACCCCACCAGCTGCTTCCATGCTGCTTGCGCTCTATTAATGCATCCGCTGGCGATGCGTTGCTGTGCCTGCCCGCCGTGGGTACCACCGGGCAGCGTGCTGCGGTGGCTCGCCGCGCATGGATGATGAAGCCAGGCGGCCCTCCAATGCAACCAACCAAACTATAAAGACTGAAATCCCACTAAGCAGCTGCACAGCGCCACTGGTGCGCCGCCCAGTGTACTGCACGCTCACGGCAAGGCCGCCCCCGCCCGCCGTGCCCAGCGCGGCGGCAGGAGGGCGCGGCCCGGCGATCGGGGCGTGCCTTAGTTTCGTTCACGTTGATCAGTACTCTGAGAACGCCAGCCAACCGCTGCAAGCGACGACAGAGCTGTTGCCCCGAGCAGCCATGGCAGAGAAGCCGCAGCCTTCAGCACAGCCCTCCGTGGTGATCGACCTCAGCAAGGGGATCAATCACGGTGCGCAGCAGAGCTGCCGCCGCGGCTGGGCGGGCCCTCCTGCTGCCACCGCCACCGCCGCCGCCTCGGCGGGAAGCCGCCGCTTGCGCGACTTCATTAGAGACCCAACAAGCTTCACTCATGTGCCCGGTGCTGGTCACTGATTCCTCGAACCCGCCCGCCCTGCCGCAGACAAGCCAGCGGTCGCAGTGGAGGGTGAGGTGTGCGCACGAGGCGCGGGCGGGCATGCTGCATGCCTGGGCGCTCCCCAACCGGCACACGAGCCTGTGGACGGGCGCAAGCTGGTGGGAGGTGCGCTGAAAGAAGGGTTTGCAACTGCATGGCTTGAGATCAAATGCAGTGCGCCCTCCCCTAAGGGTTTGGAGGGCCACACGGGGCAAGGTGCTGCATGCAGTGCTTGGACCCCTCCGCTGTGCCATGCCCCGAATCTGCCTGGGCATCAACCAACACCATGCCGTGCCTCCAACTCCACTGCCTGCAGGCGCCAGCAAGCTGACGTACCCGGCTGCAGAGCAGGGCAAGAGTGAGGAGCCCGACATGGCCTCGCACCCTAGCTCTGCCGTGTGGGGCCAGTGGGGCAGCACCGACTGAGCCAGCACACCGGCTGCTAACTAGGCAGGAGTCGCCCCACGGACCTGGCTGCGATCCGACAAGTTTCACTCGGCAGTGTAACTCCTTTGTTGGCGCCTGCTTGCCTCAAGCGCGTGACGTCGTGTCAGCCCATGCTCAGCCGCCGCGTGTACCTCGCCTTCCCAAGCCCTGCGACTCAGAACCCTTTGCTATCCATGCATGAATGTCCCTTTGCTGAAATGGCTGGTTTCGCCTGGTTTTCCAACTATGTACCATCCACCTCCGCACCCACATTTCCCATGTGGTATGTACTGCTGCAAGCATGCTGCCGCCCGTCTCTGCAACAAACGTCGCCTGTTGGTCACTGTCACTTACACCTGCCTATGTGTGGGCAGCCATATGAAAAAAACGGCTGAGCTTGGTGGCTCTCGAATGTAAATGCATCAAATCAACAGACATGCAGCAAGGTTTCGGGTCAGCTTGTGCGCTGCAGCGAACGGCTATACGCCAGCTGCCCGCATTCAACCCCAGCAGCCTCATGCGCTGCCCTTGGGCGACTCGTCCTCGGCCGCCGCCGCCGCCTTGCCCAGCTGTCGCGCCCGGATCTCCCGCAGCTTGCGAGCCTCCTCCAGGTTCCTGCGGGCCAGTTGGCAGTTATTCATACATCAGCACTCACACGCTGTCATAGTAAACTTACGAACGACGCTGGGCAATATCGGAGGCGGCACGCCACCGCAGGCCACTGGCCATCAGCGCCGCCGCCCGCCATCCTCCCCTGGCAACCTGCAGGCACATCACCCAAGCCGCGCTCACCGCTTGCAGTCCTTGATGGTTGAGTTGAGGTAGGCCTCCATTGGGATCAGCTTCCAGGGGTGCTCCAGCTGGGTGGCCACGCTGTCCACGCCCAGCAGCAGCAGCGCCACAAAGAACACGATGACCAGCACGTACCACTGCTTGCCGTCGCCCTCCCACAGCCCAAAGGGCAGCAGCATCAGCCAGATCATGACAAAGCCGGTGCAGATCATGCCCACCGCCTGCGGTGCAAATGGCAAGGAGGAGGGCGGGGTTCTGTCAACACCCCCCACGTGGCTAGAGCAAGCTTCAAGCTGCAGGTTGCGTCCCAGCCGAAGCATCTCTGGCAGCAGCCGGCTAATGGAGGACGGTATGGTTGCATGCTGGCATGCAAGGGCCTGCAAGGCGGCCTGACCGCACCTGGGGCTGCGCCTGGTACCGGATCTTGCTGCAGGTGGACTGGTTGTCCCAGCCGCGGTTGAAAGCAATTTCCATCGCCTGGGCCTGCGTGGCGAGCGTGGAAAGACACGGCGCAATGCGCGTGGCAGTATTGGGTGGCCTCAAATGCCGATGCAAGCTGCTAACCCTTGTATTCAGTCAAAATGTGGCCACAACTCCATGCCGTGCGGCACCTGGAAGCCCCACTCACCTGCGCATCCTTCAGGTGCTGCGAGGCCTCGGCGATGAGCGACCGGATCTTCATGCCCACCACCTGGCGGGGTAAGACGGCAGTCCTTTGTGTGACATGCTTTCGCTACTGCGAGATCCATCCTTTTGACACAAAGGAGCAGAAGATGACCGATGCGCCGTTACCTTCTCCCTGCATCTTTCATACGAGTAGTTGGGCTCCCTCTGCATCACAAAACATAGGCCCGCTCACCTGGCGCGGCTTCTTGGCACTGACCACCAGCGCCAGCTCTTCCTCGGTCAGCAGTGCTGCCGCCTCGGGCCGCAGCTTCTTCTCCGACTGGATGAACATGTACCTGCCCAGGAAGGAAGCAAGGCAGGAAGGGGCAGCTGTTGCTCGGTTAGTAATGCGGCCGCCTCGAGCAGGAGCTTCTTCTCCAATTGGATTTGGATGAGCATGTAGCAGTGCAGTCATTGAAAAGTAGACACGGGGGGAGGACGTGAGGGCCAGGTGTCGTCATGCAACCTGCAAGAAACAGGCATGCAGGCGGGCAGGCAGCCCACAGAGACAGCAAGGCAGCAATGAGGGGGGGATCCGGAGCCGCGGCAGACCCAGCACACGCATGACAAAGCTCAACCCTAACAAAGACTTGATCCTCACGTAGTGAACTGCCACACGGAGCACCAGCGGCGGAACTCGTACTGCAGGGCCTCATCGTCCAGGTACGCAGCCGCCATGTGCACCAGCGCAGTAGCTGCATGCAGAGGAGGTGCAGTGAGGTTGACTTGAGCAGTGCCTGTGTAGGCTGCGGTTGATGTGCCCATGCATGCAGCCTGCCCACATCGCTCTGATGGTTTCCTGGCCATCACAATCGCAGCCCGCCGTGTGCCAACCCCGGCTTGCAGCAGCACCTAAGCGCCAATGAATACAACAGCTCACATGCGCCGCCCACGCCGGTAAAGCCGCCCCCCGCCCTGTGCCAACCCCAGCTTGCAGCAGCACCTAAGTGCAAACTGACACAACAACTGAAAAAGCTCACATGCGCCGCCCACGCCTGTGAAGCCGCAGCGCGCCTGCCACCAGCGGTCGTAGCAGGAACGCAGGCGGAAGGCCAGCAGCAGGGACATGGCGAAGCTGGACAGCCTGCGGGTAGGGTGCACGAAGCAGCTCTGGTGTTAGCGGTACCGCGTCCCTGCCGGCAGGGCTTTTTCGAGAGGGTCAGGGCCTCTCTTTTTGGGAGGTGGTGGGAGGGCGAGCGCTCGCGCTGCTCCACGCTCTGGACTCATTGAATACCAGAACCAAGCGGCTTGTAAATGCTGGCGGCATTACATGCGGCACGTGCAAGGCAACTTGCAAGCCAAACAAACTGCAATCACGCACCTTGGTAAAAACAGTGCCCCCACACGCCGCACCTGAAGCAGTTGTAGCTGACGTTGCTTTGGTCAAACTCGGGCAGGCCGGGGCAGCACGTGGCGCGCAGGTGCTCCCACGTGGCCATCGCCACTGCCACCAGCATAACCATGCTCAGCGGCAACTTGATGTTCCACAGGATGTGGCCTGCGGCAGCAGACAGGTGCGTTTGGCAGCCATTAGATGCAATCCCAGGCTCAAAGGAGCGCTAAGCAGCGCACATGGTGTGGCCTGCGGCAGCAGCAGCAGACATGCACGGAACGTGAGCATGGCGGCATGGCGGCGGGAACTGGACGGCAGCATGCGCATGGCTGCCACAGCTGCCCTTGCCCTCGCTGGCGGCCCCAGATAGCGGATTATGGCAGATCAAAACGCTGCTGCTGCTGCTGCAGCAAGCACCCACCCGGCGGGCCCAGGTAGCAGAATAGTGCGTGGAAGTATCGGATATCGCCCGTGACCACGCGCCAGCGAGGCGCATCCGTCTTGTTGGTCGCCACATCCACCCTGCGGGGAGCGGGCAGCGGCAGCAAAATGGCGGGCAGTCAGCGGGGATGAGTGACGCCGCGGCACATCGACAGTCTGGGTGGCCAACTGGCTGCCAGGCTGCGTTGCTTGGTTCTGCGAGCATGTGCACATGTGCCCCCTCTCCCGCCTGCGTCACCTGTTTTTGNAGAACAGATACTCGTAGAGCCACAGGATTGCCCAGACCGGCCGCGCCAGCCACCCCTTGCTGTAGAGTTTGTCCAGGTCCCATAGGGGCGCGTGCCCTATGCGCGGCCACGCCATGACTGCTCTGTGTGCAAGGTGCAGCGGCGTGAGGGGCCGGATTTGAGGCGGGCCGCAGGCAGCGGCGGCACGAGCGGAGGGAGCGGCGGCAGCCCCTGTGGAGCCGTGTGATGCAAGCGCGTCCTGAGCATCGCCTTCGAGTTGCGGGCTCACAAAATTGCGGCATCAGTCCCGGCGCGGCGGCTCGGGACGTCCCGCTTGGCGAGCAAATCCGCTCAAAGCAGCACGCGGGTGGCTACGGCGGCTCACCTAGCCTGTGGCACGTACAGAAAGCAGGGAGGGCCGCTACAGGACCGTAGCGCGGCTGTCCGCCAGAGGCCGGACAAACTTGCGCTGCCAAGCACCAGCGGGCCCAGGACGCAGCCGTGGGCACTCGAGAATGCAGCTGTGCGCAATTGAGTGCACCCGAGCGCAATGCCGTCGAGCAGCACGGGACACATCTTGCGCGCATGTGGAACCGGGCAGGTCATTCCCAGGTCATTCCTTTTGGGAGGGCCGCCCATTCCCAATGTTTCTCTTGATGTGAGTCTGTGAGCCTTTGGTTGTCATTTTCAAACGGCCACATGCTGCCAAGGGAGCGTCTACTCACCACCAAGGCGGCTGCGGCAGCAGGGCTTAACTGTGGCACTTGCTAGTGCATGCCTCCAATGCATCATGTACGCCAAAACATGCTGCCTGATATGTGCAGCGCAAAAGCATGCACAGCGGCAAGAGCACAGGGCCTGGTGCATCAACGAGTGGCATGGGCGCACGTGGATGCTGCCGCGGCAGCCACCTCAATGCTTGTAGTTGCCAGTTTCAAGCCGCGCCGCTCATGCCGCTCATGCCTGTGCGTCTTTGCCGCCGCTGCTGCTCGCTCCGCCAGCGCCGGCGCTGCTGCTGCTGCTGCCACCACTGGCGGCCGCCGTGCTCGCCGCGCCTGCCGCACCCGCTGTGCCCGCTGCGCCTGCTGCGCCTGCTGCGCTGTCTTGGAACGAGCTGCCCACCGCCACCTCTTCGGTCTCTGTGTGCTCGCCCGCCGGCTTGTCGTGCAGGAAATGCAGCAGGCACTCCTGCAGTGGAAGGTTGGCAAGGCGGCGTGGTAAACGGAGAGGGCTGAAGCAAAGGTGTCGTGCAGGAAAAGCACCAGCCACTTCTGCAAAGGTGGCAGCGGGGTGGTCAGGTGTAGCACAGAGGTACGGCAACAGGTTGTGTGTAGACAAGGAACCCACGGGGCACGAATGATACCAGCTGGCCTGTGGGCCGCTGCTGGCTGCGGCAGAGCATTCATGGGCGTCTGCTTGCTGCTACATGCTGGCTGAACAAACCTCCCGTACCCAGCGTTGCAGTGCACCTGAAGCAGCATCGCTGCATTCACCCACCTTTTGGTGCTGGTCGCGCGTGAGCAGGTAGGCTCCCAACACCTTCTCCCTGCTCCACAAGCCAAGCGAAAGGCAGGCAGCAGGCGAATCGTTAAGAAACTGTGCTCTCCTGCAAGAGCTCCCAGTGGCCATCCCGCATGCCCATGCCAAGCAGCATTTCACTCAACCCAGCCACGCCCCACACAATGTGCGGCTCACTTAAACAGCTGCAGGTCGCAGGCGGGGGTGCCGCACAGCTCTGTGAGCGGCAGCTCCTCCTTGTTGTACAGCACCTGCGGCAACACAAACAGAAACCGGTGCTGTTCAGTGCGGAGGCTCGACCAGCGTGAAGTTGGCGGGAAAAGGATGCAGGATGGCAGCATGCAGGATGAGAAGGCAGCCCACATCCGACGAGCAGCATCAA
>JADXDR010000045.1:0-65650 GCA_025026875.1 Chlorella ohadii | reverse complement strand
CCCCTAATCCCCCTGRMTGCCTTGACGTACTGCTGGCCGCTGGGCCGCCGCCACAGCTCGNAAAATGAGGTTGGACAGGTAGGGCGGCCTGGACAGGGTGGATACCAATGTCGGGAAAGCTTCGATCCTCGGCTTGATAAGATCTGGGGAGCGAGGCACCGTTCTTGCACGTACACATCCACTCAGTGCGGCTGACCCTCTGGAGCTCACCAGTCCTGCACGTGCTTGCCAAGCGCCGCCAGCAGCGGCATAACGCTCGAGTCGTGACCGCTGCAGCGGGGCAAGCAAAAGGGGGCAGGCAGTTCAGGTTTGATTGTCAGCAAGGAGTGAAGCGCGAGAGCGCGAGAGCGCCACCCCAACAAACACGCACATCGTGCAAACCGCGTAACGCATCTGCATGGCTGGTTCCGTCCGCCATCGCATAGCCCTAGGCAGCCCTGCTGCATACACACCACACGGCAGCCATGGCATCAGCCGAAGGCCACCAACACAGGGCTGTATCTTCAGGCATACTGTAGCGGTGAGCCGGAACGGAACTGCGGGCTGCCAATCAGCACATTATAACATTAATAAGATTGCTCACGAGTACAGGTACATCTTGACGTCTTTGTTGGCGCCCTGCGCCGCGGCCTGCATGCGCTGCACCATCATCTCCATGAGCACACCCATGCCCAGCCGCAGCACCTCCTCCTTCTTGCCTGCAGGGAGTACAAATGCAGCTGGAAAGAGAGGTTCAAAAAGCACCAGCATCTCCATCAACACGCCCATGCCCAGCCGCAGCACCTCCTCTGTTTTGCCTGCAACAAAGGAGCAAGTCGCCACTGGTTGGACAGAGTTGCACACAGCATCATCTCCACCCTTGCGCCCACGCCCAGCCGCGAGCAGCTCCTCCTTCTTGCCTGCAGGGAGTACAAATGCAGCTGGAAAGAGAGGTTCAAAAAGCACCAGCATCTCCATCAACACGCCCATGCCCAGCCGCAGCACCTCCTCTGTTTTGCCTGCAACAAAGGAGCAAGTCGCCACTGGTTGGACAGAGTTGCACACAGCATCATCTCCACCCTTGCGCCCACGCCCAGCCGCGAGCAGCTCCTCCTTCTTGCCTGCAGGGAGTGCAACCGGCCAGCATGGATTACGGTTACTTCAAGCCATCAACTTCATGGGCAGCCGCCATTTCCAGCCGCGGCACTTCTTGCCTGCGAAAAAGAGATGCGGCTCGGTAGGCATGGCGCAGTGTGTGTGTGTGTGTGTGTGTGTGCATTGGCAGGCAGCCATGTGTGCAGGAGGTACAGCCGTCCCATGCAAGCGCAACGGCCCGGCTGGTGAATCAGCGAGCATTGACTCCCAAGCGGCCCACCTGTCTCGGGGTGGGGCGCGATGACATGCATGAAGCGTGCAGTGGCCAGCTGGTTGATGCCCTGGAGCAGGTCCCGCTGGTTGAGCCCTGCGGCATGCAATGCGGGTCCGGATGGAATTGAGCATTCACGGGAATCATGGAATGTAGCAGTCAAGGCCAGCTGGACGGTGGTGCATTCTGTCAGCTGCAGCTGACTCACGCAAGCTAGACCCATGGCAGGAATGTGCACCAGGGCCGCACAGCGGGGCTGCACAGCAGCTCCGCACCTGCCGGCACCGTCTTGCCGTGCGTAAGCGCTGTGGTCACTGCATCGTGCAGGTCCACCCAGTGCACCTTGTGGTCGGTCGGAAGGCCCAGCGCTGCATGCACCTGCGTGGCGGCAGGGGCGGCAGCATGGCAGAGCATTGTAGATGGGTTGCGCTGTGCCGATGACTGCACATACACCTCTAGACGTGGCCAAGTTCTTTGCTGTCTGGTGCAAACATACTGAATCAAGCAGCCCGGCTGTCCTGGACAGCTAAGCGTGCGCAGCTCGAACTCCAGGGAACGCATGCTCCTGCGCACCCGCTGCTGCAGCGCCTCTGCCCGCTCGTGCACATCGTCGCGAGGGTGGTGCGCCTCTGCACGGGGAGGGAGCAGCAGCACACGGCAGGTATGATGGTGCAAGGCAATTGAAGCTGTAGTGTGCTAAGGACTACCGTCCAGCAGCGCCATTTGCACCAAATGTGCCTGCCCAGCTGACCAGTGAGTGCGCAATGCAATGCCCAGGTCTTCCAAGCTGCCGCAAAAACAGCAACCTGCCCACCCACCCACCCACCCTTCAGCTGCGCCTGCAGGCCCGTCAGCAGCGAGTGCAGCTTGCGGCAGCTCTTCACATTGGTGTCTGTTGGAGGCAGGATTGGCAGGGAGGGAGGGCAGTCGATCGCAAGCTGGCGTGACAACCCTGCACCTTGCCTTCCCCACGGGTTGGCTTGGACATGCAGGGCATGAGCATCCGCCAGGAGACTCAAAAAAAAGCTTACAAAGGATCTCGTCAATCTCCTCGGTTGTGTGCACTGGGATGGGCTGCTGCGTGCCGGGGAATAGCCCGCTGAGCACGCCCTGGCAAACAGAGCAGCAGCAGGAGGCCGGTGGCGGTCAGCATAAAAGGAGCGCGTGCAAAGGCCCGCCTGCAACTGTCGAGCGCATTCCTGTGCCCAGGCGGCTGACGGCTGACGGCCAACGGCGCCTGCATGCCTTTCAACCAGTTGGCTCAATTGCGCTGCAGCTCCCCAAAGGCATGCCACACTCCACAGGCTGCACCCAGGGCCCCACCTGCAGCGTGGCGATGGTCCGCTGGTAGCTGGTGGTGCGTGCCACCACGGTACCGTCCTGCCAGCTGCCGGGCAGCAGGCTGTGCACCATGTGGTACCGCCAGCGCAGGTACCGCCCAAAATCCAGCGCCTGCAGGGTCAAGTATCACTATTCAGAGGACAGTGTGGGAAGCACAACAACACTCACTCGGTAGGAGCAGCCACTTAGGGAGGCATGCTGTTATGAACCAGGCCGTGTGCACAGACCAGCGCGGCCAGCAGGCTCTCGTCTCACTTGCTGCCCTGTGTGCAGGCGCTGCCCGCCAACCTGCTGCTCTCCTTCTGCAGCATGGCAACCCAAAAAGGTGGACACTAATAGACAATTGGACCCACCTGCTGCTCGCCAACCAGCGTGAGCTGGCCCTTGTGGCAGCCGCCCTCAAACTTCTCGTCAACCTGGGAGTGGATTCAGGTAGCAAATGGATCTGAGAAGGGACTCAGGTATCACATGTGGGACGACCAGGGATGGCGCAGGCAGACAGCTCAGCTGCTGCGCCAGCCCGCTCAGTTGTCAGCAGCAACCACGGATTTCCTGCAATCAACAAGTTCTCCACTCCATGCCCCACACCCTTCTAGCCGCCCCAGGCACCTGCTTTTGATCGTCGGCATTGGGGGGCCGCGGCCGCCCATCCTCTGTTAGCACTTCCACCGGCACGGCCAGCGGGAACCTGCAGGCAACGCGGCACGTGGAGTAGAAGCGCTCGGGATGCTGCCAGCAGCATCCTCAGACGCAAGTGGGTGCTCGGAGCGAGCCAAAAGCCGAAGCCGCGCCGGCAGGCAAACCACGTGGGACTCAGTGCACCGGCCACAGCCACGGCCAGCCCAGCCGCACAGATGGCACGCCCTGCCGGCTGCAGACCTACCCTTTGCCGCAGACATCCCAGACTGGGTTCCAGTTTCGCCAGTACTGCTTCGCCAGGGGCGTGCGGGCGCCGTGCCTGGCATGGATCGGGGGCAGGGCTTGAGTATGAGCTTGCTGCGTCAGAACAGGTGCAGCTGCTCAGTAGGATCTGCACTGGCGGGGAAAGTTTCCAGCAGATGAGCCGTGTTTATCCAGGCACCCACCTGAACACCACCTGCACTAGCTGCAGCTCGTCCTTGTTGCCGGGGCCAGGGTTGGAGCCAGGGTTGCCAGCAGGCCCGCTGCTGCCCTCACCGCCGCCGCTGCTGCCGCCGCTGCTGGGTGCATCCGCTGCCTCGCTGTTCGCGGCTGCTGAAGGGAATGTGAGCTTCACAACTCCCAGGGCTGCCGCGAAGCCAATGCCTGACACAATCAGGTGCTTTCTGGCTGCCTCCGCTGCTCGTGCCCGCGCCGACATGCCGCCTGCACAAGGTACAGCTGAGGGAGTGCGAGGATGTAGGCGGCGGCACGAGCGGCGGCGGCGGCGGCAGGCAAGCAAAGCCTGCTCGCATAGGCGGCGCTTCAGGGTGTCAATCATGCAATACTCAATCTAACCAGAGAGGTTGGCAAGCCGTGGCCGCCTCCCAGCTGCGCAGGCTGCGGGCAATTTGCAGAAGAAGCAAAGGGGATGCGGCTCCACAGCACCTGATCAATGCGCCGCCTGCGTCGGCAGTTGAAGCCACTCCAAGCGCACGCAAGGCCGGCAACACAGAAGGTGGCGAGCAGCGCAAACCCCAAGCTGGGTGGAGAAACGGCTGATCAGAAGATTCTCGATATCGTTCAATGCCNGTTGGGCAGCGCCATTGGTTAAAGCAAGTTGCATGACGGTCGGGCAATCCCGCGCAGCGGTGGCGGTGGCACTGGCGGCAGCAGCATGCGATCGCTGCGATTTTCAGGCGCTGTGGTGCCGACACCTTCTGAGGCGAAAATATAATGTGCGCCTCTAAGCATGTATACATCCAAAGGTTGCGATTAAGTTTGCCCGCTGCTGAAGCTGCTGCTGGGCCACTGCCCCGCCTGCACGCTGCTGCCGGCCAGCAGCGCCGCCGCCCCTCATGAACAAGTGCGAGCTCTGCGCTTGCAGGCGCTCTGTGCTTCTCTACCAAGCACCGAATATCGTTCAAGCTCCTACATTCCTGACTTTGCAGCGCCTGGAGGAAGAGCCGTGTTTCAGGTGCGCGCTGCAGGCTCGCGGTGCAGCACAGGCGCGTCTGAACAGCTAGCGGAGGCATTTAGAGGGGCTTACACGCGACGGGAAGCGCGAAGAGGTCATGTGTTGCCGCCGCCACCCGCCGCCGTTGCCGCTGCTGCCACCACTAGGGCTGATCCACCGGTGCTCACTGCGTTCTAGCGCTGCTGCAGGACTCGCTGCACCCACCGCTCGCCCAGATGGCTTTCGAGCTACCCTGCCCACACTGTGGCAGCATGATTGCTGCCCCGCAGCTGCAGCAGCACATCAAGGCAGAACATGCAGATGCAGGCAGCAGCAGCGCCGGCGGCGACTGCGCAGCAGCGGCGGCGCGGCCAGGACCGCCCAAACCAGCTCCTGTGCTAGGGCCGGACGGCAAGCCGAAGGTGAACCCGCCGCGCAAGCAAGTGGCAGCTTTTGCGGCGCTGAAGGAGGCAGTGAAAGAGGCCAACAAATCGGTCATTGCAGCACGCAAAGCCAACATGCCGGATGCATCGCGGCCGCCGCCCTCGCAAGCAGCGGCACAGAAGGGCAAGAAATGAGGGGAGGCAGCTTTGTTCACCGCTTTCAGCCGCACTGTTTACCGATTTGACTTCTGACTGCAATTGCCTTGCCTGCTGGTCCTTTCCTCTGAGGGCGCAACCTGCGGCACGCTCGCCACTCTGCCTTTGAATCAATTGAGCCTGCTGCTCGCAAACACCCCTTGTTCGGGATACAGCCTCCGTATTTACACGATGCTGCATTGAAGCGCTCACTATCTGAATTCAAGAACAGCCGATTCAACACCAATGCTGCAAAAGGGCGGTGGCAAATGCCGGCCGGGCAACCTGAGCCCTTCTGGGCTGGGCAGTTCAACCGAACAGCTACCGGGAATCAACAGGCCTGCTTCACAGCTTGTCCAGCTTGGCAAAGGCCTCGGACAAGGGCGCCAGCTTGTAGCCCATTATCTTGTCCTGCACTTCCTTGCCGTCCTGCAAGGGTTGACACGGCGCACAGAGAAATGGGGGGTTGAGCAAGGCACASGWGGTGAGCATGGTCGGCAGCCCATGGCCTTGTCCACCTCCTTGCCGTCCTGCAGTGCCACTGCGTGCAGTTATTGAAACTCTGGTCATAAGCTGATTCATCAGCACACACGCTCGCAAAGGGTGCCTCCGCTATAGCACCTGAGCTGCGGCAGGCCTTCCCAACCAATGAGACCAATCAAAAACGCACTCGCCTTGTAGAAACGGAACTGCGGCAGGCCTTTTCACATCATTGCGATCAATCAAAAGCGCACTCGCCTTGTAGAACCGGAACTGCGGCAGGCCCTTCACGCCCAGCTCCGCAGTGAGCGTCTCCAGCTCGTCGGCGGTGGTGTCAAACGATGCCACAGTGATGCCCTTGTGCTTGTCCTGCAGCGCCCAACAGTGCATCAAGCTACACATAAACTGCAGGATGAAACCTCCCCATTGCCAGCGGCCACCAGCTGATCCACATGCAGCGCAAATTTGTGGGCGGAAAAATGCACCGTCAAAGATATCGCAACCCGCAGAGCCAGCTCACCGCCAGCTCGTCCACATGCGGCGCAATCATGCGGCACTTGTTGCACCAGGGAGCCCAGAACTTGATGACCGCCTTCTTGCCTGCAGGCCAAAAAAATGATGCAGCATATCAGCAATCATGCACGCATCCAATGTGAACAGGGCGTCCAGAAGTTTGCCTGCACGTGCGGCCACAGGGTTCCAGGAATGGGCATGCTGCTGGGCAGCAACCGCACCGTGGTGTGCGGGGTGTGGCGCGCCCCACAGGCACAGCGACACACGGTGGCAGTGCGCAACATGATAGGCACCCTCACCCGACTGCACCAGCGCGTCCATGCCCTCGTTGCATCGGACATTCAGCAGCAGGCATGGAAAACGTGCCGCGCAGTGTATACTCTCGCTCACCCGACTGCACCAGCGCGTCCAGGTCCTTCCTTTGCGCCGACTTCCCCAAGCAGCAGGTCAATGCGCAAACAGTGATGCACCGTCGGAAGGGCAACCAAGCACCCACCCGACTGCACCAGCGCACCCATGCCCTTTGGGCATCGGATTTTCAGCGGCCGGCAGGGAAAACGTGCCGCAGAGTATNGCTACCCTCCCTCACCCGACTGCACCAGCGCGTCCAGGTCCTTCTTGGTGCGGATCTTCAGCAGCTTGCCGCCCTCCTTCTCCTCCTCCTGGACAATGGAAATTCCGGGCAAACCATGCAACAGAAGCTCTTTGTATCTAGAACAGAATTCACGGCAATCCCGGGCACAGCGGTCGGCCGCCCTCCGTCTCCTCCTCCTGGGGAACAGGTAGGGGCAGATCACGGATGCATCGGATGCAGACACTCAACAATGCATGACCAGACGCTGTGGCAATTGCTGGTGCAGAAGCCTGCCGCCTCCGTCTCATCCGCCTGAGCATTGGGAAATCAGGGCAGACAGGCACAACGGCAAACGCCGCGTTGATGATGCACCCGAGTTCCTCAAACCGGACACATGGCTTTGCCTGCCACAGATATGTCATTTATGCTCTACCGTCAGCTTACGGCTGTACCCACCTCATCGCCGCCCACAGTGGAGAAGTAGTCGAGCAACTTCTCAGGGCCGGCAACAACCAGAACGCCCCCAAGACAGTCTGTCAGCAGCATGTTTCCGCACCCACCTCATCGCCGCCCACTGTTGAGAAGTAGTCCAGCGATTTCTCGGGGTCGGCAACCATCGTCTTGTCTCCGGGCTTCCAGCCCGCGGGGCACACCTCGCCGTGCTCAGCAACATACTGAATGGCCTGCAAGTTGCAACAGGTGATTGCATGGGAGAGACGGTGGAATGATCGGTGCAGTCTCTGCAGCACACCTGGCCATGCTCCACCTCCTGCCGGATGGCCTGCAGAGCGCACTGTGGCACCTCGATTCACGGCTACCTGCTTCTGCGCCCATTGCGACAACCTATGCAGCACAGCATGCCCAGCGTGCCTGCAGCGTGCGCAGCGCCTCGTCCACGTGCTGTGGCATTGTTGCAACAACCAGACCGGCCCCAGCATGCCCAGCGTGCCTGCAGCGTGCGCAGCGCCTCGTCCACGTTGCGGCCCACCGGGAAGTTGTTGACCGTGATGTGCTCCAGCACGCCCTGCATTCGTGGGGCCAGTGGTGGCGTTATCGAATGCCAGGCTTCCGGGATGTTGAAAGTAGAGGCCGCGCAGCGCGGCGGCGATCGGTTAACAGCGGTGCCGTTGCAAACAAGGCACAGAAACACTTGCCTCTCGGTTGATGATGTAGAGGCCACGCAGCGCCGTACCGGCAGTCACATGGCAGCTTGGCACCCACAAAGCAGCAACACGTGCAGCAGTATAGATCAGCTTGCCTCGGGGTTGATGATGTACAGGCCGCGAAGCGCGATGCCGGCGTCCCGCTTCAGCACGCCGTACCGCGCAGCGACCGCCTTGGTCACGTCCGCCAGAATGGGGATCTGCGTGTACAATGCAGGACATGCTTTAAGATGGGCAATGGCACCAAACGCTGCTGCTCAGACCGCCTTGGTCACGTCCGCCAGAATTGGGATCTGTTCGGAAGAGGCGTGGTGGAAAGATGCATAAACCAAGTCAAGCAATGAGAGAGATACTCTGGCACGGCGGCGAAGCCAACACCGCCTTGTCCACGTCCGCCAGAATGGGGACCTGCTTGCATGGCAGCGACATTGAGGAGTTGCAAACGTGGCAGCGGAGCAGGCAATGGCAGGGACAACCGTGGAGGTTGTGCAGCAGCAGCCCAGTCGCGCTCGCAAGCTGAGCAGTGTAGTGTGGCGAGGGTGGGCAGCGGCGCGTATCTGATAGGTCAGAAAAGACCACTGCTGCCACGTGTCACAACAAGCAGGCACTAGCATGAAGGCCAGGCCGCAGCAACTGAAGTACACATAGCACAGCACAGCACAGTGCGACGCAGCGCAGCGCAGCGCAGCGCAGCGCAGCGCAGCGCAGCGCAGCGCAGCAAAGCACAGCACAGGATGTGCGGTGTGTCTAGACCTGATCCCCACAGCCCCCCTGTAACAATCAGGCGCATTCGGCACGCACCTGCATGAAGCCCAGGCCGCCGCGCTTGCGGGCCGTCTTGATCCAAGCCAGGTGCACCTCTGGGGTGTCCGTAGAGGCGGCCAGCAGCTGCATTCGAGGGAGATGTGGATGTTGCGGAAATGCAGGTTTGCATCATTAGCANTAGGGGCAGCCAGCAGCCTCGCTATGCAGTTATGCACGTTGCATTCCACAAGAGGAGCGCGTGCTGACCTGGCAGTTGAGCGCCTCAAACTCCTTGGCGCGGTCGGAGAAGGCGATGATCTCGGTGGGGCACACAAAGCTGCATTGGGGATGGTGTGAAGCCACACAGTCAAGGCAAAAAGAACCTGGCCGCGGTTTGCCCCCCAGGCGATGATCTCCATACAGAAAGGCACACAAAGCTGCATTTCTGGCGGCAGCAGTCGACCTGCACCGTGCCGCATGCCGGCTCGCGTGCAAACCCCAGAAAGCAGCCATGAAACGTTGCCTCTCGCTCCCACGCCGCACATGAAGTCTTCGGGGTCCTGGAAACCACACACAAATGCACACACCCGACCCGCAATCCCCGCCTCTTTGCACTGCAAGCCTCACGTGAAGTCCTTGGGGTACCAGAACAGCACAACGTATTTGCCCTTGTAGTCGTCCAGGCTGACCTGCAGAGGGGCCAGGGGGATAAATTGGAGGATGTGGTGAGATGTCGCTTGCCTTGAAAACATCAGCTGGGAGGCAGCTGCTGCACATGCCACAGGACCTGCCCCTGCCCGGCTCACCTGCTTGACCTCGCCATTCACGATAGCTGCGGCGGGAAGAGAGAAGGCCAGGGTCAGGTTTCACCAGTGCGGCCCACGAGTGTGCAGGGAGAGCCCGCCCGGCCGCAGCTGACACCTGTCTGCCGCCCTGCAGCACTGTCGGCCTTCCGCATGCCCCCACCAAATGCATCTAGCCAGCAGCCTGGCAGGTTAGCAGGTGCCCAGGCGCTCTCGCATTAACAGGCGAGCTTGCAGCAGTCAGCAGCAGAGGGCAGTCCGATCAAGCAGCAGCACGCCGCACCGGGCAGGCTGAAGGAGGGCGCGGCCTCGCCGACCTCCACCTCAGGCTCGGGATAGAACACTGCATTGCTGTACTCCGCCTCGGACGCAAAGCTGGGCGCAGAGGTGCTGACAGCGCGTACCGGCACTGCCNGCGGCGGCCTGCGGGGCGCAGGGAGGGTGCAGCGTGGGCCAGCAGAGCAGGTGGCGGCGGCGGCGGCAGGCGGCGGCAGTGGCGGCGGTGGCAGCAGGCTGTGCACCCACCTTGGTGGCGCCCTCCACGGCACCCAGCAGGCCAATCGCGCCAGGCCGAGCGGCCTGGGAGGCCAGGCCCTCGCTGGTCCGGGCCAGACGGCAGAGGGTTCTGGCCACGGCGCGCCTCATGGCTGGCTGGGTGGCGATCTGGGGGGTGGAGGAGTTGACAAGACGATCCGGCACTGCAATGCGCCATGGATGGGGCCTCAATGCCACGCATTGCAAGCCTTCGGGCGAGGCCTTTCCATTGTCGTTTTGGATGCCCTGCACATCCGAGATAGGTAGTAGGCTACGTAGAATGTGGCAGCGCGCCTAGGCAGGCACTAGAGCGGTCCGCGGTAACCGATGGAGAAAATACGACTGGTTTAGAGGCAGCAGGCTTTGTGTCGCCTTGTAGACATGGTGAGCCATTCGTCCAATCGTGCGCCACCGCCAATTGGCCTGCAGACGGCCCACCGCCGCCACCGCCGCCTGCCACCGGCGCCGCCGCTCCTCACCGCCACTCCTCACCGCTTCCCACCCACCCTGCCTCCGCAGCGGCACGTCGCCTCATTCACCAGCGAGCTGCTAGGATCCGAGGGCGCGGCCCAGTTTGCGTGGAGCCCCGGCGGCAACGTGCTGGCGGTGGCGGGCGCACGGGTGCGCCGTGTGGGTGCTGCCCGATGCCAGTGTGCTCTGGCTGCTTTTGAGGACTCTACTTGATTGTGCTCCACCCTCCGTGCATTTCTCCTGCTCCCACACATCCGCTCGCAGGAGAAGAAGGTGGTTCTGTTTGAGCCCGCCGGCGACGTCATCACATCTCTGACCGTCCCCGACCCATCACCCGATTATCTGTACGATGAATCGGCAGAACCCCCCGTGCTGGCCCTGGCCTGGCACCCGTCCGGCAGCCACCTGGCGGTGCTGCCTCGCGGCCAGAGCTTCGCCATGGTGTGGAGCGCCGAGGGCGGCACGGCGCGCGTGGACGGCGGCATCAATGCGAGTAGTGCTGTGGGAAAGGTGTTGCATGTCTTCTGCTGCTCGCATCCAGCTTGTGCTCGCCTTTTGTGTGGGAGTGTTGCCCTTTAGTTAAACAAAGCCACAATGTCCACTAAGCCTCCTCACTGGCGACCCTTCCTTTTTTGCCACGCAGCCGGTGGAGGTGACAGCACTGGCGTGGTGCCCCACGGCGCTGCAGCTGGCGCTGGGCACAGCCAAGGGCGGCGGCATCGTGTACGACTGTGCCGCGTGAGTTGAAGAAGTTATAGATATCGCATGTGGTCAAGGGGCTTACTTACAGGGCCGCTCTGGATCCCTGCTCCCTGCTCTGCCAAACCTCCGCCTGACCAACGCTTGCCCCTGCCCTGCCTCTCAAGCAGCCGCTCCACCACGCCCCTGGCGCTGGGCCGCACCGCCAAGCCCGTGGCATGCATGGCATGGAGTGCAGGCGCCGCCCCTGGCGGCCTGCTGGCGCTGGGCTGCCGCGGCGGCCTGCTGCTGCTGGCCCGCCCCACAGATGGCCAGCTGGTGCGCAGTATCCAGCTGAAGGGCGCTGTTGGCCAGCTGCAGTTTTGCGAGCTCACGGCTGCAGGCAGCACCGAGGATGGCACGGCCGCCTCGGGCGCAGCACCCAGCACCAGCGGTGCGCTCCTGGCCGCCAATGTCGGCCGGCGCTCGGTCTGCATCTGGCAGCTGCCGGCAGCGCTGGCCGGCGAGCCGGCCGGTGGAGCAGCCTCCACGGCAGGCAGCAGCGGCGGCGCGTTTGAGCTGGCATTTCGAGAGGGCTATGGCGAGCTGGAGACGTACTGCTGGGTGCACCCCCGCCTGCTGGCTGCCGGTTTCTCCAGCGGCCAGCTGTTGGCTGTGGCACTCAGCGGCGGCCTGGCGCCTGGCGCCGGCACCGGCACAGAGCGCTATTCCTCGCGCTGCCTGCAGTCGGCCGTGAGCAGCCTCAGCTGGTGCGCCGCCACTGGCCTGCTGGCGGCAGGTGGTGGCTGCCAGGCAGCACTGCTGCGCTGTCAGGGCCTGGAGGTTGTGCCCGAAGGCGAGGCAGTGTCCCTTGAGCTGGACGGTGGCGCCCGCCTGGCTAACCTGCAGCTCTGCCCGCCGGATGGCAAGCGCCTGACCGCGGCCACCAGCGGCGGCCGATTGATGCAGCTGCTGGCGCGCCCGCCGCTGCTGCACGGCGCATGGGGCGGAGTGGTGACTTATGTGGATCACGCATCTTGCGCCAGTGAGGCGCTGCTGGTGGATCTTGGCCGCTCTGGGCCAGCAGCTGCGGGCTCACCTGTGGCAGTGCCCCTGCCAGCGGAGCCCGACCAGCTGGCGCTGGGCCCGGGCTGCCTGGCTGCTGCTCGTGGGGATCAGGTGGGTGGGTGGGCTGGTGACTGGAGATGTCCTGTAGCTTCTTTTAACGGCAGCAATCAACAGTGTTGGCGCTGGTGGAAAAGGACCTGAGTGGTTTCTGCCCTTTGCGCACTGCCCTGCAGGTCTGGCTGCAAGCCACCGAGCCCGACCCGGCCACCGCGCTGCTGCCGCCGTCTGTGACAGGGCAGTATCCCGTGGAGATTGCCCAGCTCTTCCTGAACCGCCACTGCCTGCTGCTGCTCAGCGACGTCGGACGCGTGTTTGTGCAGCCGACAGGGGACAACGGCCAGAGCGGCGGCGGCCCGGTGGCGGAGCTGTGGTGAGTGATTTCTGCAGGTGTTGCTGTTTCTGAACTGCAGCTGCGTGCAGATGTGTGACTTTGGGTTTGTGCCAGTTTACTTCCAGCACCTCTGCCCCTGCGCACACATCCAACCCCACTCGCCACACCCGCCCTTCCGCTCAACCTGCAGCGGCGATGGTGGCGAGCCCTTTGCCGCCAGCTGCGCTGCCCTAACGGAGCACTTCATCCTGCTAGGACTGCTGGATGGCACGCTGGCCTTCTACGGCGCAGACGACTGCCAGCTGGTCAGCGAGTTTGAGCACAGCCAGGGCATCGTGGCCGCCTACCCAGACGCTGCCGGCACGCTGTGAGTCTTCCGCTGGGCTGCCTTGCACTGAGTTTTCATTTCCCAGGCTTGCCGGCACAGCTGCACCCCACGTGGTTTGTGTGGACGCTGCGCCACACTACGATCAATCATCCCACCACCCGGCTTGCCATTCGCAGGGTGCTGTTCCAGGACGCTGCAGGCGGCCTCTTCTTGTACGACGCCCAGCGGGGCGAGCTGATGGCGCCTCCAGACTGGGCGGGCGGGCAGCTGCTGGCTGCAGTGTGGGATGTCGCTGATCAGCGACTGGTGGCAGCCTCCAGCAGCACAGGTGAGCCGTGGGGTGAGTGGGACAAGTTCTGTTTGAGTGTGATAGCTCGCCAGTGCAAGGAGGGGGCCAAAGCCCTGCCAAGAGAGCCGCCAAAGCTGCCGCTCAGGGAACACCTGCACACAGTTAGATTCCCTGAGTATCCGCTCCCTTCCGCAATCCCTGCCTTGGCAGGCACGGTGCATCTGTACCGCCACATCCCCGCCTCTGTGGCCGGACCTGGGCTGAAGCTGGTGGGAACTCAGGAGGCTCCCCAGGCAGGCGCAACGCTGCTGGCCCTGCAAGATGGCGTGCTTGCCTGGCACATGCCGGATGGCTTGCTGCACCCGCAGCTGCTGGAGAGCCACCGCCACCTGGCAGACACACCTCCGCGCGGTGCACGCTCGGTCAGCCGTACCGGCAGCAGCAAGTGGCAGGTGCAGCTGGCGGCGGCGGCCACTTCGGGTCTGGGCCGGGAGGAGCGGCTGGCGGCGCGCTGCCGCCAGGCGCTTGCGCTGTGCCACTTTGGGCGCGCTTTGGACGCAGCCAAGCAGCTGGGGGATGTGCCTCTACTGAAGGAGGTGGCGGCAGCGGCCCTGCAGTTTCTGGAGCTGCCAGTGGCGGTGGCAGCGTACGAGGCGGCTGGAGATGAGCAGTCTCTGGCACAGCTGCGCCCGCTGCTGGGCGAGCAGGACGAGAACTTCCTGGCGGGCCAGCTGACGGCGCTGGCGGGCGGTGAGCGGAGGATGTAGGGATGCTGCCGCTTTGCGAGGGTCTCAAGGGTGGCATATGGGGGTGCCAGGAAGAGTTGGCAACCACTGCACGTCTTGCCTGACTGACATGCAATGTGTTTAATCATGTGGAGAGGGCAAAACGCTTATGTACGCGCCTCGCATACCTCACTTGTGCAGGCGACGCTGAGCGCACTGAGCAGCTGCTGTTGGCCTCCTCGCACCCCTCGGCTGCCATTGAGCTGCGGCGTGGGCTGGGCCACTGGGAGCGCGCTTTGGAGCTGGCCGAACACCTGGAGCCGCATGCGCTGGGCGGGCTGGCACTGCTTCGTGCGCAGGCGATGGAGGCAGAGGGGCAGGTAGGGGGCTGGGGATGGTTGGGGGCTGTGCTGCATGCCTCGGGCCTGGATGGGCAGAGCCTGTGTTTGGTGTGCACGGTCAGCAGGCGGTGCCGTGCATTGCTTGCAGCCATGAATGTTGCCACGCTGCGCGCCCTGCAACACGCTGTGTTTTGTTTTCTGAACACCATCTGTGCAGGTTGAGGCGGCCATGGCAGCTTTCGAGCAGGCCCTCTCAGCCCCAGACCTCACCGTCAGCAGCGGCGCTGAGGGCGCCGCCGAGCGTCGCACTGAGGCGCGGGCAGGCATGGCCCGCTGCGCCGTCCTGCTGGGGGATGTGGAGCGTGGAATGGAGCTGGCATCGGAAGGCGGCTCCCAGCAGCTGTTGCTGCAGTGCGCGGAGCTGCTGGAGGGCGAGGGGCAGCGCAAGGAGGTGCGCTGGTTGGGGTCTTGGTTGAAGGCGCAAGMCTGCTGKGCATGTGCCTGGTGGTGCAGACAGCAGCGGAGCAGACATTGGTGTGCAACCGGGCAGCTGTTTGTGGTGCSCCCTCCACAGCCACTGAGGCCTGCGGTGCCTCCATATGCAGGCGGGCCAGCTGTTTGCACSTGCTGGCGAGTACGAGCGGGCCGCCCGCCTGTTCCTGGCCGGCCGAGAGTTTGCCCTTCTGGACGGCGTGATGGAGCACGCCGGCAGCCCCGCCTTGTGGCTGCAGTTTGCGCAGGCCAAAGAGGGTGAGGGGGAATGGTCTGTGGGTGGAGAGAAGCCTTGAATGGTTGCTCTTGCAGGCGCCTTGCAGCAGCCTCCATGCAGGTGGACAGGGCAAAACTGGCACTCACTAGTCCACTGTTGTTCCTTCATGATTTCCACCCTCCTGCAGACCTGGGCAGCCACAGTGATGCTGCCCGTGCCTACGAGCAGGCCGGCGATGTGGCTGCCGCTGTCTGCGTGCTGCTGGAGCGCCTGGGAGACGCCGAGGCTGCCGCTGAGCTGGCCAAGCGCGCCGGCAGCCAGGAGGCCAGCCTGGCGGTGGCTCGCCACTGTGAGCAGGCGAGCCTGCCCCAGCTTGCCATGGAGCAGTACTGGCTGGCTGGTGACAGCAGGACCGCCTTCCTGCTGGCCAAGAGGACGGACGCTGTGCCCGCGTTTGCGGCCTGGGCGCGCCAGGCGGGCGACGCGGCCGCTGCACTGCTGGCAGCAGAGTTCTTTGAGGCGCAGGGCTCGCTGGCGGTGGCGGCAGAGCTGTGTGCCCTGGCGGGGCAGGCGGAGCGTGCCGCACGGCTGTACATCCAGGTAGGCAGGGGCCGTCCCTCTTGCAAGAGGCAGTACTGCTTGGGTTGCACTTGCTGGTTGTGTTGGGGAGCCGTGGCTGTGCAGATACCACTTTGGTGGGAGGGTCGCTCGCCAACATTGACGCCCACCCGTGCAGGCCGGCGGCGACTCGCTGCCCGCTGCCATCAAGCTGGCATCAGATGCGCGGGACCCTGCCGCAGCAGCGGTGGTGCTGGAGCATCTGCAGGTAGGTTAGGGCGGGACAGCACAGGTTGGAATGCTTGGACGACGGAAGGCAGATGAGGAAGCGTGTCGCCTGCAGTTGCCATTGCGGTCCACCTTGGCCTGCCTATGCCCTGCCTGCTCTCAAGCAGCGCGGCCCTGCCATGCCAAACTGATGCCACGTAACCAGCTGTTGGCTCCCTGCTGCAATCCATGCAGGCTGTGGACTCCATGGGAGCCGCTCTGCAGGATCTGCACCTGGCCCTGGGCAATGCAGAAGCGGCGTGCGCGGTAGCGGTGGCACGGGCGCAGCGCGAGCAGGCTGGCGGCAACTACAAGGTGACTCACACGGTTTGAATGCAGGCTGCGGGTGGGGACTGTGGTCAGGGAGTACTTTCTGAGTTGTGCTGGGATTGGTTGGTTGGCGATGCTTGTTGATTGGTAGGGGCAAGCCAAGCTGAAGAGCATCGCAGTCTTTCCGTGGGCCTGGCCGAAGCCATTGGCCGTCCGCTTTAACAGCTGCGTAGATTGGCCGCGCCCGCCTGCTGCACTGCGCCAGGGGCGCTGCGCCCGCTGCTCCGGCAGCTTGCGGCACTCTCACAGCTGCCCCTGGCTTCAGCGGGCAGGCCTCATGTTTCCATATCGCTCACTTACATGCATGTTCCAAGGACGCTGTGCCTCAACGATCCTGTCAAGTCAGCACATTGCGCTCTGCATGCATGACCTTTTGACTCATTCACCTGGCGCCGCCACCCTGTCTTGCCTGCCTCTCTGCAGGCTGCCCGCGACGTGCTGCTGCAGGCATGCCTGGCGCTTCAGCAGCGCGGCGCGGCCGCCACGCCCGCCCTGCTGAGCGCGCTGCGCCTGGTGCACTCCTACCTGCTGGTTCGCATTCTGGTGCGGCAGGGGGACCACCTGGCGGCGGCGCGCCTGCTGCTGGTGGTCGCGGTAAGTTCTGTCCAGGGGGCAGTGCTGCTAGTTGCTGCGGTGGATAGGCGGTTGCTGCCTGCTGCTCTGGCGCCCTGCAGGTATGCTGCAGCGCGCCACTATGTCTTGAGTGCAGTTTACCTGCATCTTTCCATGTTGCATGACGTACGTTGCTCCTTGCAGGAGGGCATCAATGCGTTCCCCAAGCACGTGGTGCCGATCCTGACCTCTGCGGTGATCGAGTGCCACCGAGCAGCGCTGCACGGCCCCGCTCAGGTGGGTGGCAGCTGGAGGCACTGCTACCTTGGTACGCTCTGCCATGCAAGGCACAGTGTGGAGGCGGTGCTCCGCTTGGCTTGAAGCGTGACCTTGTGCGGCCAGCCTGTGGGCTGTGTGTTGCCGACTCACCCTGCCAAACCCACATTTCCCACCCTGACATGCTGTGCTGCTGCAGCGCTGGGCGGCGGTGCTGATGGAGCCTCGGTTTGTGGGCCAGGTCTCCCCCGCCTTTGCCAAGAAGATTGAAGCCATTGCCAAGCAGCCGGCCTGGTTCGTGGGTGGGGGAACAGACTGGGCACTGTTCATGGCATGGTACAGCATGGCGTGCAAATCATTGTGAACCCGTTGCATGTACCAAGTTGGGGGCAGTGCCTTGCCACCCAGCACCTTGGTGTCCAGCTGCATTATCACTGTAGCCCCATTGCATTGCAACCCCTGCCAAACGTGTGCAGGACCGCCGAAAAGGCGGCGGCCGAGGAGCCACGCTGCGAGTGCATGTTCTGCGGCGCGGCCGGCCCCGAGTCAAACCTCTCCTGCGCAGCCTGCCACCGCGCGCTGCCCTTCTGCGCCGCCAGCGGGCGCCGCATGGCCCTGAACGACTGGAGCTCCTGCCCCAGTGAGGCGCTGGCTGGGATACTCGCTGCTGGGCATCGCCTGCGCAAGGCGTGCTTTGTCTAGCAAGGTGCATGCCTGCATAGTGCTGGCTGCACGTTGTTCTGTCGTCCCATTCCCCAACGTCATCTCCCGACCTCCCGTAACGCAGGCTGCGCCTTCCCCTGCCGCGGCCGCGACCTCACACGCTATGCCTCTGTGGAGCGCGCCTGCCCGCTGTGCGAGGCACCGCTGGCGGTTAGTGCAAGCGACAGCTGGCTTGTATGTTGCACGCGCTTGGAACACGTGCTCTCTCAATGTGCAGCGGTGTGCGATGGTGTGGAGAGGTCAAGGCAGGATGCCTGCCCTGCCATCACAAGCCTGCAGCAGCTGTCCTTACCTGCTCTCCCTGCGCTTGCCATCTCCCACCGCCCATGCGCCTGCCGCAGGTTCACGATGTGCGGCGCGTGTTCGACCCCATCTCTCAGCTTCGTGGCACCGCCTTCGCCGGCCTGGTTCCCAGCAGCAGCAAGTGAAAGTTGCCTGCTAGGCGTCCGCTCTGGCCCTTCCAGCATCAGGCCTTCCAGCACTAGCTGTGGCGGCTGGACGGCAGCTTTTGAGCTCCCGCTTCCACCACTGATTGTGCAGCAGTGCGCAGTCACTTCTGGCACCGCCGCTGCTGCTGCTGCGTATTTGTGCAGCTGCAGCTGTGGCGCGGCAGCAGCACTCCAAGCTCTTGCGCCAGGGCATTTCCTTTTCCACTGTTTGAACCCCGTGCTTTGTTGACATGTCATGCATGCGACTCACTGCCTTCCAATCCTAATACTATCCTCTCTCTCTACCTCTCTTGAACTGGTAATCTTTAATGGGCAGCCCTTGAATGCTCTCAATGGATCAGTGCATTCACATGAGCTGGGCATGTAGGTATCGCGACTCAGGGAGGGGCCAGGAGCACAACGCACATTGGTGGCCCCTGCAAGCCATGCACAGAACGGCTGTGGCGCGTGTTGTTGTCAGGTTTTAACAAGCGTATTGCAGTGGTATGCCACCGCGATTCTTGGCATGGAGAAGTAGAATTGGGAAAGAGCTATATTCTGGGGACGCACGACGGCTCGTAACTCCAAACACTCAACACTCAAAGGGCTGCGGTAAGGAAGAAGGAAGTATAGTCTTGATGAAGCAGGCATGGTTTTTGCTTGAACATGGCATCAGCTTCACGCAAAGCCAAAGTTGGCAAGGAGAGTGTAAAACCACTGGCGATTAGTTTGCCGCCACGAGCGCCAGTTCGTACACAAGCGCCAGCAGCAGCCACCAGGCAGCCAGGCGCTGGTACCAAGCCAGCTGCTGCCCCGGCCTGCCAGGCCCCGCTGCGCCTGCTGCGCCTGCTGTGCTGGCATTCGGCGCCCCCGCCTCTGCCAGCCAGCTGGGGCCGCAGAAAATGTTGCGTATGCCGCCGCCAACGCTGGACTCCACACGAGTCAGGAAGCTGGAAAGCCGGCAGGCGCTGGCTGCCGCACTGCCATAGCTGGTACTGCTCTCCCTCCTGCCGAGGGCTGTGTCTGATGTTGATGCTGAGCTGGCAGAGCCATCGCTGGCCGCCCTGTAAAGCAGCGCCTGCTGCTCCCAGCGCTGCAGTGAAGAGGCGGGCTCAGTCTTGACCGCCACGTAGGCAGGCAGGAGCAGCGCCAGTGTTACACTGAGGCAGGTGAGGAAGGCTTCACACTCGGCTGTGGCGCTCAGGCTCTCGACGACACGCACCCGCAGGGCAAAGCCCACGCCGCCTGCAGGGGCGCGGGAGGGACAGGGTCGGTTCGTCGCCCTAGCCGGCCACCAGCAACACTGGGGACAGAACGTGACGGGTGAAAATCAACCAAACTAATGGTCTGCAACGGCACTGCCTGCCGCGCACGCTAGCAGGGAGCCTTTGCCGCAGTCCACTCTCACCTGGCAGCGCTCCAGCAGCCAGCCCCATGACTGAGTGGAAACGGCCGATGCGTAACCGCGTCAGCGGGTCCCTCAGCAGCGGCGCTGCACACAGAGAGCTGTTGCCTCGGACCTGCAAGAGGCGAGGTAGTTGCAAGTGGCTGTAGTGATGAAAAAGTCCTCAGCCACTGAGCTGCTGCTGAGCGCTGGTCCACGTGCATGCTGGCCAGGGCACGGCGCAGACGTGCTGCCAGGCATGCACCCCATCATCAGCACTGCTGCTCGGGAGCACTGGTGCTAAAGGGCAACGGCGCTCAACTTACCATGAGGACCGCATAGAGCTGCAGCAGCAGATGGACGCTGAACGGCAGCATCGACAGCGGCGTGATGAAAGAGAGGAGCATCACTGCCACGAGCCGCGCGCCCTGCATGTAGAGGCAGGGGTGTTGAGGTAGGTGACTTGCATGCACTGCACCCACAGCTTTCGTCGCTTGCAGGGCCGCATCAGGCAAACTGAGCTGCTGATTTATCAATCAGTTGCTCACCCAGACAATCTTGAAAACGTCCCGCAGGGCCCCCCACAAGCCTGCCGCTGCAGCAGACTCCAGCACCTGCTGAATGCCTGCTTGGTGAGGGGGACAGCGGAGGGGGACAGTGAAGGGGGACAGGCGTGGCAGCGAGCGGGGTGACAGAAAGCAGATGCGAACTTGGCAACGCAAGCGTGGCACTAAACAATAATGTGCAGCGGCTGCCCGCGCCCCGGCAGCGCAGGCGGCACATGCAATGCCCGCCCAGCAGCAGTCGAGGGAGAGGGCAGCAGTAGAAAGAATCGTACCTGCAGGCCTCCGCAGCAAGGGCCACGCAAAGAAGGAGATGCGGCTGGAGAGGACGCACAGGGTGCGGTGCCGCATGTACTGCACCGGCCAGAACGTGGGCAGCACCCAGAACAAGGCCACGAGCAGAGTGGATGCCACGCGCTGCGGGGTTATGTGACAGGGCATGCAGACGCAGTCAACAGTGGGTGGGTATGGTTACCAGGCGCATGTCGCATGAAGGAAAGCCTGCACGTGCTTTGCTGCAGCTGATGAAACTCTCTAGGCTTCAGCTCACCTGCGCAATCTCAGCAGCAGGCATGCTGCGCCACGACAGCAGCGTGATGGCCTGCGTCGCGCCGTGCGTCAGCAGCGGGAACAGCTGCAGGCGAGCATCAAAGCTGGCGGTTGCCTTGGCATCGCGCCAAGCTGCATCATCCGCCGCTGAGGGGGTTGGAGGCTGCAGGCTGGCACGGGCGGTCACAGCGGCGGCGGTGCCGCCGCCGCTGGCAGTGGTCGCCTCAAGCGGGCTCCGCTCTACGCAGGAGGCACTGCCATGTCGTCGGCGCAACCAGGCGCACATGGATGTGCAGCCAGCGTTCGGCGGCAGAAGCCCCCCCCTCTGGGGGTGGTACTTGTGGGCTTGCGCTGCTGCCAGGCGCCGCGGTCGCCTCAGCTCAGTCTCGTGTATGTGCTGCTGGTCCAGAGAGCGGTGGGCAGAGTCGTTGGGCAATGAGCGTACCGACAGAGCGACAAGAGGCAAATGGACAGACGTGTTTCCCGGCCGCTCACGCGGTTTATTATGCTTGGTGTCAAAGAATGGGAGCCTAGAAGACTGCGTGGGCGGCTTCTGGCTTGCCTGCGCCTGCGGGCGCCGCCGCNAGTCCCGCCCCACGAGCTGGCACGGGGTTAATAAACCGGAGAGAACCTGGAATGTGTTTCAATAAGCAATGGCACCGCATGGGCGGGATTGCTCTTGATTGATGTAAAACCCCACGCACCTGTTCTGGAAACCCTGCTTATTTCGGCGCGCTGCGCCCCTGGGTAGCGATCTCGAAACAATGTGCTTGCGTGTGCATCTTTGCTCCACAGGCATGCTACATGGCTTGCATGGATCGGAAACGTGCAGAAACATCGCAGTGGTTTTTCACAGCAGCAGTATAAAGTAACATGGCAGCACAAAGGCAGGACGTTCAGCCGCTCGGCCGCAAGCTGGCGCTCCCTCACAGGCCATCAAACCCAGCCGCCACGCCGCTGCTGCCGCCACCGCTGTTCAGGCCTTTGAGCACGGTCCGCGCCACGAACCAGACCGACCCCGCCGTGTCGCTCGCTCCTCGCGCTGACCCTGCTGCCGCTGGAAGGCCGTAGGCTGCGCCGCCGCCGCTCAGCTGCTGATTCACTTCTGCCACCTGCTCTTGGCTGGCTGCATCAGGCAGCTGCGAGAGGTGCACCGTCACCCCATCTCCCTCTCCCCTGCTGCAGCTGCTGCCGCCACCCATGCTCGCCTTGCTGCTGGCTGGAGCCTGCTCCTCCGCCGCCCGCCGCTGCTGCTCCTCATCCTCCTCTGCATGCTGGCCCAGCAGCAGCCGCACGTGCGTGCCCTTGCGCATGCTGAGGTGGAACTGGCGCTTGGTTGTGAAGCCAGGGGGCACCTGCACCGCCGCCGCATCTCCAGCTGAGTCTGCTGCCAGGTCTGCTGCTGCGCCTCCTGTGGCCACTGGCGGCCCTTCCAGCAGCACATACAGCTTGCAGGGCACTGCGCAAGGGACACGCAAAAGGAGGTGTGCATGAGCGAGCTGTGCACGAAACGAGGATGATGGTAGCGCGAAACCGGGGGACAGACACGTTCGGCACACCATCATCACCTCCATATCACGCTTGCCCCAGCACCCACCTGTGTGCGCCGTGCCCTCTGGCAGCTCTGCTGCTCCCACCACCAGGTGCCGCACAGCCAGCTGGCACAGCCGCTGCTGGCNGGAGGGCCGCACGGCGCGGCTTGCCGCCTGCGGTGCCGGCGACAGCTCCTGCCCTGCTGCGCATGGCTGCTGGTATGGCGGGCCGCCTGCCACCGCAGCCACCGCTGCTGCTGGCCCCTGCGGCACTGCCGGCTGTGGCAGCAGTACCTCGAACACCTCCCGGGGCTTGGCACTGGAGGAGCCCAGCAGCAGGAAGGCGCGGCGTGGCACGCCGCAGGCCACTAGCGCAGCGTCAATGGAGGCCAGCAGCTCCTCCGCCTTGCACAGGAACTGCAGGTGGGTGGTGGGCAACGGGCATGCGAGGCAGTTGGCAGAGAGGAACGGGCAGGAGGCCGGCAGGCACAGCGCCGCCGAGCTGGGTGCTGGCGATGTCCAGGCATGGAGGCGGTGTTGGATGCTGCAATACACATAGGCTGCACCACGACCCTGGTTCGGTTCGCTTCCGGCCCACCTTGAGCAGGCGCTTGTCGCTCTTGGGGCTGCGGCGTCGCCGCCGCCGCCGGCCGCCGCCAGCTGCCGCGTCGGCCGCTGCTGCCGCCTCGGCCTCGGCCTCCGCCTGCTGCTGCGCGTGCATTGACCGCAGCAGCTCGTCGTACAGGTAGGGGATCTGAGCACGCTGGAACAGCAGGTGCTTGATCAGGGAGCGCAGGAGCGCTGCGACCTCTGCGGCTGAAGGCTGAACCGGCAGCGGCAGCGGCAGCGAGGCGCGCTGCACGGTGGGCCGCGCCCGCCCCGCTCCGCGCTGCCGGCGGCGCGCTGGCCCTGGTGCCGACATGTGGGAGCAAGAGGTGGTGCGAGGCGGCGGCTTTGGCTGGGGGCAGCTGCCGCGGGCTGCCTCAGCTCACGGCCCGCCCCTACTGAGCAGTCGGATCGAGCGACCGTGCGATCAGCGCGATCAGCGCGAAAGAAGCGGCTGAAATGAACAATGAGGCTCCTCATGGAAGCCATCACACTCAGCGTGCCCACAGCAATCAGCTGGCTTGTCGATTAGATCATTGCGAGGTTTACCAGCAGCTCGCATCATCAGCCAGTGCGCCGAGCGCTGAAACCCTACGAGCAGACTTGGCCAGGAACAGCCCCGCCTCCTTCGAGCCTCTTGGCTGCGTCAGGCATAGCAGAGCATCCAAGCGARCGGCSGCMGGGCGCCGAGGCASGACCGCCACTGCCGCCGCCGCCGCCGCCGCCTGCTGCCAACCGGCCGCCGCTCTGCCACACCTCGATTCAACCAGCGATGGCGGGCAGCGGASGGGAGCGACATCCCTCCTTGGGCGACCGTCTTTTCGCKTACTTCATGTGGAAGATTGGGTGAGCGTGGCAGCCTCTGCCTGTGCACACAGACGTGCTAGCTTTGCCTGCCGCATCGTCACCACCCCTGCTGACTGCCCCCTACCACAACCCCGCTGCAGCCCCAAGGCGGAGTGGCGCTTCCTAGGTGGGGCTTGCTTGGTCGCTTGTACACTGATCCTGTCAGCAGCAGTGTATATCTTTCCCGCCCACCATTTAAAGATCACCTGCAGCCGCAGCGGCTCACATCCCCATCGCCCCGCTCTGCCACAGACCGCAAGCTGAAGCTGTTTGAGCCGCTGCGAGGCACCGTGGTGGAAGTCGGTGCGCTGCTGCTTGTGCCTTGCGGATGTGCTCAGCAGCAGCTTGTGTTTGTGACTCACAGCGCTTGCACATTCCCGCTGCTCAGTGCAATGTAGCTAGAGCTCAACTGCCTTCCGTTCACTCCCCATCCGCAGGCATGGGCCCCGCCCCCAACTTGAAGCTGTATGCCCAGCACGTGGATCGCATCATTGGAGTGGACTGCAACGCAGCCATGCACGGCTACGCGCGGCAAGCAGCCGAGGCGGCCCATGCGGCTGACAAGCTCCGCCTGATCACAGGGCGGGCAGAGGCACTGCCATTGGAGGACGGCTCGGCGGACGCAGTTGTCATGACACACGTGCGTGGCTTGAGGAAGGCGCTTGCTGAGAAGGTTGATGTCGCTTGCATGCATGCTGCAGGCAGCCTTGGTGCTTATACACCCCACCTGCTGGCCCTGCTGCCGTCGCTGCTCATCACAACACCCAGGCCCCCGCGCCGATTGCACCTGCTCCCGCCCTGCCCGCTCTGCAGGTGCTGTGCACCGTGGGCGACCAGCAGCAGGCGCTTGCAGAAGCAAGGCGGGTGCTCAAACCCGGCGGCCGCTTTGTGTTTTTGGAGCACGTAGCGGCGCCCCAGGGGCAGTGGCTGCACACGCTGCAGCACGCGCTCAACCCAGCGGTCGGATTCTTCGGCCACGGATGCAGCTGCTGCCGCAACACACTGGCGACGATACAGGCGGCCGGGTTTACAACTGTCGATGCAGAGGAGTTTACGCTGCAGATCCGGGGCCCGCTTGCGGTCATTGCGCCCCACGTTGCGGGCGCGGCGCGCAAGTAAAGCGCTTGCTTGCTGCCGGCGACGGTTACGCTGCCGAGCAGGGATGCAGCTGTCTTCTGTAAATGTAAATTGTGCACCATTTCCTTTCTCACGTTCTTTCGGACCAGGCAATCACATGCGAGTCACATGCGAATGCTCGTTGGGCTACAGTGGCGCTGGGGAGCAGGCATCCTGCAGATGCAGAGCGGGCGGCAGCGGCATGGGGGCGGGCTGTGAACACGCCGCAGCTCCCCCACAGCTCAGTCAGATAGCTGTGTGCAAACCCAGGCGTCTCAGATCACTCGTGGCGGCCCACCAGCCGTATTCGGAAGTGAGCTCGTCGAACCCAGGCGCGTTGGGCAGCTCTCTTGCATCGCACACTGTAGAGGGCGGGTGTGCGATTCCACTCAAGCGCCCGATGTATGCCGCCGCCGCTGCTGCTGCTGCCGACGGCGGCGGGCGGGCAACAGCCCACAGATGCTCTGCCTGCCGTCCCCCTGCAGGAGGGTGAAAGCCAGGCACCATGGTGGACGTTGATGTGGGTGAGCGCTGCAGTTTGTCGATTTATTGTGTATGCATCTGCTTGTGAAGCACAGGCTGCCCACGCCACGCTCCTCGCAACCTGCGTCCTGCCGTGGTGTAGAGGCATTTCCGTCCGTTCTGTCTCTCCTGCGCTCGCAGGCAACCTGCACCTCCACCTGAACAATGCCATGGTGAGGTGCTGGTGCTGGTGTGATTGCTGCAATCAACAACGCTCCCGCACTGCACACTCGGCGTGTTGCTGCCGGGCTCTGCGCCCCGCCTGGCAACAGTGCGCACATGTCTGTTGAGCAACGCCGTGCCTCCTTTGTTTCTGCCCCCTTTTGCTGCAGGCCGTGCTGGGCCTGCTGGGCATCCTTGTAGCGCTCTACTGGACGGTCAAGACGCAGATGGGCATTGCAGCACGGCAGCGGCAGACAGCCAGGGGGGCCAGCACGTTTGAAACCTACAAGCAGGTGCCGGGCAGGGGCTGGTGAGCCGGCCGCCTGCACCCAGGAGTGTGCNACCAGNCACGTCTGTGGCCGTCTGTACCTATTCTGCCGTATACACCGTTGCCAATCTTGACAAGTTCCACATGTTCTCACAACAAGTGCAAACGAATACTGGCGCATGAGCCGCGAGAGTGCCATGTGGGCGTGAGTTGCACAGCAAGAGCAAGCCTACAGCGGTGGGCGGGGCTCCACCAGCAGCCGCAGGCGGACAGGGAACAGAGTGGCGCTGCCTGGGTTCCGTACAAACGCCTCAATGGCACCGTCGCCCCGCCGCGAACTGCTGTGCTGCAGCGCGTGCAGGCGCCAGGCTGGGGCTGCTGCCACGGCCGCCAGCGCGCCGCAGCGGCGGGGCGCGCCGCGGGGCGCTTCACTTAGCACATAGCCAATCACGCGCACCTCGCTGTCTCCAACCTCTGCCCTGCCACCGCCTGCTGTGCCTGCTGTGCCTGCTGCGGCTGCCAGGGCACCAGCTTCGTCTGGGACCCCTCCCGCCTCTTCCAGAGCTGCCCGCTGCTCGTCAGCTTCGCGCTGCCGCTGCCGCTGGTGCCGAGCCGTGAGCACATCAAACGGCGTGCGGTGCCGCTCGCCCTCGCGGCCAGCAATGAAGCACACTGCCGCGCCCTCTGCTGCAACGCCCGTCTTGATGGGAAGCACAGAGGCTTCAACCAGGCAGCAGGCTTGGCTGGCCTGCTCCGGGCTGCTGCCGCTGCTGCTCCCTGCCGCCGCTGCCGATGGCTGGCGTGGGCGCCACTGCAGCCCTGTGGGCTGGCCGCTGACAGCTGCAACCTGCCTGCTGCTGCCACTGCTGCCGCTGCCGCCGTGCAGGGCCGCTGCCATGGCTGCATAGGTGCGTGCCACAAACAGCTGCTGCTGGCTGGCCGTCAAGGACGCTGGCACTGCTGCCGCCGTGCCAGCTGCCTCGCCATCTGTTTCCATGGCTGCCGCCGGCTGATCAGGTGCTTGCTGCTGCGCTGCGGGCTGCTCCTGCCCGGTTGCCACTGGCACGCCCTGCTCAGCCGCTGCTGCGCCCTGCTGCTCGTCTGCTGCTTGCCCCCGCATCGGCGCCTTGCTGCCACCGCCGCAGCTGAGGCGCAGCACATCATGCCAGTCAGGTGGGCTAGCAGGAGTCGCTAGCATCTGCTTGGCTTTGGGCCGCTTGGCCAGAGCCAACTGGCGCTGCAGCTGCTGCTGCGCCATCAGCGCAGCATGCCCAGCGGTGTCTGGATGATCCCAGGGGAAGCACGGCCGGCCCTGCAGCGTGTGCAGCCAGCGCCACTCCCGCTGGCCGGCTGGCTTGCAGCCGGCATAAGCAGCCGCCAGCCAGAAGGGCGGCACCCAGCCGGCAGGCACAATGAGCGACCAGCCTGCAGAGTAGGCGGAAAGGAGCAGGATCTCCGCGTGGGCACATTGGCAGAATGAGGATGCAGGACTGGCTGTAGTGACACATGCAGGGAGTCAATTGTTGGTCATTCAATGCCGCAGTGAGAAGAGTTGCCCCCTTACCTGGAACCACGCCAGCCTGCAGGCCATCATGCCGCACCAGCACCGCCGGGCAGTAGCCGCGCCGCTCAGTGTCTTCCTGCTCCCGCTGCTGCCGCTGCTGCTGCTGCTGCTCCCCTGCCGCTGCACTTCGCCCGGCCAGGCCACCGCTGCCATTGGGTTGCTCTAGCTGCAGCAAGCGCTGCCGCAGCTGCTGCCGCCGCTGGCTCAGCTCTGATTCACTAAGCAGCAGCGGCGCTTGCAGCAGCATCTGCATATCCAGCTGCTGCGGCTCGTCCGCTGCGGTCGGCTGCAGCAGGCCGGCAGCTGCCGAGCCCAGTGCGACCGGCTTGCACAGCCGAGGGTCAGGCAGCATCAGCTGGACAGCCTCGCCGTGCTGCAGCCTCGCCAGCGGCAGCGGCAGCGGCGGCGGCGGCAGCGCATCCTGCTGCTGCGCCTGCTGCGCCTGCTGCGTCACCGCTTGGTCCGCTACCCGAGCGTCCGCCTGCTGCCGGTGCTGCTGGTGCCGGCTGCTGCGCCGCCTGGCATGGGCGCCGTTGGTGGGTGCTGCAATGCCGCTGGCGGTGGCACCGGCAAGCGCAACAGCCAGGGCAGTGTCCGCTGCCCCTCCTCGCAACTCCAGCCGCCGCACATTCAGAACTGCCAGGCTGGCCTGGCTGCCTGCCTGCTGCGCCGCCACTTGTAGCGCCGCATACGCCTCGGCTGCCGCGGCAGGGTGCACCCACAGGCACGCCTGCATGCTGCCGCTGCTGCTGTCTCTGCTGGGAGCAGGGCACAGCAGTAGCTGCGCTGGGCAGATGGCCCCACAGGGGAACTGCCCTGGGCGGTGCAGCATCACCTCCTGCTCCCAGCCGCTCCCGCCGCCGCTGCTGCTGCCACTGCCGCTGTCTCTGCCACTACCACCAACGCTGCTGCTGCTGCTGCTGCCAAAGCAGGCCTCCCAGTCCTCAGCCAACACCTCCGCCTCAGCTGGGTCCAGCAGCGCGCTGAGCAGGGCGTGCACATCGCGCCACGAGCCGCTGCAGCACAGAAAACGAGTGTGAGTGGGCTGTGCGTTGGCATGGGGGCTCGGCACCGCTGCGGAAGCAGGCCTGCCAGGGCTGCTGACCGCAATCTCCAGGCCCACACAAGGTGGTGCAATCCCAGCCACCCAGTCGCCCTCCCCGCCAGCTCATGCACTCAAACCCACCTGAGCAGCAGCGGGCAGAGGTAGCTGGCATCGTGCATCAGTGCTGAAGCCTTGGTCACATGCACAAACGAGCGGGTGCCGCGGCCCTGGCCAGCTGCCCCCGCCGGCAGCAGCCAGCCATAGCTGCAGGGAAGAGAGGAGGGAGCATGTGCAAAGCATTGAGGACGAGATCACACTTGGACAGCTCCAGGTGTACTTGCTGCACACGCAGCGTTGCAGCGCCGGTACTGTCTGGCAGTCCCTTGCACACTGCACACGGGCAAAATTCATGCTGCATCTCACCACTCCTCCATTGCCAGGCGCTTGGCGTGCCACACATGCGTCTCCAGCCGCCGCAGGCTGCCGCCGCTGCTGCCGCCACTCGTGCCGCTGCCACTGCCCTCGGCAGCAAACCCGGAGAGGGCCTCCTCAGGTCCTGCTGCCAAGAGCGCTTCTGTCCATGCCGCCGACTCCCGGTGCTGCTGCTGCAGCAGCGCAGGCTGCCGCCGCATGCGCCGGTTGGTGAAGAGGCGCCCTGCTGCAGCGCCCTGCTGCCCACCTGCTGCTGCATCTGCGGCGTCTGCCTCCTCAGCTGGTGCGGTGCCTTCCTCTGCTGTCGAATTGAGCTTGCGCCGCTTGCCCTGGAGCTTGCTGTTGGGCCGGAAAGCATGGCGGTGGAACGGCTTGTGGCTGCCGGCTCGGCGGCGCAGGTGGCGGGGCAGCGCCGCCACGCCAAACTTGGAGCCCAACCGGCTGTCCTTGAGCGCCGTCACCAGCGCCCGGATCTGCAGCGAGGCAGGGGAGTGAGGAAACGCGCGCTCAGGCCTGCAGCAAGGCGCCGCCTTTCCACCGCACCTCACGGCCCCGTGGCAGCTGCAACAGCGCCATCAGCATATGATGTGTCATGCATGAGCAGCGCGATGGGTCACGCACCTCCTGCTCGCGCGCGCCCGCAAAGCGCTGCACGTCCAGGGCCCTGGGAAGGGCCAGAGGGGCCTCCTGCGCCATCTGTAACTCTTGCAATGGCAAAGCAACGCGCTGATGGGCGGCTCGCTGCTGACCACTGCGGCCCGCCGCCAGCACGGCATAGCGCCTGCCGCCGCCGCTCATGCACAGCCTCAATCCATGTTTGTCAACCTGAGGTGCGGCTACAAACAGTTACATCATCTTCATACCCCGAGCCATTCAGCCCCCATTCCCGCTCGCTACGCTGTCTGCCGCTTCCGCCTGCTCGTCCTCCGCATCCGCCCATGCGTCCGCCGCCGCCTTGTCCGCAGCACCGGCACCCGTCTTGCTCTTGCCATTTGCGGGCGCTGCTGCTGCTGCCGCCTCCGCCTGTTGGTTCAAGCCGCGCACGTAGGCCGCCATCTGCAGCTCCAGCTCGCTTTCCCCCAGCGGCGTGGCGCACTGGCCGCCGTACTGGACGGGCAGCTGCTCCGCCGGCACCCACTGTGGGGCACGTTTGTTGGGTGGGCGGGCAAAGAATGGGGGGTGAGAAGCTGATGAGCAGGGGCTGGTTGGCAGCCGCTTCGTTAGCACAGCTCAAGCATGCCCAATTTCAGGTGCACGCAACTGCAGCTGCCGCCTGCCCAGCCGCTCACCTGCAGCAGCGCCTCGGCCGCCTCTGCCCGCTGCTTGCGGGTGAACAGCATCAGCTGCTCGCGCGTGCGGCGAGGGATGACCGCCGCCAGCACCTGCGCCGGTAGGGCCAGGGCAGCGGTTTCCAGATGTAAGCAGTCATAGCAGCCAAGGCAGAAGCCAGCCGTGGCTACAGGGGGCATGCAGCAATGTGTACAGCCAAGCCATATACCTCGGTGTAGCTGCATGGCTGTGGCATGCTCAAGCGCAGGCATTCTCACAGGGGAGAGAGTGCTGCTGCAGGGGGCTCACCTTCCAGATCACTCCAGACCAGGTGGGAGCGTTCACCAGGAAGGCCCGCAGCACAGAAAGCGGTGAGCAGAGGGGATGAGCAAGCGGCGGGAAATATCGTTTGGCAGCACTCCGCGGCCACCCAACAAGACGGGAGAGGCGCTGCATGACCAGTCAGCTGCGCTGAACAGTCTAAACTTCGCACAGTTTTCACACGCCATTCAAGGGATCACCTTGTGCAGTCTTTGGGGATAGGCAGTGGCCAGCAGGGCGCCGCCTACTTGCAGGTACCTGCCAAGGCATTCGTGGGAGTGCACAACAACCAGCATTACCGCAAGGCGGAAGGGGTGCTTGACCCAGCGCAGGGTGGCGCTTCAGACAGGAGAGCAGCGGCAAGCATGCTGCAAGGTCTCAGCAGTCAGCAGCAGCACCATGCACCCGCAAAGCTTGCAAGAGTGGCGCCATGAGTGTGGTCAAGGGGCGGGACCTCACCACTTGAAGGCGGTACTGCCCACGTCACGCATGGTCAGCCCCTCAAGGTCGATGATCTTCACTGCAAACAGAGGACGAAATTAAACCAACCACCTGAGGATGCCGGCATCAGTCCTCAGTCGCCTGCAGCCTGCATGTACCTTAGCACGCTGCGGTGTGAGCGGCGCCTTGCACGCCGCGGGCCCCTGCCGGAGCGGGCTGGCTGCAACCCGGCACCCAGCTGGCGCACCTGTTTTGCCTTGTGGCAGCGGCCGGGTGTCCAGGCACTTGAAGGCGTACTCCATACAGAAGAACTGGTGGCGCATCTGAGCAGGGTGGGAGACAGCGGGGGCAGGAGTGGTCGCACGGAACGCAGCTGAAAAAGTCTACAGAGGGATTGCGAGACTGGTAATGCATGCGCTACTTCTGGACATGCATTGAGCGGGAACCGCTCTCTCTGCCCGACTCACCAGCTCCTGATCGGTCACGCCCAGCGCACGCAGCACGTCGTACGCCTCGCGCCACCGTCCCGTGCACTCGACCTCGAGCACGGCGTCACAGCGCTTGGACCAGGCGTAGAAGACCTTCGGTGCAGGAATAGAGGGGCAATAAGCATATATCAAGTCCTGTGCACTCCACCTCCAACAGAGCATCGCAGAGCTTGGACCAGGCGCAGAAGGCCTGCGGTAGGTGGGAGGAAGGACTGCGGATGTCCATGCCATGCTTGAGGTGCGACAGTTGTCATCCAGCATGCCTCTTGCGCACGTATTCATGGTGCACAAAGATGCGAGGTACGAGGTTGATGCGCGGCCCACCGCCCCATCTGCCAGCGTGGGCCCACAAGCCCACCCGCAACCCCACCTGCCGGTTGATCAGCTCGAACCATGGCTAACACACAACCCTTCTTCCTATTAGGTCAGTATTTCTCCAACCGACCTGCGGGTAGTGGCGCTTGATGAGCTCGAACCGCGGCTGCGGCTGGCGCACTAGGTCGGCCACACCTTGCGCCTCCACCTGCGAGCAAGAGGAACATGCTACAGCATTTCACACATGAACTGGTAGTGAAATGTGACCCCAGGGGCAACATGAAATGTGACACAGGTGTCGGCAGCGAGCTGGCCGAGGTCACCAGAGAAGTCTCTGACTGACTTCGAGCCCTGCCCAGCGGGCAGGTGCGTGCCTTGCCAAGGGCCTGGGCAACATGCCGACAGGTGCACCAATGTATACACCACAGGTGTTGGCTGCACGAGCAGCAGCCACTCACCCAGTCCACCACGTTCTTCAGACCAGTATGCGCGAGCGCACATGTTCTGTTCGGGCCTTCAACCAACAAACAGCAGCCACTCACCCAGTCTACCATGTTCTTCAGCCCAGTGTACGCCTTGTCCTGTCCCAGGCCCACAACAAAGCGGGCCGCAATGTCTTGCGTCAACACCTCTGGGTGCTCAGCCACCAGCCGCCTGGATGGGCGGGGGCAAGTCGGGAGACAGAACCGTTGGCTGCTGATGCTGCTGAGGTGGCTGCTTTTGCTGCCATCGCAGCAAAGGCGTCGTCACAGGGCAGCGCACGACACACACATGCAAGCTGTTCCAAGGCCCAGACACCCCAAAGCAGCAGCCTGACTGTCTATCACTTACCGAATGGGCGGGGCCAGGTCCACCGCTCCCGCTTCTACTGGAGGCAGTGGTGCAGAGGGCTGGGGGGCCAGGGTGCTCGAGGAGGAGACCACCCGTACAACAGGCGGCGCGCCTGCACGCCGCCGAGACTCTGACACAAGGTCGGCATGTAGCAGCATGAGGCGCCAGAGACGCTGTGGGGCAGCGCGTGCCTGCAGGGTGGGCAAGGCAGGGAAGAGTGCACGTGTGTGGTAAGGCGCGGCAGCATCCTTGGGGTGCTGCCATGTATTGTTTCGCCCCAGGCTCAAGCAGGCAGAGTCGCAAGCCCACACTGATCTAATGAAGCAACAAGCACACAGCCTCGCCTGTTCGGGCAGCGGCAGCGCCGCACTCCGCGCCCTGCCCAGCTGNCAGGACCACAATGCCAACGATCGCCGCCAGGCNTGCTGACCAGGAANGGCCACCGACTGCAGCACGTTGATGGCTGGCGTGCCAGCCGACAGAATGAGCTGCAGCCAGGCCGACAGCAGCGGTACTGCCAACACCGCCAGCATGCCTGGCAGGGCAGAGCTGCCTGCTGCCGGCGTCCCCGCTGCGGCCGCGGCAGCGCTCGACAGCTGGCGCAGGGTGCGCGAGGGAGAGCGCGGCACAGGCTGGGAGGCTGTAAACTGCAGCACCACTTCCAGCCTGTCCCTGCCAAGCGGCCTCGGCTCCTGATCATCCTCTTGGTGCGGCGCCGCCACAACCGACACTGGCGCACCGCCCGCCTCTGCCGACTGGCGCAGCTGCTGCTCTGAAATGGTGGCGACAGCAGGGCCCAGCGGGGAGTGCAGCCACACACGCACCGCCAGCTCGCCAGGGGGAGCCGCATCTGCCGCGGCTGCGGTTGTGCCTACGCGCGTGTCGCCGGCCGCAGCTGCGCCACCGCTGCTGCCGCTGGCTGCAGGGCTGGGTTGCAGCTGGAGGGCCGGCACGTCGAGCGGCTGGCGCAGCCGTGGAAATGTGGCCACAATCTGCTCCTCAGCATCATCCGGCAGATCCGAGCCCAGCGCCACCAGCCCGCCACCGCTGCTGCCGCGCAAGCTGCTGCTGGGGAAGCTGCTGGCCGCGGCTGCCGCGGCACCAGGGGCCACTGCAGCAGCAGTCACAAGAGTGACTACAGGTCTGTCGTTCAGCGGCAGGTCTTTGCTCAGCCAGGCCACGGCTGCCCCCAGCCGAGCAATCGCGTCCTCGATCGCCTGCCGCAGCGCCGCTGCCTCCTGCGAGGCAAGGCAGGCAGGCAGGCAGGCAGGTTACCCGAGCGCAGTAATGAGCTGCAGTCTGTGACTCAACCATGCAAGCTGGGCACGCCCCTGGTGTCCATTCCCCAGCCCCGAGCAAGCAAGCAAGCCACTACTGTAAGCCCCTCCCACTGCGCTCTTGCCTGCGGCGAGTCGGCCTCGAAGCACACACTGCTGACAAATGGGTCGCGGCGGTGGCGGTTCAGGTAGGTGCTCACGCCCCAGTCCTGCAGAGTGGGAACGATTTTAGGAGTGGGGATTTTGGAGGAGTGGGAATGTTCTGGAGGGCAGCTGCGAGCAGATGAAGCACCGACAGCCAGCGCCTCAATGCGCTGGCAGTCTGATCCCACGGATGCAGTGCCAGCCAGGCGGCAAGGGCCACAGGGGAGCGGATGGCAGGAAAATGAAGGCTTGCTTTGATAAGCAAGCAGCATGCAGGTGTATCTCGAGGTGCAGGTAGCATGCAAGTGAGCCTTCAGCAGGCGGCCTTGCCTTGTGCTTCCACCCCTCCCAGGGCAGTGCAAAGGGCAGCACCATCGACTGCAGGGCAGGACCAGAGTTTCAAGGGATGGTCGGGCGGGGCGCCGCAAGGAGCGTTGAACAGCTGCCGGCAAGCAGGCTCAGCCGTATGCCACAAACATCACCCGCATTCCAACAAGCTGGACACCAAGCACAGCGCACAGTCGACATGCACCTTCATGACCGCCTTCCAGTCGTCGTTGCTCTCGGTGCTGCGGTGCGGCTTCTGCCGCGCAAACAACACCTGCTCAGAGGACCGCCGCAATCGCAGGCAGCGTGCAGAAGTCAGCATGGCAGCATGCATACTTTGCGAGTCGAGAAGCAAACAAGCATTGGCGATACCACACGATGTGAAACTCATTTCTCACATCAAGCAACCAGAGGCCAGCTGTCTTCTCACAGCACCCACCTTGATGCGCCGCTCATCCGCCAGTTCCACTCCCACCACTTGGCTCAGCGCGATGGAGAAGTTGAGCAGCTGGCCTTCCTCAAGCGGCTCCCCGTCCTCGAGCAGCAGCCTCGAATCAGCAGCCGATGGGTCCGGCGGCGGCGCGGCGGCCACCGCTGCCCTACCATTGCCGCCACTGCCATGGCTGCTGCTGTCGGTGGCGCCGGCGCCGGCGCGCTCACCGCCGACTGCGGACAGCTTGTGCAGCAGGGCCAGTGGTTTCTTGGACGGCCGGCTTGCTGGCGAGCGGTCTGGTTTGAGCGTCAGCATCGACGCCACAGCGCTCGACACCGGCGGGCCATCAGTGGCATCCTCCGCAGTGGCGAGCGTCAGCGTGTCAGGGCTGAGCAGCAGCAGGAAGGGGCGCTTGCCAGCCGGCGGGCGCGCATGTGGCTTGTGCCGGTCCAAGTATTCCTCCTGTGGGGCAAGGGGGTGGAGGTGCAGCATTTACTTGGGTGATGGCTGCGTCGATCGGCAAGCGGACCAGGTCACGAGTTTGTCGGCTGCGTCAAACTGTTTGCCTGACCCGTTCGATTAACCAGCAGGCCACGCAAACCAGCAGCGGGCTGATACAACACAGCTTTACCAGCCCTAGTGCCCCCTCTGACCTTGCGGAAGTCCACGACGCGCACCACCGAGGCGCGAAAGCCCGGGGGGCCCACCGGCATGGCGGTGGCGGCAGGCGGCGGCGGGGGTCGACCTGCCGGTGTGCGACCGCTGCGGCGCGAGGAGTGCTGCTATGGATTAGATCGACGCTTCAGGGTCCTCCGGCACGAGCGCAGCGGCCGTAGCGACGCCCTCGTGGCGGCACGGTCTCGGCGGGCCTCGCTGGCCCTTCCTGCGCTGCTCCAGGGGCAGCCAACACAATACCTAGACGCCACAGTATGCGGTGTGCGCCGGTAAGCACTGCCTCGGGGACAGGTCGCCAGTCACCGCCAGCTGTTGCCTGCATGCAGCTTCCGTCGCTTCGGCCATGCAACTGCATGCCAATTGCAGTCCCTTACAGTCACTGACAGGCAGGGTGTATCCCGTGAGATGTTGATTTTCAAAGCATAGAAAGAATGGCAGCTGGTTGAATCAAAGTGGGCCAGGGGTGGACTTCATTCGTTGCCGGGCGGCAGCAAATATCCCGAGGGCTGCCGGCCCAGCCTGCTGCTCTTGCCGCTAGTGGTCAGCTGCAGCTTGCTAAACTGCTCTGCCAAGCCGATCAGTAGTAGCCAGGGGGAGGGCCGCCACCGCCGCCACGTCCCATCCCACTTCCGCGGCCGCCGCCCCGGCCACCGCCGCCGCCGCCCCGGCGCCTGCGGTTGCTGCGCCCGCCACTCCCACCCTGGCCCTCAGAAGGCCCAGCTCCGTTGCTAAAGCCGCCATTGCTGGGGGCCCGAGGCACCGAAGCCTGGCGCTGCTGCTGCTGCTGACCCTGGGGCGCCTGCTGCTGCCGCCCGCCGCCGCGGCCACCGCCGCCGCGGCCGCCGCCGCCAAAGCCACCTCCGGCGTCGATGCGCAGGCCGGGCACTCCCTTCAGGCCCTGCAAGAGGATAGTCAGATACTAAGTTGGCTGTCAGGAGAGTTTGCATGCCAAGGCAGGAGATCCGGAACGACCGCCCCGCCCGTGCAGAAAGCATGGTGCTGCTTGTGCACGTAACCTGCTGCAGGGGCTACACCGGCAACGCAACACACAGCAGCAGCCAGGCAGGCGTCCAGCACAGGCCTGCTCGCAGGAGGCTCACCATCATGCCAATCGTCTTCTTCAGCAGGGCGGGCGGCTCGCCCAGGCCCATCACGCCTGCAAGTGGTTGGTGGAGACAATGGGTCAGCGAAGCACAAACACAGCTGGAACTGCAGCTGCAACTAAGATGCTGTTCACTTGGCCATTGTGTTTAGGCGCCAGCGCCGCCAACCTCCAGGCCAAAGACATGTGTTGAGGCGAATAAAGGCATTGCAGCCCATCGCAGCCGCGCCCACAGGCCACGGCCACGTTGCCTGCCCAGGCCCACCTGCAAAGCGGTTGGCCTGCTGCACCAGGGTGGGCTTGTCCCAGCCCATGCCCTTGGCCGAGTTGTAAAAGCCCAGCCAGGCCGCATAGGCCTGCAAAGCAACACGAAATGGGAGGGTGCGTGAGAGGCAAGTTGGCGCTCAGCAACCCAGAAGCCACGGTCGGCTGTGGAAAAGCCATTGGCTTGGCGCCCCAGTATCTACCCCGATATTACTAATGCAAACGCATCACCACCTCACCATTTCAGGCAGGCGGTCATGGTCGCGAATGACGCGCCCCAGCGCCGCCTGCACAGCGGCATTGTCCTGCGGGCAGCAGCGCAAGCGAGGGCGGGGCGTTGGCAGGTGCTGGTGTGCTTGAGGTCAGCCGATGCTCCGTGTGGGCGCAGCAAGTGGGCCGCCATTGGCCAACCCAGTTATCTCGCGCGCGCAACCGCAGCATGCACGTCATGCACGACATGCATGGCATGCTCAGCGTGTGTTTCGTGCCTGCTGGGTGATGGGCAGGGCCGACTCAGCGGCCAGCGGCAGGTCGCGCAGCTGGCGCAGGAAGTGCTGCAGCAGAGGGGCAGCGAAGGGGGCAAATTGGAACCGCAAATGGGAAGCAGCCGGCAAACACAGGGCAGGGCGCCACAACTGCACTGTGTGGCGGACTTTCAGCAAAACATGTCAGCATACTGGCAACCCTCGTTTCAGCAATGCACAAACTACCCACCTGCTCCTCGGGCATGAGCAGGAGCAGGCCCTTCCCAACACCATCCCACACTAAGCCAGCCTTTCAAGTCAAAGCTCAAACCACCGCCCAGCCACCCACCTGCTCCTCGGGCATCAGCAGCAGCACGCCACGGCCGGTGCGCCCAGCGCGGGCGGTACGGCCCAGGCGGTGGATGTACTGCTCGCGGGTGGAGGGCACGCCGATCTGCTTTGCATGGCAGGAAGGTCATTGTCAGGGATTGCTGTGCGACCCCTCTCATCTGTGGATCAAACCGCTGCCCCAAGCAGACGGCAGCCTCACTGACTCGCACCTGCAGCACCAGTGTAACAGGGCAGCCCACACCCCGGATCCACACGTCCACATGATCCATGCAAATCAGTTGCACAAGTGTACACTTCAAGCACAGACTCGCACCTGCAGCACCAGCGTGACGTCGGGGTAGTCGACACCTCGGGCCGACACATCGGAGGAAAACATGATGGCTGAGCGAGCGGTGCGGAACTGCGCCGATGCCTTCTCGCGCGCCGACTGCAGGACGTGAGAGGGGAGTGGAGCGGGGAGGGAGCTGAGCGGGGCAGGCGGCTATGCAGGGCATCAGGTGTGCCAGAGCATGCAGACAGCTGGCAAAGCGAGCAGGCCACGCCAGCATGCAGGTGCTTGCATGGGCAAGTGCGCACCTGGCTCTTGCGGGAGGTGACTTCCAGGGAGGGGCAAATGGTGGCCGGCGAATGATGCACAATGAGACGTGTCCCTTCCAACCGTGCGCACCTGGCTCTTGCGGGAGTGGATCTCCAGCACCGGCAGGCCGGCGGCGTCGATGAGTGCTGCCATGTACTGCGTCAGCCGCGCGGTGGTGAAGAACACAATGACCTGCAATTGAAGAAAAGCAGGCAGTCAGGTCAAATCATCAAGGATTCACAGGAGCGGCAGCGGTGGAACACACACAGCCTGCTCTTGTGCAACGTGGGCTAACGAGGATGACAGTGTAGCTACCCAGCGGGGCATGCACAGGTGCGCCCCTTCACCAAGCCTCAGCCACTTTTCCCCTTGTGGTCGGGCGTCTCCTCTGTGCCACCACATGGGACGAAGCCGGACTGAACAAGCACATCATCTGTATAACACACGACAGAAACAACAGATGTCCACTCACCTTGTGGTCAGGGGTCTCCTCCGCGTGCCGCGCCACCAGCAGTGCAAGTACACAGAGCACACAAACAGGCGACACAAGAACACACAACTACTGCCTTGCTTGAACTCCCTCTCACCTTGTGGTCGGGCGTCTCCTCGGCGTGCCGGCGCAGCACGTTGTAGATGGCCGCAAACTNGCTGCTCCATGGGCNACCAGCGCGTAGCTCTGCTCCACCTGCAGGCAACAGCAAAAGAAACAACAAACGGAGGCTTTCAGAGACCGCATACTGGTGCTCCATGGGCACTGAAGGCGTAGCTCTGCTCCACCTTCAGACTACAGCAAAACAGGTGCACGAAAGCTGTCAGAACAGGCGGAAGGACCTCAGACCGCCACTTCCGCAGACCCCAAACACACTTCGTGTTTGGGCTCCCCATGCAGCGGCCACCGCACGTGCACGCGTGCACACACACGATTTGCGGCGCCCTGCACTTGCCTGCACGTTGGTGGCCGAGTCCTCCTCGCCAATGGTGTCGATGAACGAGTGCTGCTGCTTGAGCGCCAGGCCCGCCACCTGTGTGGAGTGCATGCCAGCCAGCGGCACAAGGACTCAGGGACATGCCCAAGCTGCTGTGCATGCTGTGCATGAGGGCGGCCTGCTGTGCAGGGGAGGACCGGCAAGCTGCCATGGTGGAGCGACTGCTGGTTGGTACAGGTACCGGGCATTAGGCGGCACCCACACTCTCCGCACGCCGCACCTGCTGCACCGCCTGCGGCATTGTGGCGCTGAACAGCAGCGTCTGGCGGTCGCGGGGCAGGAAGCCTGCAGGTGGGTGGCAGATGGAGCAGAGGGTGAACAACAGTGACGCACCGGTTGAACACAGTGCTGCACATGGCCAACAGGCATGAAGCACAGGGGCACCGCTCATGGCCCCATGTGTGGGGCTGCAGAAGCAGCAGGCAAGCGAAGCGCAAGAGACGCCACCAAAGGTTTTCTTCTGAGCAGCTCACTCAGCACGCGCTCGATGGCGGGGCGGAAGCCCATCTCCAGCAGCTGGTCCGCCTCGTCCAGCACCTGCGGGAATTGCATTTCTCCATGTGAGTCTCTGATGGGGGAAAAGCTCGTCCGCCCTGCCCACCTGAGACGCATGCACTTGCCCGAAGCTGCAGATGCACTGCAGCTTGGAGGCCAGGCAATTGTACAGCATAGCACAACGCAGCACAACAAAGCATGCCGTAGCACGCCCAGCGCACCAGGGTGCGGATGCGCTGCAGCTTGGAGGCCAGCCCCGAGTTCTCCAGATGATCGATTAGGCGGCCGGGCGTGGCCACCAGCACGTCGCACCGCCCGGCCAGCCGGTTGCGCTCGCTGTTGATGTTGGTACCGCCTGGGGGAAATGGGACAGGCAGATAGGAATTGAGAGCTTGCAAGGAAGACCAGCCGGTTGCGCTCGCTGTTGATGTTGGTGCCGCCTGGGAAATGGGACAGGCAGATAGGAATTGAGAGATTCCAAGCAGTGCGTGTGCATCATAGCCGCGTGACTGGTGAGACATGTAAGGTACGCCTTGCATTTCAATTCTTGCATCCTGCCCGCTTTCATCGATCAGTAATAGCAGCACAGAGAGGCGCTCACCGTAGACCACCTGGGCCTTGAAGGGGTGGAAGCGCAGCAGCTGCTCCGCCTCCTTCTCAATCTGCGGCAAACGTAAGAGGACAGACTTTGTGTGTCGCAGGGCAGCAGGTGAGACAGGTGACCACATGCCATGCTGTGTGCGGCATCTGCAATAGCATTAGCAGCGATGCAGCCCAAAGCAGTTGCAACAAGCGACTTGCCTGCGAAGCCAGCTCGCGGGTGGGCGAGAGCACCAAAACTGAGATTCCGTCGCCCTGCCGCGGCGGCGCCCTGCAGACATGGCCAGGACAGGCACACAGCAGAAGCAATGAGTCGGCGGTCTCACAGGCTGTGTGGGCGCAGCATGGCAGCTGAACCTATAGCGAGCTCAGGTCACGGGCAAGCATGGCATGTAGCGATGAAGGTGCAGCGGACAAGCTGTGCCTCACCGGACCAGGGCCTCAATGGCGGGGATGAGGAACGCCATCGTCTTGCCAGTGCCGGTCTTTGCGCGTGCCATCACATCGCCTCCCTCCAGCACCTGCAGGTACGCGTGGGATTGCAAGCAGCAATGATGCATTGATGGACGGTTGCAGGGCATGCCTAGAGGCATCGTGAGCAGCAGCGCCAGCGGATGCAGCCTTGCAAATGCCAGTAAGCTGCAGCGCATGCATGGCTGATCCGTCCTCGTCATGATAGACGATGCCAGTTGCACGGCGCTGGCTAGGCCGCCGCATGCATGCATGCATCGTGCGACCAAGGCTGCCATCATCCAGCGCCGACCCATGAACCAAACAAACCCTCCAAAAACAAGCGTCCATCCCCCGCACTCACCACGGGCAGCGTGGCGTTCTGCACCTCTGTGAGGTGCGTGAAACGCAGCACCTCGGCCAGAGCGCGCTGGCTGGATGGCGACAGCGGCAGGCTGGCAAAGGTGGTGGAGGTCAGGTGGCGGGCGGCGCCCGGCGGGGGAGCGGCCACTGCCGCCTGCTGGTGATGGCCGTGGTGATGCGCGTGGCCAGGCGCGTGGTGCTGCTCATGGTGGCCGTGCTGCTGCTGCTGCTGGTGGTGGCTGGGCTGGGCGCCGTGAAGCTGGCTCGGCGGCAGGTAGTGGCCGTGGCCCTGTCGGACCACCTGCGGCGCACGGCGTCCCTGCATCCTGCCCGACGCGGCCGCAGCAGCGCGAGGCGCGAAGAAGCTCACAATTTTTGCGGCTGCGGGGGCGCTCAGCCCTGGAGGCGCCTTGGCGAGCTGGGCACCTGTAACGACGATCGCAAGAGGCAGGGATGCCCGATGTGCGCGCTTTAGAGCAAACGCTGCTCCGCTCCACATGCATGCGCCGCCGCCTGCCTGCCCGCCTGGCGCCGGCGCCTGGCCTGACACCTCATTTGTGTGCCTTGAGATTGGATATTCAGGTCAAGTTCAAGCTCAGAAACTGAAGTGAGTAAGCAGGTGAAGTTGATTCAGGTCCAGACAAGCAGCCCCCAGACAACAGTGGGATGAACAGGTGGACGGCGCGCTTGCTGGTTGCCCGGCGGAGATGGAGCAAAGCAGGAGCAAAACAGAGCGAAGTTACTTCTACCGCAAACTCAAACAAGTATCGTTCAAGTGCTGTTCAAGCTAGGTGGACGTTGTGGCGGGACGCCACCACCTGGCGGCAAATGGGGCACGCCATGCTGGCCGCTGCGCAGCCGGCGCAGAAGGCAAAGTGCCCGCACGGCAGCAGCGCGATGGTGCGCGGCCGCTGCATGCACACCACGCAGCACTGCTGGCGGTCGTGCTGCTCCCGCAGAGCAGCATGTGCTTCCCGGTCGGCCGCTGAGCGTGCTCGCATGCCTTTTGCCAGCAGCTTGGTGGCGGCACCCGTGCTGCGCCCCTGCCCGCTGTCTAGAAGCTGCAGGGGCAGCATGRCATCAGCATCAGGCGCCAACGGGTCGCAGCCAGCCTCCAGAAGCAGCTCGATGGCAGCTTCCAGCCCCCCTGCACCGGCAGAAAAAGCAGCCGCGTGGTGCAGCCCACTCCTGCCGCGGCTGTCCACTTGCAGCAGGTTGGCGCCCGCGGCTGCAAGCGCCCGCACGGCACCTCGCACTACGGCGCCGGTGCACATGCACACGGCTCGCTCCAGCGGAGTCAGGCCCTGTGCGTCGCGCGCTGTGGCGCTGGCGCCTGCTGCCACCAGCGTCTGCACCAGGGCAGCTGCGTCCTCCTCGCTCCACCGCCAGCGTTCGCACAGTGGCCCACATTGTGCACCCAGCAGAAATGCCGACAGCACCGGCCGCCCAGCGCTGTCCTTTGCTGTGGCCGAGGCTCCCGCTTCCAGAAGCATCTTGACCACTGCCACACAGGCTGGGGGGCAGCGGCTGCCGTGCACCGCTGCAAACAGGGCAGCATCCAGCTGTGCCTGCCTGTCCGCTGCGCTGGGCGCGCTGTGGTCCAGCTCGGCCAGCGCAGCAGACACGCAGCTCACAGCCTCCCATTTGCCGATGCTGACCTGCACCGCTGCCTCCAGGGGCAACGGCCAGCGCGCCCAGGGCGGCTGCTGGGGCTGCTGCTGTGCATGCTGTGCCTGCTGCGCCTGCTGTGGTGCTGGCCCGCCATGCTGCATCCTAGCAGAGGCAGGAGTGCCCAGAGGCTCCGACTGCTGCTGCGCCCGCCTGCGAGGGTCTCTGGATGTAATGCGCGGCCGCTTGCTGCACTGATAGACTGCTGCTGTGCCTGCTGTGTCCAGGCGAGAAGCTGCCGGCTGCTGCGGCGGCAGGTACTGCCCTACTGGACCCCCTTGAGCCACTGGGCTGCCCCTGCTGCAGGGGCCGACAGCTGCATGCTGAGCGGGACCAGTCGGCAGGTGCTGCTGGGGCGCCGGCTGGTGCAGGAGCTGTACAGGCTCAGCCGCATACTGCTGGACTCCCTGCTGCTGCTGTTGCTGCTGCTGCTGCTGCTGCTGCTGGTGGTGCCTCCGTGTGTAGAGCTCAATGACGAGAGCTTGCATGGCCGGCACAGATGCTGTGGGCAGTCGACGAGCAGGCTGCTGCACCGGCGGCTGCTGCGGAGGCGGCGGAGGGCGCGGCGCAGCTATGGGGTTGTGCTGCTGCTCATGCCCGCCGCGCTGCCCTGGATGGGGCGGGGCGGCTTGCTCTGCTGAGCGCACACATGTTGTCATCTGCATACGGAAGCATCAGCAAGCTGGTTGGACTTAGTCAGGTCACCCGAAGTTAGACAAAGTGGCACCAAATGCAACCAATTCGCACTGCACCACAGTACCACAGTCGCAGCAGACTACTTTGCAGAATCAGGCAGCTCACCTCTGCAAAGAAGTCGTGCAGCTCGTTGTGAACAGGGCTCAACGGCGACAGGCGTGCCTCCGGCAGGTAGGGCAGCCGCCATCCCTGGCTCTGCTGCAGCTGCCGCTGCCCCGCTTGCTCCAGCTGGCCCTGCTGCTGCCACAGCTCTCCACTGCTCTGCCGCCCCTGCTGCTGCTGCTGGCGTGGTGGGCGCGGCGGCAGAGAGGGGCTGTGGCGGGCGCCTGCGGCCACCAGTGGCGCAGATGCAGCCGGGGCGGTGCTGCTCGTATGCGCCGGCGCTGTGCCCGTGCTGCGGGTTGCAGCTGGGCTTGCTACAGTGCCAGGCCAGAGAATGCCTGGCTCTGAGCTAGCAGGCTTGCGGCCCACGCGCTTGGATGCCATGAGTTAGTTAGGCCAGCCTGCATGATCCGGGGGCAGCCGGCACATTAGGTATGGTGTTGCATGTTGTACAATGGCATGGCGGCAACATGCAGAGCAGAAGGGGTGGAAGACGAGCAGGCATCCTCAAGCAAACGTGTGTACACATCTATGCTGCATCAGTGGATTGTCAGGCCCACACTGGCACCGCTTGCGCACCCTGCTGTGTGATGAAGTGGCAAAAGTAGCGGGCGCACTCCGGTACACCCGAAAGTAGGGGCGCCTGCAGCAGATGATGTAGGGACCAAGCGACGGTCGGATGTATGGAGGCGGCGGCGCGGGGCGGGAGCAGGTTGGTGGTTCCTCACGCACAGTAGCCGCACCGCCGTCCAGGCGCGTCTGCTGCAGCAGACAGAAGGAACGTGCGGGGCTGCGTTCGACGGAACGCTCACGCTTGCTCACCTCCGGACGCACTGCCCCCGTGCCAGCTTGAGGCTTGCTCAGCAGCTCCACGGCTGCCAGGGAGCGAGAACGGAAAGGAGATGGAGACGAGAGAGAGCAGAAGGACGAGTCTGCCTCCCATGCCGCCGCGCTGCTGCGGCCGGGGAACGCCGGCGCATCTCGCCAGTGGAGTAGGCATTCTCGTGTCCACTCATTGACTCGCCTTGCTCATCAGCTTACACCCTCTAGACATGCACAGCGACATGCATGCATGTGCTGCTGACTGGCGGAGCTCCTGCGGAGTATTGTGCAGTGCTCCACACTTACAAGCTCCGCAAATAAACAATGCCAGTTCGATGTGTGCGCGACCGTACTTGCGGCGGAACAAAGGAGCAGCTCTGCGCAAGCGCGCCTCAATAGCCGCCCTTGACTTTGAACGCCGCCGGGTCCAGCGCCCCAGCCGTGCCAGCCAGTTCTGCCGCCAACGTGCTGCCCACCCTCAGTCCGTCCACAGCTGACGAGACGATGCCGCCCGCATAGCCCGCGCCTGGGTGAGGGCAGGGGAGGTGGAGGGGCAGGCGCAGCAGGGGTTGACGCCTCTAAGTGCTGCCGATGCGTTTGTGGACATCAGCTGCAACACATATGCTTTCACTATGGCCTGGAACCCCCGCACTTCCGCATCCCTCCCAAGCGGCACCAAGCCCAGCACTGGCCCACCTTCGCCGCAGGGGTACAGGCCCGGCAGCGTCAGGCTCTCCAGGCCTTCAGGCGTGCGCTCAATGCGCAGGGGGGCGCTAGTGCGCGTCTCTGCGGCATGCAGCAGTGCATCGCCACTGCAATACAGAGGTGGCAGGCGGCAGCAGCAGGTGAGTTGGCTAGCACCACCAACCGCGGCGGGGCCAGAGGCATCGCAGGGCAGCAGTTGGCACCTCTGCCATCATCACGCATGCCGGTCAAACACTCAGTATGGCCTCGCTCTCAACCGCACATCACATGAGGGCCTGTGCCACACTACCAAACAACGCACCTCGAGGCAAAGTCCGGAAGCTGGTGGTCGAACCGCGCCAGAGCGGCAACAAAAGCGGCCGTCATGTGGGGCGGGTAGAAAGTGTGCAGCGGATCGGGGCGCAGACCCAGCCTGTGGGGCGAGCACAGACAAACGGGGCAGGCACAGCTGAGAGCAGAAGATAGCCAGGTGGGGCTGCTTTGGCGCTCAGTTTTCAGGGATATAGCTGTGTGCAGAACCCATGCGAACCCAGCCTGCCAGCAAAGCGCTGCTCACCGATAGGAGGAGGAGGGCAGCGGTTGCTGCGGCGCCTGCCCCGCAAGGAAGTCGGTCACGCGCTGGGCGGGCGCCACAAAGCCGCCGCCGCCACGCCTCGCCGCCTCTCGCTCAAACTGCAGCAGAGCAAACAGGTTGACACCCGTTCAGGCGTCTTGCTCGCTGTCGCCTGCCCCATGCACGGCAAGCAACTCGGAGCCGTACATGCAGCCTAGCCAGCCAGGTCTCAGCCTGGCTTGCGCCTCACAACCAGCCCCACCCCACCCCTGCATCCCACCCTCCCCGCACCTCCTGCTGCAGCACCATGCCCGCCAGCGGCCCGTGCGCCTCCAGCAGGTGGGCCCAATCGGAGGGCTGCACTGTGACAACCAGAGCGCTGTTGGCCCACTTGGAGTCTCGCCTGCAGGGTGGGCAGATGCAGCTATGTTTGGCGCGGCGCAAAAGCAGCCATGTTCAGCAGCAACAATACGGGCCACTGGGAGCGCACGTTGCAGGCAGCCATACAAAGTCTGCGGGGCCAGTCTTGCTCAGCCTGCATCACGTACCTGCTGAAGCTCATGCCGTTGATGCACAGCTCCTCCTCGTTGGTGGAGGTGGGCACGATCTGGCCGCCTGCACACACAACAGCGAGCAGCGGATGGGGCCTGTTTGTATGCGCACACAACCAGCAGAAAGCAGAGGCACGAACAAAAGACACGTGACGCATGAGATCTGATGGACAGTCAGCACGAGCCCCTGCCCAAGCCAGGACAGAGCGTCCCAACTGCACAGCACAACGCAGCCCTGCCTTGCCTGGGCACATGCAGAATGAGTAGACGCCCCGAGCGGCTGGTGCCTCCGCTGCCACCCCTGCCTCGCTGCCGCTCTGCGCTGCTCCGCCGTCTGTCCGGCTGGCCAGCAGGGGCTGATACCAGTCATCTGCCAGCCAGCCGCTTCCCTCGCCGCCGCCGGTTGCTGCTGCCGCCTGCGCCGCCTGCGCGGCACTGATTTCCGCTGCGAGTCTGTACTCGGCTACAGGATAGGGTCCTTTGCCGCGCAGCACATGGGCCGCATCCGCTGCTCCGTACTGTAGCTGGTTGATCAGCTCCTGGGGATGCTCAATCCTGAAGGAAGGTGAACAGCAGGGGTGTGTGCATGCAAGCAACAGCGCAGCACAGCAGCAGGGAGCCGCCACACATCCTTTCACCAGTGCAGCCTTGGCCAGCGCACTCGCCACAATACTGTCGTTGCCAGCAGCAGAAGGGAGCGACTGACGGCCCAGGTGCAGGGCCTCCCACCAACACCAGCCTGAAGCACGCACCGGAATCCCACGGCAAAGGGCTTGGGAGTGATGGCCACATCGTGCTGCAGCAGCGTACGGTATAGCTCTCGCGCGCTGTGGCCAACAGCAAGCACCACTCGAGAGGCGGCAATTGTGGAGCCATCTGCAGGGGAAACACGGGTAAATTGATGGATGGAAGGGGTGCAGGAGCGCTGTGGCCAACAGCCAGCACCACTCGGAGGCGGCAACGAAAATGGAGCCCACTGCGGGCAATGTACAGAAAGCAACGCATAACAAGGAAAAGAAGGAGGAGGATGCACAGGTACAGGTGGAGGAGGCATGTTTTGAATCCAGGGTGGCCCAAGGGCGAGTGGGTTGCGCTGATCGCCCAGTGCAAGGCGCAAGCACTCGCAGAAATCCATGCAGAAACTCCTGGCTGGCTGCTGAGAACGGCATGTGATCTGCCACCTATTTGGCATGCACCCCATGCACACTCCCGCATGCTCTGCAGCAACCCTGGCAGAACGCACCTGCCAGCTGCACGCCCGCCACGCGCCCACCCTTCACAAGGACGTCGTCCACGCGTGTGCCAAAGCGCACCTCGCAGCCCAGAGAGATGAGGTGCTCCCTGCGGCAAGGGCAAATAAAGAGCAAGAGGAAGCATGCATGAGCAGCTGGGGCGCCATGGAAGGATCGGAGAGAGGTGAGCGGGAGCAGCGCGCCAACGTTCCTGACACCTGAGCTTGGACGTGCACCATTGCCACCGTGCAGGAACGGTGTTCGAGCGCAGCAGGCAGGGGTGCCATGGCAGCACAATTGTAATGCGCATGCCTCAGAGCAAGCCCTTGCCTGAAGGCTTTGAGGATCCTGACCAGCCGGTCGGTGCCCAGGTGCGGCTTGCCAGACACCAGCACGCTCTGCAGCCAGGGGTCGGGGCACTTTGATTGGGCCGAAGCAAGGCAATGCAGCAGCAGTCCAGCTCCATGCACCGCACCATCGGCGATCTTAAACAAGAGCAGCGCCAAGCTTCGGCGGCATGGCCCACATGCAGCATGGCTCGCCACCAGCAGCGGCATGGCTCGCCAGCAGCAGCAGCAGCAGRAGCAGCAGCAGCAGCAGCAGCACGGCTTCAAATGCGCCCGCCCAACCCCTCTGCCCACCTCTGGTGCCCCGAAGCGGTACAGCGTGGACAGCACGTGACGAACGGGGTCGGAGTTGCGCCCGATGCGCGTCGTCAGCTTGCCGTCACTCCAGGTGCCTGGGAGGCGGGTTGTGAATGGCAGCAAAGGGGCGGCGTGAGTACTGTCATTGGCTTTTCCGCAAAATTAAGCACCGGAGCATCAGCAAGGCGGTTGCTTTTGGGTGCGTCATTGCAGCAGCCGCCAAACAAAAGTCTGCAAGCTACACTGCGCGCCATGCCATGGCACAGTAGCAGCAAAGCGCATTGCCCGGCACCACGTACCCGCGCCGCCCTCTCCGTAGCACAGGTTTGACTCCTTGTTGACGCGCCGCCGCACAAACAACGCGCCAATGTCCTTGCCCCGCACCTCCACCGGCTGCCCCCGCTCCAAGAGAATGACCTGTGTTCACAAACAAGCAGGGAAGAGACACCTACTCGAGAACGACTCCATCGGCACTGCACGTGCTTCTCGGAATGCACAATTGGCCGTTGATGCCGCCCTGTGCATTGCGACCAAAGAAGAAACTGCTTTCCAAGCCCACCTTGATGCCAGCCTCCGCCAACTCCAGTGCCGCAAACAGGCCAGCAGGGCCGCAGCCCACGACCACGACAGGCTCAGCGTGCGCCCCGCTGCGCTGGGTGCCGCCAGCAGGCGCAGCGGCAGCAGCGGCTGGCGCCTGGTCCGGCCCCGGCTGCTGCGCCTGCTGCTCCAGCACACCAGGCCGCTCCTGAAGCTTCTTCAGGCCGGCTGCTTTGAGGGCTGCTGAGTCCACATCGACTAGGTACACCCAGGCTTTCCTGCGAGCAAACAAAGCGAGTGAAGTCTGAATTGCCAAGCGACAGGCAGCACCAGGTGGGGAATCGGCTGGAAGGAAGCGGGCCGCCTGCATGTCCACAACCGAATCCACTCAACAGACCGGCACATTGTAAGACTCACCCTGCCACCTCGCCGCTGCGCTGCACATTGCGAGCATCGAAGGACTTCCTCACAATGCGCACTGCATCTGCTGCGATAGCCGGGCTGCCGCCGCTGCCGCCCCTGCTGCGAACTCTAAGCTTCCTGGCAAGCGCTGCCAGCAGGGCATCATGCACGTCGAAGTCATCCTTGCCAGGGTCGATGTCGGCTGGCACGGCAACTTCAAATACGCGCCAGGCAGGACAGCAGTCCACATCCAGCCGCTCGCCGCCGCCGCTGCCGCCGCCGCTGCCGCCGCCCCGCCTGCCGCCACCAGTCTGAGCGCCACGCTGATTCAGGCTGATTCTTGAGGCGGCGCTGCGCTGCCTCTGCGGCGCGCCAGGCGTCGCGGCTGCGCAAGTTGCCGCTCGAGACCGCCGAGCTGGCTGTGCACGCAGCTGCACGGCCGCTGCGACAGAGACAGCCATGTGAAGCCGGCGCACGTGCAATGCAGTGGTGCAGAGTGGCGCCAAACCCGCTGCTGCGCGGCTAGGGAATGGCGCCGCCAAACTAGAGTGCAAGGATCGCCCGCAAGCTCTTGGATCGCTTGTCAGACGACTCACGTGCGACCGACTGCACCCGTGATCCTCATGCATGTGGGAGCATGCTGCGTGGCGGCTGCTGCCGCTGCCCGCTGCCGGCCTGAGATCACCTGTGCCCACGACTCAACGCAACAGTCCTCGAACACTTAATAACAAACGCTATGTCAAGGCATAATGAACAATCTTCTGTATCTCATTGCGGCACCATCAGCAGCACGAGGTGCCAGGCCGAGCAGAACAGCAGGGCGGTGGCCGCCGCTGCAACGGGCCAATCAAGCGCATCTTGTGGGTGTAGGCAAGTGTCTACCAGCTCATAAATGCGCACCGCCAGGCAGCTTGGCGGGCGAATGAAGGGGNNTGCCGCCGGNCTGTCCNAGCCACTNGCAGCTGCGTGCAGGGCGCCCTGCCGCCCTGCTCTGCCTCCGCTGCTGATGGGTCGTGCTGAACCTCACTGGCCACAGTATCCCCTGCCTGGTGCTGCTGCCAAGCCGCCCAGTGCCGCTTCCAGCTGCGATAGGTGGCTGCTGCCCCTGCCGCCACCAGCAGAGAGGGGGCAAGGAAGTTGAGCAGCAGCTGAAGCAGGACAAGCACTGCTCTGCACTGCCCGTCGGGACCATGTGCGGGCAGACGAGCTTCGTTTTGCACAGCCAGTGCCGTCAGGGTCGACAGCGCATTGTAGATAGCTCCGGTGGCGCGCTGAGCATAGGGGTGCGTCAGCAGCGGCACGCTGCACAGGCTGGGGGTGCAGCGGACCACGTGCCGCAGGACCACAGCGTGCAGCAGCAGGTGGAGACAAAGCTGCACGGGCCGGGCCAGCGCCTGTGTCGGGGGTGCGATGGAGGCCCACTGTTAGATCCCTTTGTCGCGCAACGCGCCAGAGCCGTACAGTAAGCGTTGATCCAGGATGTGCAAAAACTGTTTGCTGATGGTATGACAGAAAGCATTTGCAGTTGGCACACTGCTCACCAGCACGATGAGAGCCGGCGCTCCCGAGCAGGCGACCAGGGCATGTGCATAGGTTGCCCAGTCGTGAAGCGGCGAACCGTTGAACTCCCACTTGCGCAGTCCATTGTAGAACACTTTGGCAGATACGTCCGACGCCATCGTCAGGCGTAGCAGGGCGACAGGCAGCTGCCTCCAGCGGGCGTAGCTGGCGGGGCTGCACCGCCGCCACAGCGCCACAGCTGCGCTGCCGGCGCCGATGGCGCTGAGCAGCAGCAAGTCCCACGAGCTAAGGATGGCGCTGTGGGCAAAGAGCGCCGCCAGCACAGCTGCCTGCAGGGCAGAGGCTGGGTGCCTTGGCACGATGGCCGTTGCAGCGGCGGAGCGGCGGCGGACGCTGCTCCTGGCACGGCTCTTGTTCTGCTGCCTCTTGGAGCGTTGGAGTGATGCAGGGCGGCTCACCACGGCTAGAAGGTCCAGAGCGGCTACATCCCTGCCGGCTAGCACTCGGAGGTGCTGCTCTGCAAAGCTGGGAAGTTGGCTATGCCCTGCCCGGCCTGGCATGCTGCTGAACGGCAGCCTGAGAAGTTACGAAGGCACCTGAGCAGGGTTCTGTGCTGCGTTCAGCGGTGCCGCTCTTGTGGCGTGAGCATTTCGCCACGTCAGATAGGTCGGCGTTACATCAAAGCACAGTGAGCTGCAAGTGCACAGTAAATACCGCAGCATAAACAATGCAAAATGTTTGCAGCGCATGAAGTCAAAGTGGGTTGCCTGGCCTGCCTGATGAGCAGCCGCGTCCGTGCTGGTCAGCTGGGCCGGAGCAGCCACCCTGAGCCCTGCTGTTCCTGGGTTCACGTGGGCTGGAGCACACGGGCACCTGAGCTGGGCAGCCTGTCCTGGCCGCGCAGGCTGCCCCGCCGCGACTGCCGCCGTGAGGCTGCTGTGCGCAAGCGCCGTGCGCTGCGTGAGGACGCTGCATCGGTTATAGAAACGCCATGTGGTGCTGAGTGAGTGACCGTCCTTCTTGTGGGGCAAGCAGAGTGGCAGCAGCAGCCGCAGAGCGCCACCAGTGCCTCCCAAGCTTCCTTGCGCGCTCTGCCGTGCCGCCGTTGCACTCAAACCAGCACTCAACCCAGCAGCCTGCCTCACTGCACAAACTGGCACGAAAGCACCCACCGGCAGATGCCAGGGAGGCGAGCGAGGCGGTTGCCTCTGCCAGGTGCGGGTGCGCCTGCAACTGCTTGTGGGCATAGTCTCGCTCGGGATCGTAGTGCCGGTCGTAGCTGTGTGTTGACGAAGTGGGAGGGGGCGGTGGGAGGCAAGCAGGTTGGCTGGGCAGCGGGCCAGCATGGCAAGCAGACACAACCTGCGCCTCACCCCTCAGCAAGCAGGCTGGAGCATGTGCTAGTTGGCAATGCTGCGGTTGGTGTGCACCACATGTGCACCAGCACAGCGGCGGCAGCAGCCCTGGTTTCTGTCGGCCCTGCACCTCCAGTAGAAATGAACTTGTTTCTCACCTGCGCCAGCGCTCGTAGAGGGAGAGGTACTGAGGGTTGACTGCCTCCCCTGCAAGCATCGCAGGAGCCATTCAACACCTGCTGTCTCAGGTGAGCAGAGCCAGGCGGCACCGTCGCTGTGTGCAGTGCTGTCTGGGTCTGTTCCTTGGTAGCATGCATAGCCCGCTCGCCCGTGCATTGGCTGCACTGGTGATGGCGGCTGCGGTGCCGCAGCGCCGCTCACAACTCAGACAAGACCTGCCGACAAGGGGCCACTCAGTGAAACTTGCCATGGTAGTTCCGAAAGTGGCCGGCCAGCAGATAGCGGCTCATGCGGTCAATTTCGTGAAGGTCCAAGCCAGTGGTGTCTGGCAAGAAGAGGGCCGTCAGAACGAGCCCAGCCAGGCCCGCGCCGGAAGAGGNCATAGAAGGCAGAGCGCTCCGAGATCTGTGCAGCGGGAGAAAGCATGCGCAAAGGAGTGCGGCCGTTGCTCAGTGAGAAGGGCGATTGAGCAGGAGACAGCGACTGTAAATGGCCCATGAGCAAGAGGTGCGTGGCTGTTCAGGAGCATGAGCGCAAGGCCTGCACATTCTACCGACCACTCTGTTTGAATCCTGCCTCACAGGCAGCATGCAGGCGGGGTTGCACAGGCTTACGATGGTGAACGCTACAAGCCCTGCTCGCCATCCTCCGCTGCGACCTGCCCCTCCCACCAGCAGCAGTTGGGGCCTGCTTACGTTGGTGAACGCTGCGGCCGCGATTAGGGCGCCGACCTTGCCGGCAGCCGCGGACATGCCGTGGAAAAAGGAGCGCACTTCAGTTGGGTACACCTCTCCCGCCACCAGCCACGTGGTGCAGTTGGGCCCGAACTGCAAGGGGAAGTGGTGAATGCTGAGTGGGCTTAACCTCTCCCGCCACCAGCCACGTGGTGCAATTGGGCCCAAACAGCAGGAGCAGGAGCGAGTGATCCATCTGCCAATGCGGCAGGAGGCGGGTAGCGCCAGCGCTCGCACACCAGGGGAGCAGGTTGCAGAGGGCACAGCGTGGCCGTCATGTGGAGCGTGCACAGCGCAGTGCGGGATCAATGGGCACACACCTGATTGAAGAAGCTGGCTAGGTAGTAGAGCGCCTGGCACGACACAGTTGGGAGGGCGGCATTGCACGCACCGTTGAGCGACTGAGGTTCTTGACCGCCACCGGCGCCCGCTGCTGCTTCACAACACGCCTCACAGCACAGCATGCGATCGAGATCATGCTTGTGGGCCTCGCAGTACCGTTGTTGGCACGCACCTGAAAGGCTGCCGTGTGCTCAGTCAGCGTGGTGTACAGCGCGCCGCAGAGCAGGAAGAGGAGGAAGAGCATGGCAAACCCTGCTGCCTGCATCCGCACGCGGCCGTACCAGCGCCTGTCGATCAAGGCGGCCGCCGCATAGTCTGCAGGCCACGGTGAATGTGATGGCCAGGGGCAGGCAAGCAGGCATGCAACTGAGTTGTAAGCATAATTTGGGCAGCAATGACGCCTACGGTGTATACCAGACGCAGACCAATGTGTGAAACATGCAGCCCACGCAGTGGCGGCAGCAGCACATGGTTGTTACTTGAGAGCCTGCCGCACACTCACAGCCTATAAGGGCGACGCCGGAGTTGAGCAGGGTGTAGAGCTTCCGCTCAAAGTTGGTGGCCTGCATTTTGTGAGTGGCTGCTCGAGTTGGTAGGTTGAAGCGCTGATGAGAAGCCCGGTGTGCACCAGCCTGAGCAGTTAGGAAATCTACATGCGCATATCTGCCACAAGTGAGCAGCATATGAGTGCAAGCTGCGGCCGCCCACCTGAGGTCCAATAATGATCGCGATGAAGTTGCTCTGAAACAGCTTGTGACCTGCAATTGGAGGCATGCCACGCGTCAAAGCAAACCCCATATGTGCATCACAGCATGTCAAACCACGCCGCAGCATGGCAACACACGTAGCTGCACCAGCTGTTGTTGCTAGCGACGAGGGTCGCCGCTGCTGCTGCTGCTGCTGATGATGATGTTGATGCTGCTGCTGCTGCTTTGAAGTCTCAGGAGCTCACCATAGAACTGCGAGGAGCAAGCAGGGAGGAACGCCAGCAAGGGATGTTAACGCACTGGGGCACTGCTGCGCCGAGAGCTGCAGCCTGTACTGTGTTGCAGCCTGTACAGTGCATACCAGTGCCCGGCACAACATGGGTCGCCAGGGCACACCGCGGCCAGCCACACAGCCATCAACAGCACAGCCTCTTGCAACCCTGCCACTCACAGCGAAATCATTAAGCAGCCAAGCCAGAGATGTGACCAGCAAGCGAGGCCAGTAGTGGCGCAGGACCAGCAGATACTGGTGTCGGCTGGGCGCCCGCAGCTGCAGGCAGCAGAGGAAGGAGTGTGGTGGACAGCAGGCAACAGCAGCAGCAGGATTCGCAGGCCAACGAGATAGGGTGCCCTGCGAGCTGCAGCCCTACTGGAAAGCGGTCACCAGCTGGATGGCGCTGATTCAACAGCACCCCGCCTCCCTGCACGGACAGCCCTCACCCCTTTGTGAGGCAGGTGCTCCGCCACATCGTGCCGCTCTGCTGACCACACTTTGCTCTCCTGCAGCATAACTGGGACTCTGTTCCGAGAGTTGGGGCCATCAGCGGTGCACCGCAGAGCAGCGGACGCATGGAGGTGGCTGGCATCGTTGTATTGGGCCAACCAAATGGAGGCAAGTCGAGATACAGTGTATCCCCCACAAACAGCAGCTTGCCTGCAGCAGCGTCCAGCGGTAGGCAGCAAGGGTTAAGCAGACGGCAGTGCCCACAGCGAACTGGACCCGCCACGTGATTTCCGCCTGTTCGGTAGGCGGGGATGGCTTGAACTTGGTAGTTCGGAGCACATGGCATGCTATCAGATCCGAGAACTGCCGCCGCCGCCGTCATTGCGGCCACCGCCACCGCCGCCGCCATTGCACGGCAGCAGCACCGTACACGAGACCCCGTGCCAGCTGCCAGCACCCAACTAACTTCGTACATGCCTGCTTGGGTGTGACCGCCGCCCCAGTGGCGCCCTGCATCGCCAGCAGCAGGATGATGCACAGCGTGTTGCTCAGGTTGCCCCAGCCTTGCTGGCTGAACGTCAGCACAACGGTTTCGCCGCGCCGCTGCCGCATCGCCTTGCTGCCCTCTGCACGTTCAGCTGCTGAGCTGGAGGCTACTGGGTACTCGCCGCCCACGCCTGTGCACATGGAAGGCAGACAGCTGAAGCACTGCTAGCTGGGCGATTGGCAAGCCCAAAGTGTTGCAGCAGAGGGCCATGCACTTTGCAAAGTAGCCAATATCTGTGCTGGCACATGCCACATGCTATGCTACTGTGCAAACAGAGCCAACCTCACCCATGCCCAGCACGAAAAGGGACGCCAGGAACATGGCGAGGAAGGCTGAGTCGCTGCCAGCACAGGCGGTGAGCAGGATGCCTCCCAGCAGCATGACTGATGAGGCCAGCCGGCTGCCCCACTTGCGCCCAATGATGTCTGCAGGCGCAGCGGACAGTGGCAATCAGGCAGTTGCAAGGAGGCGTTGGGCAGGGCTGCGGCAGGTGTGCTGCGCAGCCAGCTCAGCAACATGCACACCCTGTCTACGCTGCCATGTTGTTGCAGCAACCTGGTCGTGCACCTGCCCACCTGCAAAGAAACCTAGCGCCAGCATGCCCAGGATGATGCCGCAGACCTGCGGGATGGGAGCGGGTCGTTCGTTGCCAACAGGGATGTCCGACCGGCCCTGCATTCTAGCTGCAAGCACAGCCCATCTGCCGAGATCTACCGCACGTGCCGGCCCCATCCTTGCCTCAACATATGTCACGGCGTCTGCGGCGCTCTGGCTGCAGCTGTACGGCGGCACCCCTCCAAAGCAGTGCGGCATGTCCAGGGCCAAGAATGGCTTGATATTGCTGCGAACAACCGGCAGGTGGCATGCTGTCGTCCAAGAGTGCAGCGCAACACATGTAATGTGATGGCAGCTGGGCAGTGCACAGGCCTGCAGGCAAGCAGCACGTAAACAGCCACACTGGTGCTGCGCCCGAAGCTAGGCCAGGGCGGAATGATACTAGCATAATCTGCTAGCCCTCCACTTGAAAGCGCTGCCACGGCTCTCTCACCCAATGGCAAACACCATCCATGCCTCGACAAACATGCCCAGGCCTGGGACCGCCCACGAGCGCCACCACCTGTGCTGTACAATGTGTGTGGCAAGGAGAGGGACGTGGCTAGCAACTGGCACTGCAGCGAGCTGACGAGCTTGGCACTCACGCACACCAGACCGGACTGCAGCCGGCACAGAGCGCAAGCAGTATCAACCACATCACAGCTTGCCTGAGCGCTCGGACGAGCGGGGAGCGGTGGAGGGGCACAGGCTCAATCAGATCTCTGCTGGTGAGCCGCAGCCGCGATAGCTGCCGCACTTCGTGCGGTTCCAAGTCGCGCAGGTGCACGCTGTGCATGCTGCCTGAGGTTGTGCACGGCACGAGGAGCGGCGTGGTAACCAACGGTTCAGCGGCGTGACAAGCAGCGCACATACCATTTCAGTTAGAAACTTAGATAAATCACTCACTTGGGGCCCGCTCCAGTGACGGCCTGCTGTCAGCAGCTGGCTCGCCGCCTTGTTTCCAGGAGCTGCCGGCAGTAAAGGGCCCAACTCCCTCTTGCAAGGCGGCGGCGGTGCCATTGCCATTGCCCACCTCCGGCTGCTCAGGCACAGCCTGCAACTGCACGCCCGGTTCCGCGGCTAAACCGCCGCCTGCTGCAACTGCTGCACCGCCGTCTGAGCTCGAGCTCATTCCGTCCAACTGCTGCCTCTGCTGCTACATGCCAGTCAGTTGATCCAGCGGCTCGAGAGTGATGGAGCTGGACGGCGGCGGCGGCGGCGGCGATTAGCAGAACGGATGCACTCCGCAGCCGCCTCGGATCTTGGCAGGATGTTGGGCGACGGGCGACGCGTGCAAAACCGCCGGATGAGGCGAAATGGCTTGGGTGCCGGGCGCACGAGCGTCCGAAAGCTTGTATATGGGCAGGGGATGCCAAGTGACTCTAGTTGAAGGTTGCAGCTGTGCCGTGACGCAGCCAAAGCGCGCGAAGAGTTAGATTCCGTGGGCGCCGCCAGCTGGCGCCGCCGCTCCGCCGAATGCGCTCTCGGCTGAAAGCCCTAAGCGTGCATGTCGACAGCGGTTTGCAGTTGTGACGCTTCAGAATCTTCACGAGGTAAGGGTAAACGTACAGCAACGGGGTGCAGGCAGGCTAGGTCACTGCCCGAATAATAAGAGAGGGCAGACATGCGTGGGTCGGGGTGAGGTGAATGGAGAAGTGGGTGGACGGTTGAAAGGTGGAAGATTGGGCCACAAAACGTGTGTTGCTGTACGTGGCTGGGGTGCATAATTGCAGGATTGGGAGGGTAACTTGGGCAGCAGGGTCGGTCGGTACCAAAAAATCGCGCAGGTTGGGGCAAAGCAAGCGACATAATACACAACAAACGGCCATGGTGGGCTTGAGAACTTGCTTCAAGCTGGTTTCAAGCCCACCGGAACCAGCAATGCAGCTGAAATATAAACACAGCAACCTAGTAGGAAAGAAAAAGTGTCACAGCAAGCAGGGAGCACACCGCTACGCTCTCAATGTGACGCTCTTGAAATCAGCACTAGCAGAGACGGGGTAATGAGAACGATCACTAGTGCTAGCAGCCGCCGCAGCTATACCTCAGGCCATGTCAGCAAAGCTGCCCTCTCAGCGGCAACGGCAGCTTGCACCCTGCGCTCATATCATGTAAATAAAGGAGTCGGAGGGTGCCGCCTTCTGGCGCCGCTGCATGCCCGCCCGTGGCGCAGGGCGGTGCAGCAGCGGCACAGCGTGGCTGTCTGCCAGGCGGCGACCTTGAGGGAAGCCCTCCGACCGAGGGCTGTCAGAGGCCTGCATGTGCTGCTGCTCGGCGTCTACCNCCCAAAAGGCGGGCGGGTGTGGAAACGGTACAGCAGGGACCACCCCAGCACCAGCCGCCACTGCTGCGTCGCGCTCGCGCTGCAGTTGGCCCGTGCGTTTCTGCTGATCCGTCACCGCAANTCTCCACCTGTGCGGAGGCAAGGAGGGTAGCATGGTTGGGTTAGCTGTAGTGGCTCGGTTGCGCACAGGGATCAACAGTGGTGTGGAGCACGGTTGTTGGATGTTGCCCCACAGCGGCTTCGGCCTGCGGGCCTGCCGCCTGCACCGCAGCGCTGTGAAAACGCTGCGCACTGCCTGCCAGATGTGCTGCGTAGCGCTGCACCCAGCAGCCAGACCAGCTGACCTCATCATCTGGCATGAGCACAACCACCGGCGGCGGCTCGGCGTTTGGAGGAGGCACCTCTAGCGAATGCCGCGCCTGCAGAAACGTCGGTTCGTCTGCACGCAGAGCAGTGCAGGGAAAATGGGGACGTGAGGGTTAGGTACGCTGCGGTTTGCCAGCGCTCCGGGGTCCCGGAGCAGTTCTTAGCCACTCATACAAAGCTAGACCATCCTAATCAACCGGTGCCAGCCAGTTGGCCACCGCATGGCAGCACATGGCCAGCCAAAGCCAAACATGCCAGCCGGCCAGCCTGCAAGGGAAACACTGCTGACCGGTCCCAGTCCTCACCGTCGGCCGTATCGTCCAGCAGCTTATTGCAGCAGGGCAGGCGGCCGCTGCGGTGCAGCCAGTGCACCAGTGTGGCGATGACGAGCAGCACCACAACCACAGCACAAACGACGCCAATGGTGGCGCCGCTGGGCCCGAGTTTGGGCGTGCCGCTCCAGTGCTGCTGCTGCTGCTCAGCCTCGCTTGCTGCCGCGGTGCTGGCACTGCCAGCATCCACAAACACGCTGCTGACTGCGGAGCCTGCACAAGAAGGGGCAACAGCGGGGCGGCGTTGCTGAGGAGGCAAAGGCAAAGCGAGGCGGCGGCGGCGGCGCTGGGCGCCGGCGGCAGAGTGCCTAGCAGGCCGCTGCGGGCCACCCGGCGCATGCATATGCATTCGGACCTCACCCGCCTCCTGCAGGAGAGCCCTGAGGGCCCCGGTTCGGGCCATTGGGCGACACGAGTCCGGTCACTTGCTTGCGGGGGCGGTGCACACGTGCGCTGCGTCCCGGGTGCTATGCACCGGGTACAGACGCCGAGCGAGGCCAACGGGCTCCGCCGCCTGCGCCGCCGGCTGGTGACAGCAGAAGGGCTTTGCGAGCACACTGATCGTCGCCGCGGGATGCAGCTCGCCAATTTGGTTCAGTTTACCGACGGGCGGCGTGAAAGGTGCATCCTGCAGGCTGCGCCACATGTGCTCCGCCGCCGTGGCGCTTGGCTGTGAGCCACCCGTGGGGCGCATCCTGCCCAGCCTCTGAAGCATGTCATCCCAGTCTGGCTTTGATGGCTAGCAACTACGCCAGCTTCGTTGCAGAAGTTGCATCAAGGCACCTGCCGCTGCTGCGCCTTGAGTACCGGCCGCCAGGTGCGGCACTGGTGCACTGCTGGATCCTGCGGCACTGGTGCACTGCTGGATCCTGCTGCCGCCATGATCACACAAACATGCGTGCAGATGATGCTTTGTGTCAAAGGGCACCTGAAGCGCTCTACACCGTCGAGCACCACGTTGCAATAAAAACACGACCATCAAATCTATCAGACGGAGAAGGTACGAGACGAGCACTGGGCATTGAAGGGAGTGAGCGACGCTGAAGAGGGGGCGCATGCACACGGCTGGATAACAGCAACCTGGCGGTGCAGCACATGCCAGACTCCAACTGAAAATAAGTTAATGCAAAGGGCACGTTGTGAGTGATCGCGCTGTGCGGCAACATGGTTGGAGGCTCGCTATGCTATAACGACAGCGCGGCACAGCCTGGTGGGGAGGCCAGCCGGCGGGCTGCATTGCGCCTGCGCAGGCGCAATGCAGCCCTGGGCATGCCCTCCCCTTGCCTGGCACAAACTGTCGATTCCGCCGAGGCTGTACCGATCATCGGATGGGGCTGACCGTNGCGGGATCCATCTCAATCCTCGGATGCCTTNGAGGGGGGATGCTCCCACTCCTCCCGCTCTGCGGCCATGTCCTGCAGCTTGCGCTGCTGCGCGTCCAGACGGGCGTCGTAGTGCTTGCCTGCGGGGCGTGCAGAGGGGAGGAGATCAGCACTTTCTGAAGAGCCATGATGTTGACAGGGGGCCCCAAGAGTGAATGGCAGCATGGCACGGCTGCAAATGCATCTGCCCAGCGGGGCATGCATGCAACTGCATCCAACGAAATTGAGCTGCCTTACAGGCACCGCCAAGGACTGCACTATCATGCCAAGCAGGCCCAACATGCTTTCAATGCTTACACACCCGCGCTCCCAACCCACGCACCGTAGCCCCTCCAGCGCTCGTACATAGACAGGTGCTTGGGCTTCACAGCCGGGCCGTGGTAGTTCTCAGTCTGCGGCAAGCAGCAGGCCACCGATCAGCGGCGGCGCTTGCGGCAGCAGCGCTGGTGGCATCTGCAAGAGGCAGCAGCGGCAGCATCCCACCAGACGGCGGAGGAAGCATCCGCAGGGTCCTGCCACAACGCCAGCAGCGGCTCTAGAGGCAGATCGCAAGTAGAAGCCGTGCTCCCATGTGCGCCATCAGCGGTGGTATCTACCTCGCACCTGGCCTGCCAGCATGAAGCGGTGGTAGCGGTCGATTTCGGCCAGGTCCAGCCCCGTGGTGTCCGGCAGGAAAATCCAGGTGAACACAGCGCCCACAATGCCGGCGCCCGCGGAGCAGTAGAAGGTCGTCGCTGTGTCGACCTGGGGATCAGGCGAAGCAGCGGGTTCGTGTTCCGCAGGAGCATGGTATGAGCGCCTGCGCCTGTTGAGCCCGAACCCGCGTGCATGCACGCCACCAGCGCCGCTGGCGTGCTGGCCAAAAGTCGTATGCTGGCGCACAGCTGCACACCACAGTACCATCATGCGGTTGCAGAGCATTGTGTCGCACCTGGCTGAAGATGGAGGCAGCCAGAATGGCGCCCAGCTTGCCGGCAGCAGCGGAAATGCCGTGGAAGAAAGCGCGGACGTCGGTCGGGAACACCTGCGAAGGTTGCAGTGCATTTGGACTGTAATACGTGTGTTTTGGTCAATCAGCACATGTCAACAGGCAGTGAAAGCACAGGCAAGCACGGCTGTGCGTATCCCAGACTGAGGTGCATACCAAATGGGGTGCGAACATGCCCGCACCTCTCCGGCCACCAGGAAGGACGTGCAGTTGGGGCCGAACTGGTTGAAGAAGGAGCTGAGGAAGTAGAGCGTCTGCGGTGCGGGAGCAGGCCAGGCAGCACAGGCGCTTCAGCGATGGGGCACTCTGCGACGGGAAACCACTCAACCAGCCCTTTGAGGGGTTTCGCAAGCAGATAAGACTGCTCACCTGGAACCACTTGATTGCGTGGTCCACCAGCTCGTTGTACCAGATGCCGCAGGGCAGGTACAGGATGAACCTGTGGTGGAGGGGGATGAGGAGGAGATGCCGCGAAGTGACCACCCACATGTTTGCTTGGGCGGCGGCTCCCGCTTAGCTTGTGAGCATCGGCACATTTGGGAATGATCGCAAGCTGCTGCAGCCGGCCCCAGGGCACTTGGCCTGCCGCCGGCCAGCCCAGAAATGAGCCCCCATGCGACAGGCACACAGCATGCACAGCACAACGCAGCAAGGCGCTGCTCAACTCTCACATCATGAGGAAGCCCATCGACTGCAACCGCTTGCGCCCCATCCACTTGCGGTCGATGGTGTAGGCTGCAGGGAGTGGGTACAGGGCAACGCGCCGCCGGGTTAGATAGCCTCTGAACCACGCCTCCCTAGGTACTGCAGCTGGGGATGGCTAACAGCGAGCAGCGCGCTCCCGCTTTGCTAATCCAGTACTCTGCATCCCCAGATGGAGTGGGCCAGGCTGGTGCCAGGAGAACTGCCGCAATTACCGGCAAAGTAGTAGCCGACAAGCGACACACCGCTGTTGAGCAGGGTCCACTGCAAGTGGCAAGGGAAAGTGCAGCATGCATGGTGGCCGGACTGGAATCCAGCAAGAAGGCAGGGCTGCACCATCAGCTGCAAGCAGGCATGGCAAGGCCCACAGCCGCCACACATTCTCAACCAGCCCCTTGCCTGCATCTGCACGAAGCGCGAGGCCCCAGGGGAGATGACTGCGATGAACTTGCTCTGGAACAGCTTGTTCTGCAGGAAAAGCAGGGTGGGGCAGGGACACCTTAGGTTGAGCAGCAGCACAGCAGCTGCCACTGCTTTGCGTGGCCTGAGTCACACACCCGAAATGCATGCCGCCGGTCAAGGCGCCCGNCAGCCACANCAAAAGACACATGTGTGGGGCGAAATCCCCGGTAGGTGCGCCACACGTTTCAACAATGCTCGACAGCGTNCCCCTCANCCCCGTAGAAGGCAAAGTCGTTGGCCACCCAGCCGCCGCAGGTGATGAGCAGGCGCGGCCAGTAGTGCTGCGGGGAGGGGGGCAGGCGTAGCAATGGCAGCTTGAGCACGATTTAGAGAAGGGCGGTGAACCGGCAAGTGCAGTGGAACATTGTAGGGCCAGGTGGACGCTTGCAAGTTCACAAGTTCACAATTCATTGCGTTTGCCTCTCACCTTGAAGATGACCCAGTGCTCCCGCCACGAGCGCTTGCCCGCCAGCTGCGCTCATGGGGGCGGAAACAAACGTTGGCAGGTGGGGATTGCCTTGCCTTGCCTTGCCTTGCCTGGCCACACACAGGACCGGTGGCAGGCAAGGGGGGCAGCGAGCATTGAAAATGGCTGCCGCCTCGTCTCCCGCACCCGATCGGCAACCACCGTGTGGGGTGGCCCCCAGGCTGCCCAAGGTAGAATGACCCCCTCGAGGCTCACCGCTGCCTTGTCTCCCTCATCAACCAGCTCCTGCTGCACGCCCTCGTGCTCGGCCTTCCACACCTGCACAGCAGGCAACGGGCGTGGTGGCAGCCATGGTCAATGCCTGCAGTCTGGCCGCGAGCCGCTGAACTGAGTTGCACAGACAAGAAAGCAGCGGGCATACGGAGGTTGCTGCAACAGCGCTCACATGCCAGAGCACACCAATGCACTCAACCCACCTCCGACTCCTCCAGGTACAGCCAGCGGTAGACCGTGACGCAGAAGCAGATGAACGCACCCACGCCGAACTGCGAGAGGACAATGACAGGCCGCATTTCAAGGGAGCGCACATCATAGCCGGCGATTCACAACCAGCTCCAAATTTCCAGCAAACAAGCTGCACTACTGGCGGTGCGCAGCAGCTGCCCTGTCGGCTGTGCCCAACCATATTGCCCTCCAACCCACCTGCAGGCGCCAGGTCAGCTCGGCTTCCCGTGATGTGAGGGGGCCGGTGGCCCCCTGCATCGCCAGCAGCAGCAGGATAACCAGCTGCGGAGCACGAGGATGGGAAATTGAGAGGGTTGCAAGTGTCGCTGCATTGTTTCTGCTGTGGTGGCTGGGTTCGCTGGACGGCCGGATCACCTGCCCTGCCTGCCATTGCCACCAAGCAGCTACCCACAGTGTTGGTGAAGTTGCCCCAGCCCTGCTGGCTGAAGGTGAGCACCACCATTTCGCCGCGTCGCTTCCGCAGCTCCGGGTCTCCCTCGGCACGCTCCGCCGCTGAACTGGCTGCCAGAGGGTACTCGCCACCCACGCCTGTGAACAGATTGGATGAAGAAGCCAACTTGCAATGATCACTGCAGTGGGTTGGGACGAGAGCTTGCAATAGAGTGCCATTGGATGCAAACGTTAGGCTGACAAACCAAAACCACCAGATTCCCCAGCCGCTCACCCACGGCATAGAAGAACAGCGAGAAGCAGAAGACGGAAAGGAAGACTTGGTCGGTGGGGCCGTACGCGCCCGTCAGCAGGCACGCGCCGATGAACATGATGATCATGGTCAGCCTGGCAAGAGGGTTGGAGTGGAGTTGGGGATTGATGTGGGCAACGCACCGCAGTATGTGCCCGCAGCACAGGCCTGAGCATGTGCCCTCCCACCATGCTGCGCACCGCCGGAAGCTAGCCCACGCCTGGCCTCACCGGCTGCCCCACTTGCGGCCAATCACGTCCGCCACGAAGCCAAACGAGAGCATGCCCACAATGATGGCGCTGATCTCAATGTTCTGTGGGTATGAGGGCGGCACAGGGAGTGGGTTTGTAGCAGGCGGAAGGTTGTCCAGCCGGGCCGCAGCAGTTGTTTAGAGGGCCAGTCGCCGCTCCGTTCAACCAACCGCATCCAGCAGTAGACTGAAATTTTCAGGTCTCAGCAGGCTGACCTGCACATTGTCCACCGTGGTCTGGTTGCAGGTGCAGGCGGTGCCCTCGGAGCAGGCCCAGCAGTTGGGCATCTGCACCTCGAACAGCGGCTCGATGTTGCCGATGGCGAAAATGAAGTAGGCCTCGCTGAACATGCCCATGCCTGGGCAAGTTTGGGTCAGCGGGGTTGGGTGGGCGGAGTTGGTTTGAATATGGGCGGCGAGAGCAGTGGCGGGCTGGGTCAACACACTAAGGCAGCATGGTGCACGGCACAAAGCGCACAGCAACACAGCGCAGCCTCACCAGGCAGCAGGTAGGCGCACCACCACTGCCAGGCGCGCAGCAGCGGGTTGCGCGTGGGCAGGGCCTTCTTGGCAAAGGAGTGGTCACCTGCAGGGTGGGAAACGCCGATTTACATGACGCCGCAGCCGCACTGACGACCATGGCTGGCAGCTGGCAGCATCCAGGCGTGCCAGCCCGCAGCAACAGCAGCTGGAGCATGCAGGCTCACAGCACTGCGGGCAGAGCAGCCGCACATCTGGCCAGGGATGGCATGCAGGGCAGAACAAGGGGCTCACAGGAGCGCAGGCGGGACAGCACGGCCAGCTGCTGCGGGTCAAACGACTGGCGCAGCTCCAGGATGTCGGGGTCTGCAGGGGGCGGAAAATATAACTACGTTAGCAGTGAATACAGTGCACACAATGAGATTGGCTACCAGCTGGCGCAGCTCCAGGATGTCGGGGTCTGCAGGGGTGGAAACACTGGCGGTGCTTGGATTGGTGGGGACTGCTTTCGGTTCAAATAGAAACAGCGTAGGCCGTCGGGGTCTGCGTGCAGGTGTATGCAGCAGGTTTGTTAGGCGAGCAGCAGAAAACTGTGCTGACTTGACTAGGCAGCCCTGCCCGCACATTCAGTGAACATCCAAAGCAACGACCGGTGCAGTCCCGCCAACCACGCCAGCAGGTGGCTGCGGCGTGCACATGGTATCCAGGCGTGCCAGCACCCAGCCGGGCCGCCGCTCCAGCCCCACAGCTGCCGCCTGCTCACCGTCGCCGAGCTTCTCAACGTCCAGCGGCTTGCGGGGCACAGTGGTCTGGCGGTTGAAGGAGCGGGGAGGCCCGCCGCTCATCGAGCGCTGGGCCCCTGCCCCTGCGGCATCGCTCGGTTGCGAACTGCCGTCTGCGCCCTTCTCAGGCGGCGCCTGTTGCGCCGTCATTGCTGCGAGGCCGGGCACGCTGCTCCTGCATGTGGATGTGTGGTGCTGCAGCTGTGACTAGCAGTGCAGGGCAACTGGCCAGCTCGCCGGGCAGGGACGGGCAGGAACTCGGTGGCGGCAGGTGGGCGGCGGCAGGCGGGAGCGGTCAGATATGCTCGCGGGGCCCTGCGGGCACTG
>JADXDR010000044.1:185025-211466 GCA_025026875.1 Chlorella ohadii | reverse complement strand
TGGGGGCTGCCGGAGGCTGCCCCTGCACCTCCTTCCATGCGCGGCCGTTTGCTGGGCGGCTCTGCACCACGCTGCTGCGTGCCATCCGCTGCTGGCCCTGCTGCTGCTGCTGCTGCTGCCTCTCCTGCTGCGCTGCTGGTGGCCTCTTTCACTTCCACAAACATGGAAGGGTCGCACCCCAGCAGCAGCACTCGGTCTCCTGCTGAAAGCAGCCGGGTCTCGCCTGCAAAGAGAGAGAAACAGCGGGGGCGGTGACAGGAAGGTGGGTAGGCACTCAACTTGCCACCACGCTTGCCCTTGCTCCCCTTGGCGGCAGCATGCTGCAAACGCACGCAGGCACGACTACCGCCACAGTGAGCGGCCAAATGAACCTTGAACCTTGTTCCTGGCTCACCTTTCTGCAGCAGCACTGCCTGCGAACGGTCGCTAGCTCCCAGCCAAACTTTGGTGGGGTTYGCGCCGAGGCTGGTCAGCAGCAGGCCCTGCGCCGTGCCCGCCAGCTTGAACTGCTGCCTGCACGAGGCAGGTGGGTATCAGTATGTGTAAGATTCAATAAAGGATTCATTGCAGGGTGCAGCCATGCCATCGCAGGCCGGCAGGGCGTACCAAGCAGACCGGTGCCYCAGCAGCAGGGGTGCATCCATAGCACCCGCCAGCGCACCGTGATACTTTGTCCAGCTCCAAATTTGTGTCTGCCCGGCCATAGATACGTTCCGTGCCCAGCGGCAGCTCGACATCCACGCCAGTGTAGTGGTGCAGCCGCGCCATGGCGCAGGAGGAAATGGCAGGGGAGGGTAGCGGCGGTGGCGAAGTGGCGGCGCGGCGGCGCCCGGGAGTCCCGACGGATCGGCTGCAGATCTGAGGCTCGTCTATGGTACTTTGTGAGTGTGTGAAAAGGCGCAGATGAGGCTGAGGAGCACCAGGGAGCGGGCCCGGCTCTGTTCCGGCACACTGCGCCGCCTTGAGACACGGAGTGCTGCTCCGTAAGTTTGGATCGCTGCCTGTTGCCATTCGATGCTAACAAGCAGGCATTAGGCTTGCTGGGCACAGCGCGCCGCACGACCGCAGCCTGTACATGCCGCCATCGCGCCATCGTGGATGCCCATAGCGCAGTGATCGCATCCTCAATGAGCATGCACGCTGCAGCCCCGGCGTTGAGGCACCCCACGGCTGCCGCAGCTCTCACCTCGCTCGCACGTTCACCGGGTGGGAGCCTGCCTATGCTCATCGTTGCAGTCTGCATTCCAGCGGATTGGTAATTCTCCCGCTGGCGCAGTAGGGCTGCGCGCTCAGGTGGGCGGCGGCAGGCGGCAGGCACCTGCCGCCTCTCAATGCCGCTCTCCTTCCCTTCTTGCAGCTGCACCTCGTGCACTCGCCTCTCGAGCCGCCCACAGCGGTAGCTGCAGCACTTCTTGCAAGCAGCGGCAAGCAGCAGTAGCAGCGGCGGCAGGGAAGGGAGAGAGCGTCACAGCGGAAGCGGCGGCGGCAGGCATGAGCTTGTCGCATGCGGACGAGGCGGCTTGGTATAAGCATGGCCTGACCTCCCTCAGGTGCGCTCTGCCTATTTGGCATGCGGTGTAGCAGAGCAATGTGACGTTCAGAGGCAGGGGATGCGAATATGAATGGCAGCGGTGCGTGGGTGCAATCCCCACCCCAGCGCTGCGTTTGCATGGCCGTCGCTGGTGCAGGCTCATCGGGGCAGCGGATGGGACGACCGCCCTGCCCTTTCCCCATGCAAACCCTATGCAGCGGCGTGACGATGGGGGAGACGCTGCGGCGGCTGGGCCCCTCCCTTGAGCTCGCGCCCATGCAGCAGAGCGCGTTTGTCAAGCCGCACTCCATCATGTTCCAGCTGGACGGTGAGGATGTGCTGCAGCCGTGAGGAGGTTTGCAAACTTGTGTCAAGCCGCACTCCATCATGTTCCAGCTGGATGGTGAGAATGCGCATGCCTACCAATTTTCCCGGCGTCCTGCTTCAGCTATGCGCTAGCTAGCGATGCTTTTGTGCGTTACGCAGCCCAGTGCATCATGTTCCAGCTGGACGGTGAGAGCAGCTGATTGCTCTCCACATCTGCCGTTTGTGGCAGTCCTGCGTGTTCCTTGTCATCCATTTGGCTCTGTTGCCTTTGCAGGCAAGCTGCGGCGGTGGAACAATGGTGCTGAGCCACCCCTCAATGGCAGTCCTGCCTGTGCCTCTACCCTGTGTCTCGCGCACACCGCAGGTCCTGCTGTCCTGGGTTTCATCCCTGCAGGCAAGCAGCGGCGGTGGGACATGGTTGTCAGCCACCCCTCTGTGGCGGTGCTGCTGTACCACCGGCAGCGGCAGGCGGTGGTCCTTGTGCGGCAGGTGTGCTGCGCCTGCTGCGCCTGCTGTGCCTGCTGTGCTTGCTGTTGCATGCTGTGATGCATTGCGCTGTGCTGCGCTGCCTTGCAGTTCTATTGCCTCAGTCGCTCCAAGCGGTTCTTGGCTGCTTGCTGCCTGTGCGACCACCATCAAATCCTGCAACGCATTTGACGACCTTCGCGAAATTTGAGGCTGCCCACACCGCTGTCGTTCGCCCTGCAGTTCCGGCCGGCGGTGTACGTCTCAGCAATGCGGGCAGCAGAGGCGGCGGGCGAACCCAAGCCGCCGCTGTCCGGTCAGTTTCAATGCTTTCCAACAGGCAGTGCAGGGGTGCAAGAGACATGCGTGTTTTTACTGATGCATCTGCCAGGATGCTGCCCTATTGCAGCAGCCCACTGCTCACCAGGCAGAGCACAGAAGGCGAGACTGCTTGCGGGAGGGTGCTGGCCTACCTAGTTGCAACTCTCAACTCAACTGGTGTCATCCCCTGTTTCATCTCTCTCCTGCAGCCGGGTTCACCTACGAGCTGTGCGCGGGTGAGGATTTCGTCTTCCATGTGTTCAGGGGTGCCAATCGCCGGCACATTGCGGCTGGGACCGCCTGTTGCTGTTGTGGCATGCATGCTGTGCCCTGCATGTATTTCATTTGTGCCTGTGCTCTCAGCAGGCTGGCTGCTGTCTGGTCATGTGCAGGCATCGTGGACAAGCCTGGGCTGGACCTGAAGCAGATCACGCGGGAAGAGGCAAGCACAGTGCTGCCGTACGCCACAACCTACGGCATTGCTTTTTGTAGACGCGGGCGTTTTGAGGATGCACAAGGCCCATTGGTCATTGAGGATGCACAAGTCAGGCTCAGGTGGTTCCCAATGCTGCGGCTCCTTCATTCGCAGATTATGGAGGAGTGTGGCTTCGACGTGCCGCTGGACCGCATCCACCCAGTGACGTCGTACCTCTCAGGCAAGCCTTGACTTCAAGGCCATGCAAGTGCGCATGCACATCGCGCTTGGATGCACCGTGTGGGACGTTGTGCCAGGCTACGCCATGCTCTGCAAGGTGCATCATGCCCTGCAAGGGTATGTGGCGCATTGTGTGAGCTCTTTTCCCTGCCCAAGCTGCCCTCCTTCCCAACCACTGTGCCTTGCAGCCATCGGCATCTCCGGCAGATCGCAGTTTGTCTTGCAAGCTCGAGCCCCACCCAACTTGCCCGCCCTGTCAACTCGCTTGCCTCGATTTTCCTCGCAGCCATCGGCATTTCGGGCAGCACGCAGTCCATGTCTGGCTGTGTCAATATTGCAGTACACTAGACTAAACGTGACTCCTTCCCCACCACCTGCCCCTCACGCAGCCATCGGCATCTCCGGCAGCACGCAGTCCATCTTTGCGGCGGAAATTGACGACTCCATGGCGGTTCGGTCGGGCGGTGGCGGGCTGGAGGATCACGGAGAAGCAATCGAGGTGCGAACCCGAGCCTTATTTCGACGGTGGCTCTGCAGACCGCTGGTGGCTTTGCAATGCTGGTGACTGGTGGAGATTGGGGAGAGGAAGGCTTGACGACCGTGGCGCTTGCTGCGCAGCTTCTCCGGTACGCACGCCCGGGCGGCAGGGTCGTAAGTAGGTGCAGGCGCAGAGAAATTGGTGTGTGATGCGGTGCTGCCTCGGGCCCCTGGCTGCTGCCTGTGCTGCTGCTGCTGCTGCAACGCAAGGCTGCTTCAGTGTACCGTACCGGACCCAAATTTGGACAGAGCGGTGGGCATCCAGCAGGCCGGTTGTGTGCTTCCAAAACGACAGTTTGATCGACCAGCACTTGTGCAGTTGCAGGGCACGAGCAACCTGCGCAGGATGCACATCCTGCCCCACTTGACATGAAGCTGTGTGCTGAGGGCTGGTGGAGGTCAAATCCTGGTGGAGGTCAAATCCTGCCCTCCCCCATTTCCCCACACTGCCTTCACAGGTCCTGCTGCTGCCTGTGGCCGGCATCCAACCATTCATCTTCGACCAGACGATTGGCAAGAGCGCAGGTGCGCCAACGCTCACTTGCAGCACCCAGCAACCGCAGCGGCGCGTTGCCCAGTAGAGGTGGCTGTGACGGCAGCCAAGCACTGGCTACGCTGTCCGCGGGCAAACTCTCCGCTGCCGCTTGCTGCCCAGCCCCAACGATGCCATACCGTTTTGTTTCCACACCCTTTTGTTTTGGGCATGCCCCCTATCTGCAGGCCTGCTGTTCAGCCTGATGTGGCTGACCGACCGCCTGGAGGCGCACGGGGGACAGCTGTTCCCCTSTGRGCCTTGACAGTCGAATCACCGCTGAGCGGCAGCCGCAGCTGTGTAGGCGGCTGTTGTCTGTGGTACCGTGCCACCGCTCATGCACGCAGTTCTGCCGCTGCGGCAAGCATGATTGGAGCTTGCTTGCTGTAACATAAAGACGTCTGCCTGGTATGTGAGCATGCAGAGGGAGGCACCAACGTTGCGGACATTGCGGGTGATGGGTTGCCGCAGAGCGCCTGGCGGGCCCTCACGCGCCGCATGCGCAACACCGCAAAAGCGCTGTTCTGCAAAACCCATCCATCCATCTGTCACCTATCCAACGGTGGATGAGGGGCCTGATGGGCAGCGGTGCGGGTCAGGGCGGCACATGGTGCAGGCATTGGGGGGCAAAGGCAGGGGCCCGGGCGAGGCCGGCAGCAGCGGTGTTTGAGCTCAAGTGGCAGCGAGTTGCGGTGCGCCAGCCACCAGAACACGAGCAGGAAAGCGAGCAGGGACTGCACTGGAAGTTATGCTGCTGTTCGTTCTGCGACAGGGGCTTGACCGGGGGCNCACTGGCGCCGGGCTCGCCGGCGGCGGCGGCACCGCCTGTGCCGTTCCAGGCTGCAGCACCGCGGGCCGCTCTGCGCCATCCTCTGCCTTTCTTACAGTCTCTGGACGTGACTGGCGCGCGGGCTGGGTGTGTAGGCGGGCCAGAGGCGGGAATCCCGTGGCATGGGCTTGCCCCAAGCCGCGGAGGATCGCGGCGCTCCCTGTATTCACCTCACCCAACTCCTCAGATGGCCAGCACATGCCGCCCCTGCTGTTAGTTCTGCTCGCCGCGCTCGCCGCGGCTGCGGGCCAGCCGCTGCAGCCTGGGCAGGTTTACAGAGTCGTTGAGAGCGGATCCATCACCTTCGTGGCGCCAAGCGTAGCCCTGGAGGCTCGGGAGGCCCTGGACATCGTCAGCACTCCCACGCTCGAGGCCTGCGCCGCCGCGTGCCGGCAGCTGGTCGACTGCACCGAGTTTGAGTACTGCGCCGTGCCGGTGAGGCGAAGGGGCCGGGGTGGTGCCGCCGGACCCGCCCGCCGTTGCCCCAGCCTTGCGGCACTGCGGGGGATTTTGCATACGAGGACAAAACCCATCAGGTGCCACCCATTTTTGCGGAACTCCCGCTGGGTGGGCGGCACATGTGGCTACTGAAGTGCACCAAAAGCCGCGGCAGCGTGGTCTGCCCGCTTGCGAGAGGAATGCTGATGCTCGATTACCGTGCCATTGCATGCCGTAGGCTGGTTGCAAGCAGGCTGAGCCAAAGGAGCTCTACATGGACTGCCGGCTGATCGCCAGCAACTGCTCGGTGCTGCCGACGGTGGAGGCGGCAGGCAACGGATGGATTCAGCGCGTGTCCGGTGAGCACGCAAGGGTGTCGCTTGCCATCCGAAGGCCTGTTGCAACCCGGACTTGCTGTTGCCCACTTCCAACTTTATAGCACCTTGCAGAGGCCCTGGCAGGTTTAGGGTCGGCGGCTCGCTTGCCTCTCACTGACCAGGTGTGCCCGTTCGCTCACAGCCCTGGCCTCCCCGCTGCTGCCGGCATCTGCAGGCTTCCCCCTCAGACACACGCCGATTGAGCTGCCCGATTTCACCACGGCTCCCGCCCAGGTGAGCTGCAGCTGTTGCCGGCTGTGCCACTTTAGGGAAGGCTGGGCAGCAATGGGGCGGCAATGCAGCGTTGGGCAGCGGGGCGCTGCCCAAGGCAGCTCGNCACATTACTTGGGCCCTGGAATGCATTGGTGTTGGCGCCAATTTGCTTCTATGCGCTACGCACATGACCAGGCGTTTGGAAGCACACAGCATACTGACGAGCATGTTCCGCCCCTACAGGTGCTAGCGGGAGGCGACTTCGACTGCCCAGGCAGCATCCTGCCGGGGCGCTGCGCGTTCCGCAGCGTGCACAGCGCAGTCAGCATCTGCAGCAGCATGGCGCGCTGCCGCTCGGTGCTGCAGTATCACAACGGCACAGACGGCTGCTCGGAGCCTGTGGCCGTGTTGAGCACCAGCTGGCCCACGGAAACCAACAGCTACGTTGCTCCCACTGTGGACGTGCTCACTAAAAAGACCGACAAGATGGTGCGTGCAGAGTTCGCTTTCGGGCTCTTTGAGTCTGCTTCTGCCCTACTGTGGTGATGGGCCCTACTGTGACGCCATTATGATAAGGGCACGGGGTGCTCGCCCACTGCCTGCGTATCCGTGCCAGGTTTCTCTGGGGATGTGGGGACACTTCGCTGACTCGCTCCAGTTTCCTGCTGCGCTCAATGTGTGCAGATGACCACAATGCTCATGGCAGCTGATGGCGTTGTGCTGGAGCCAAGTGAAGCCGACCTGGCGGCAGCTGCCAATGCCAGCGACCCGAGCACAGCATGGCTGGGCTGCATCATGGCAGAAGGCGCACTGATGGACGGCAGCGTTGTGGCGGTGGCAGATGGCGTGGCGACAGCCGAAGACTGCTGCCGGGCGTGCCGCGCAAACAGCAAGTGCAACGTGTGGAACCATTGTAGTCAGCAGGGCGGCTGCAGGTGGGTGGCGCGGCCAGGGTCCTATCAACGTGCATGTGAGGCGCTGCATCAATGCTGCCGTGTGCCGACTGGTACAGCTGGCACAGCGGTCCTTGCCTCTAGCCTTGATCTGCCGCTGCTGCTGAACTTCCCTGCTCACTGCAGCTTTGCTGCCAGCTCTCCACTGCTGGGCCAGTTCACCGTCAACCTCACCCAGGGGCAGTGTGAGTGCCCTGCGGGGGAAGTGGTGCATCGTGGCGAGGCTGAGTGGGCGAGCGGCGATGCCTGCTGCTGCTACAAATGAGCTGCCGCTCCTGACTAGGAAGCTGCCTTGTGTCCTGCTGCAGGCGAGCTGCGGTACCAAGAGACGGTGGCCACTGGCTGGTGCGTCAGCCCTGTATGCCTGGCTGCTGTTGACTGCCTCTACACAGTCTGCTGCCCTGCGTGCTGCATACCTGCTCTTACTTGCCGTGCAATGCTGCAACTGCTCTTTCCTTACATGCCGCCCTGCAACCCATCAAGCCAGCTGTCCGTTCCACCCGCCTTTCTGCATGCACTCACTCACTAACATCTCCTTTCCAAAATGCCTCTCCCCGGTGTCATGCCACAGGCCGCCAATTGTTCTGGCCAAGGGCGCCGATGTTCCGCTGACCGCCGGCGCGCCGCTGGCGGTCGCTGGCCAGCAGCTGCCGGGCTACGTTGCGCTGCCAGGCCGAGCGGCGTTTGATTATGGCATGTTTGAGTGCGCTGAGTCTGCCTGGTAAGCTGGCTGCCGACCATCATCACCCGGTGCTGGAACAGTGCGCACTGCAAATGTGTACAATCAACCTGCTCGGTGATTGTGAAGAGGTAACTTGCCCCTCATGTGCCACCTGGCCCCTGCCCGGCCCGCCCGGCTTGCAGGCCTGAGCTGAAGCAGTGCATCCTGGTCGACCAGCCGGCGCAGCTGGCCGCAAAGTGCAGCTCCATTCCCGACTGTGTGGCAATGGTCATCAAGCCTGTGCCGGGTAGGTGGCGCCTGCTGCCGCTGGCGGCGCACTGCTCGTCAACGGGCGGGCCTCTGCTGGGGCACTCAGCCTGCACAGCCGCATTGCCAGCTGCTTGCACTATGTGCTGCTTGCACCATGTGCTGTGGGCTTTGCCTGAGCATCAGGCCACACTAGGCAGGCCTGTTCTCTCCAGACATTGCAGCAGCAAGTGGTGTGCCCTGCCCCTGCCTCACCCTGCAGGACTGCCCTCCTCGCTGCACGCCGGCAACCTGCGCAACGCCTTCAACACAAGCGAGCTGGGCCTGAGCCCAACTGACCTGATGTATGTGCGCGTGAGCGTACTTGCAGCACACAGCAGCGGGAGCAGCAGCGGCCTGTCAGGCGGCGCAGTCGCCGGCATCGCAGTGGGCGCCTGCGCAGCGGCAGCTGCGCTGACCGGTGCGGCGTGGCTGGCGCTGCGCCGGCGGCAGCGGCAGCGCCGCCCGCTGGGCAGCAWGGGGGGAAGCAGCGGCCCRAAGGGGCTGGAAGCTGGCGGTTCGAGCGGTGGCAGTGCCGCAAACGGCTCGACACAGACGTGCAGCGCACTCGGCACTGAGGGTCCCGCCAGCTCCCATCTTGGGCTAGCCAGCGGCGGTCTGACCAGTCCCGCAAACCCGGCCAGCAACACTTGCGGTCCGCAAGCGCAGCCAGCAGCGGCAGCCCGTGAGCTGCCACCAGCAGGGCCGCCCTGCATGCGCGCAGCGTGGGACCCCAGCCACACCCCCAGCCCGTTTGCAGCGCAGGCGACCACTCCTTTCGACGCCCCTATCATGCCACCCAGCCCATTCGTGGCGCAGGCAGCCACGCCTATCGACGCTGCTGCCACGCCTCCCAGCCCGTTTGCAGCACAGGCAGCCACTCCAATCGGCTCTGCAGTGCCAGCCACTGCAGCCGGCAGCTCCGTGGCTGTGCTTGAAGGCATCAATTCCAGACGCTACACCAGCAGCCGCAACGCCGCTGTGCTCTCGGTAGTTGCAACGGAAGCCGAGGCGGCTGCAACGGCAGCAGCGTCAATGGCGGCAGCAGCTGCCGCAAGTGCCAGCGGCACAGGCAGCTCCGGCCATGACAGCTTCAGCCACAGCAGTGAGGAGCAGCCGCTGCCTGAGCTGGCACAGTATGTGGCGCAGTGTGATGCCGCCTGCAACGCGGGGCTGCGAGGCGCTCCATCCCTGGCTCAGGAACTGACCTCCATTTCCATCGACTCGCTGCCGCCAAGCCTGCGGGTGGGTGATGGGCCGCTAGCGGGCACATGGTGGCTGGAAGAGCGGGCGATTGCTGCTTGCAAGGCGAGGGATGGCAGTCGNCACGTGTGCCTGCAATGTGGGTGTAGGATCNTGCCGGGCTCCCTGCCTCAATAGCACGCCTGTTGCACTCGAGGCTGCGCTCCCTCCCACTATTCTTACCTTGCAGGCCAGCGTGGTGGACGTCAGCCAGATCAGATACCTCACCGGTCCCGGCGGCGAGCTGCAGGAGCTGGGCAAGGGCGCCAGGTGGGCCTCAGCTGGCTGCACTGCGCATGAATTCACAAAGAGTGCGAGTGCAGCGGGTGTGCTCAGCCAGGCCCGCTTCCCATGCTCACCCTGCAATCCCTACTTGCAACTCCCTCTCCTGCAGTGGCACGGTCTACCGAGCGCTGTACCTGGATGAGATTGTGGCCGCCAAGGAAATCGACATCGGGCGCAGCCTGTCGATGCAAGAAGCGTTTGTGAACGTGAGTCCGCCTAGCCCCCTTACAAATCCCAGCTTTTGTGGGGTTTGCTAGTGGATGCTGGACCGTTGTTCGGCGCAGCCTGCAAATACCCCCTGACAGCAGACTGTGCCCGCCCCGACAGCAGCTGTCCTGTTGCACCTGCTGCGTGCATGCATGCGCAGTGCTGAATTGCAGCCTCTGCCATGCACCACCTAACCCATGCAGGAGGCGCTGCGGCTGCACCAGCTGCACCACCCACACGTGGTGGCGCTGCTGGGCGTGACCATCGCAGGCAGCACGGGTGCGTGTGTGGTCGAGGGTGGTAAAACCTGTCGAGCTACTTGGCTTGCAATCGGCGACAATGGGAAGCAGCTGCATGCACCAGGCTTTGATACGGCTTGGTGAACAAACACATCCCAATCTGTCTCCTGCAGGCATCCTGCTCATGGAGTACTGCGCTGGGCGCGACCTGCGCTCGGCGCTGGGCCTGACTGCCGCTGACTCAAACGAGCGCATCTTCGGCTGGTGCGCAGAACTGGGCAGGCAGGCGTGCTGCGCTGTGGGTGGTGCAGCGACTGCCGTTGCAGCACCCCAGCGCCCCAAGTCTGTTGACCGTTGGCCACCCACCAATCTCATGGTTTGCAGGTATCGACGCGGGCGTCGCGTGGTTTCAGAAATTGCCAAGGCGTTGAACTTCTTGCACGCGCGCGGGGTGGTTCACATGGACGTCAAGTCCAACAACGTGCTGCTCACTTCGGTGCGTGGGGCCCGGGCTTGCGTACCACTTGGCAGTTGGGGGACACATACGAATAGGCGGCTTGTCCCCAGCAAGCGGTGATGCAGCACACAACAGCGTGGCAACAGCCCTGCCTTGCCGTGCCTGGCTGCAATTGTTCCCTACTGACCGTGGAATTGATTTACCTGTCATTTCTCATGCAGGGCGGCACCGCCAAGCTGGCGGACGTGGGCTTGTCGCTGCTGCAGACGGGCACATTCCTGTCAGATGTGCCGGTTATAGGTGCGGCGGGCGGCAGGCTGGGAGGGCAACTTGCTTGAAGTGGCATGCACGAGGCGGCAGGCCACTGTGATGTGCCATTCAGCTGGGAAATGGAGCACTTGACTGCATCGTGGTTGCACAATCCAGCAGCAGCTGCGGGCCTGGGCATGTGACTGCAGCCTCCAGGCTCTGCCACGCCTAAGAGCTATGCCCCTCCTGCCCAATTCATTCACTCCAGGAACTTTTGCCTGGGTTGCGCCGGAAATTCTGGTCGGCAGCAAGCAGTGCAGCAGCGCGGTGGACATCTACAGGTGCTCCGGGGGAGTGTGCGGCTGGCCAGCACGCAGTTAGCCACGCGTGTGCAGTGTGCTGCTGGGAAGGCTGGCCCAGCTGAGCTGCTGCCCCACCTGTATCCCCACCGCCTGCTTGAGTTCAAACATGCCCTCCACTCTCTCACATGCTGGCCTGTCTCCCCATGCTTGCCCCTTCATGCAGCCTGGGCGTGGTGATGTGGGAGGTGAGTTGCTGGGCTGGGCTGCAGGTGTTAGTTGGCAGCCAAACAGGGTGCTCAGATGCCACCGCTGCTGCGCATTGCGGCCTCAAACTTGCAGCACCAAGCGTAGCCGCTGCTGCCGCTGCCGCATCTGTCGAGCGGATTGCCCCACGCCACGGCTGCTGTCACTCAATTTTCCTCCATTCCGCCAAACACTCATCCACCTTGAACACTCCCTGTCATTTCTGCTCAACCAGATCATCACTGGGGAGCGGCCCAAGCGCGGCTCGCTGCGCATGCCGGTCGTCCCTGACGAGTGCCCCCAAGTGAGCCCAGGCCAGCAGTGCCCTGCCCGGCCCCTTGCTGATCTTGCATCACACATTGCATGCACAGTGGCGCCCTGCTTGCATGCGGCCACTGGCGGCACACGCCTGCTGCCGGTTCTGTTTTGACCCGCTGCGCTGATCCGCTGTGTCGACCAATTGTTCAATCAATCCCCGCAGGAGATGTCTGACCTCATGATGGAGTGCCTGAGCCTGGAGCCCTCCCAGCGCCCCACGGTGCGATTTGTGCGCATCCCAGGCCTGCTGTGCCATGCTGTGCCGTGCTGCGCCATGCCGTGGTCTGCTTGCCGCTGTTTTCGTCTACGGCGCATGCCTCACGCGCCACAACTGCCCATCCCAACCCCTTCCCCTCGCCGAGCAGGCATCACAAGTGGTGCGGCGCCTGGAGAATGGGCGCGGCCGCCTGGATGCCACTTCTGTGGTGGTTCCGTTCCGTGCAGCCACAAGTGCAGCGCAGAGCGCTGGAACGGAGCCGCCAAGTGACGGGCAGATGCCCCATGTTTGAAACGTGTGCGACGCGGGAACTGAGTTCCCGCTAATATAAGCCAAACTGCAAATGCAGCATTGACACTCGCAATCTTTTCCGTCGTGGGGCAGAGTCGCCACCGATGGCGAGCACCGCTGCCCCACGTCTATTCTTTTCTGCTATTCTCTTCTCTGAGCACCGCAACGTCCTGCCCCTCGGCCTCGGCAGGTGCTGTTTGCGATTTTCACTTCCATCTCCGTTCATCCTCATCCATTCCCTGGACCATTTTCTTGCAGTTGCTTGTGTGAGTGTTTTGTGAAGCTGCCTCTTTTCTAAATGCACCTTGGACCGCGCTTGCGAGCCCGGAGTGCCTTCTGTTATTTCCTCTCGATGGGCAGACGAGGGCCTATCTGCATCCATTAATTTGCATTTCTGCATGACTTATACCGCATGTCACAATGATTTTCACCAAGGCAGCGCGCCAGAGAAGTGAATTTACGAGGGGCGCTTCCCTGCACAGCCGCTCGCTATCTCAGCTCTGCTGCTGCTATGCAGTGCACGACTGCGGGCTGCGCANCANCCCGCCAGCAGCTGCAGTGGTGGCTGCCTCCCCATGCCATGCTGCCGCACACTTGCAACTGCTCCGGCAGATCTTTCAGCCTTGAGTGCATTATGCTCAGATTACGTGTTAGACCTGCTTTTCAGCGTGGCGGTGCCCACTGAGGGGCTGCGGGGGTGACCCAGCTGTTGCGCTGGCCGACCCAAGATCCAATGTCCAGCATATCAGATATCAGGCTGGTCAGTCGGCGGCTTTGAGCGCAACCGCCCAGCAGCGCTGCCAACGTCCCTGGCTTGATGCGGGAAAGGTGCAAGGCTGTGTGTCATCACCTGCACAGGCCTGCAGGGGTGTTCAGGAGCCAGCTTAAAATAGGATCAGGATGGTTACATGCCGCCAGGGGGACGAGGGCAGGCGGTGCCGCCGGGCAGCTGCCGGGGTTGGGGCGGACCAGGGGTCCACAAGGTGCCCCGTAGCTCCCTAGAGCCTCCCTGCCTCTCTAAGAACGCAAAACCATAGGTGGACAGCCGAATGTCGCCGGCAGCCCGACACCCATGTGGGCGGGCTCTCACGAGGTGCCCCCACGGGCTCGGGACTCTCTGTCCTTCGTTGACAAGCTTCTGAAAATGTCCAAGCTATGCTCGCGCTGTTCTTGCTAGCGCTGCTGGCTGCGCTCGCAGCGGGCGAGTTCCTGCGGCCTGAGCAAGTGTACCAGGTCGACGATGGCGGCAAGCTGTACCAGATGGCGCCCGCCACAAAGTGGGCGTCTGAGGGCGCGCTGGCCCTCGTCTCTGCCCCCACGCTCGAAGCGTGCGCGGCGGCGTGTCGGCAGCGGGTCGACTGCAGCGAGTTCGAGCACTGCGACGTCCAGGCAAGCCGCCGCCGCTTGCAGAAGGCTGCAGTCCCGCCGCCACCGCACCCGCCGCTCCCGCCACACGCCAAGCGGCAGCCTTGCGTGGCTGCTGCGCCCTCAACCCCCCCTTGCTTTGGCACGCCCTGGTGCAGGATGGGTGCACAGGCGTCCTGCCGCACATGCGGTACATGGACTGCCGGCTGATCGCCAGCAACTGCACGCTGCTGCCGGCGGTGGAGGGGGTGGGCCCTTCTCCTTGGATCAAACGCATTGCTGGTGAGGGCCCTGCAAGCTGTGCGGCAGACCTGGCTCTCCAGCTTGCTGGGCGACTGGGAAAAACGCACCAGCGGCAGGATTTGCCGAGGAAGGCATGCAATGAGTGGCACCCATGCTGCTGCTCCTGTGGTGCAACCCTCTTGGCCAACTCGTGCTGCGCCCGGTATCCGTGCTGTGCCTGCAGGCTTCCCGCTGCGGCAGCAGCCGCTTCAGCTGCGCGACTACACCACCAAACCAGCCGAGGTGTGCCAGGCCTGCCGCTAGGCTTGGGTCTCTGCGAAAACACCCTGGGGAGGAGTTGGGTGCAGCCGCGTCACTGGTTGGATTGGCCAAGCACCAGTTTGCGGCCCGCTCTTGCTGCCGACGCATGCCTGCTCTCATTGCATGGAACATGGTCAGGCTGCAGCACTCTGCACTTGGGCTGCAGCCCAATCGGCCGCAGTACTGGCTCCCCGCTTAATTCTGTTCCTCCCGTTCCACTTCACACCCGTTGCCCAGGTGTTTGAGGGAGGCGACTTTGCCTGCCCTGGCAGCGTGATACCAGACCGCTGCGCATTCGAGAATGTGTTGGACGCAATTAACATCTGCAGCAGCATGTCCACCTGTCGCTCGGTGCTGCAATACCACATCGGCACCGACGGCTGCTCCGACCCGGTCGCCGTGCTGAGCACCAGCTGGCCCACGGAAACCAACAGCTACGTTGCTCCCACTGTGGATGTGCTCAACAAGAATAGCGATGAGACGGTGCGACTTGGGCCTGCTTGGGGGCTTGTTTTGGGCTGGACATGGTGACAGTTTCAAAGGCGAGCTGGGCTCCGACAAAACCAACGTAAAAACCGCGGCTGCTGTTTGTTTCACACAGGTGGAAGCGCTGTTGATGGCATCTGATGGCATTGTGCTGGAGCCAAGTGAAGCTGACCTGGCAGCTGCTGCCATGGCCAGCGACCCGAGCACAGCATGGCTGGGCTGCATCGTGGCAGAGGGCGCACTGATGGACGGCAGCGTTGTGGCGGTGGRAGATGGCGTGGCGACAGCCGAAGACTGCTGCCGGGCGTGCCGCGCCGACAGCAAGTGCAACGTGTGGAACTTTTGCTCGCAGCAAGGCGGCTGCAGGTAAGCCTGCGAAACGAATAGGCGGGAGGCTCAAGATGTTGCCTGGCTGCTGGATGGGTGCAGCCATGGCCTGCCGGGAACAAAGCACTGCCCGACCCAACCCAACCATTTGCTGTGTTGCACTCCATTCTGCCAACTTGCAGCTACGCGGGCAGCTCTCCCATTGGCAACTACACGGTCAATCTGACCCAGGGGCAATGTGAGTGCGGCCCAAAAGGGGGCTGTCTGCAGGGCTGGATTTAGTGCTCTTTTTGGGCGCTGCAGCTGCGTGGCTTCTGGCCGGCTTGGGGCAGCATGGTGCTCACGTGTGCTGGTGCCAATGCTGGCAGCTGTTTGCGAACAAGGCACCCCCCGCATAATGCGTGTGCCGCCCTGCCGCTGGTGCTGCTGCAGGCGAGCTGCGGCGACAGGATTTGGTCGATCCTGCCTCCGGCTGGTGTGCTGTCTTATTGCCCAGCTGGTTTGGATGCATGCCGCTGGTGTTGTCTGCCTGTTGTAGACTGGATGGTGGATGGCTGCATTGCGAGCATGCCATGGCTGGTATGAATGGTGCACGGTGCTCTGCAGGGTGCAACTTCAGGGACCAATCCAGGCACCTGCCTGCCCACACCCCTGTGCCTCAGGCCGCCCGTTGTGCTTGCAAAGGGCAGCGACGTGCCGCTGACTGCCGGAGCGCCGCTGGCGTTTTCTGGCCCTCAGCTGCCGGGCTACGTTGCGCTGCCAGGGCGGGTCCCTTTCGAGTACGGTTCCTACAAATGCCCAGAATCGCAGATGTGAGTTGACAAGCATCCCCCCTGAACATGGGCGGCACGGCCATGCATGCAAAGTGCTTGCACCCAATCTTGGGCCTGCCAGGTCAGCTCGCACAGCCAACCCACGCTTTGCTCCCCCTCCTCACACCCTGTCCAGGCCCGGCTTCCAGGCGTGCGTGCTGTTTGAAACGCCGGAGCAAATGGCCGCGACGTGTGACGCTAAGCAAGAGTGTGTTGCATTCATGCTGAAGCCGCTGCCGGGTGAGCAGCTCCGAATTGAGTCGTGCTCTGAGCCATGACAGACGGGCCGAGCATCCGTGGGTTGCTGCACACGTTACAAGTGCCCACAAATGCAGTTGGTGCGCAACTGGCCGCCGCATCGGCAGTGTGAACACCTTTTTGCCGTCCTGGCCCCGCAGGCCCGCCCTCGCCGCTGCGCATTGGTGTCCTCAAGAATGCTGTCAACACAAGCGTGCTGGGCCTGAGCCCGACTGACGTCTTTTATGTGCGGCAGACCAGTGATGGCTCCGGCCTATCTGGCGGTGCAATCGCCGGCATAGCAGTGGGCGCCTGCTCTGCGGCCGCAGCACTGGCGGGTGCGGCCTGGCTGGCGCTGCGGCGACGGCAGCGGCGGCGGCAGCAGCAGTCGCCATCGGCGGCATCTGGCGACGGTGATAAGGAGAAGGCTGTCACAGCAAGCTGCAACAGTGGAGGCCTGGCAGACGGCAGTGCGCAGACGTCCTTTGCCCTGCCTGCAGTCAGCACACCGGGAGGCAGCTTGCCATGTGCGCAGCCAAACCGGCCAGCAGCCGACGGTGCAGCAGAGGGTGGCGGCAGCTCAGGCGACGGCGCCGCGTCTACTGGCAGCCCGTCCGGCAGCCTGCCCCCGCTGCCGCCCATGCGCGCGGGGTGGAACGCCCGCCCCGCTCCCAGCCCCTTTGCAGCGCAGGCGTTCACGCCATTTGCCTCTGGGTCTGTCACTCCAGCACCAGCGGGAGTCACGCCAGGCGCAGCAACCCCTGGGGGCAGTAGAAACCGACACTACGGCTCCGGCAGCCGCAGCCCCAGCGTGCAGCCCATAGCAGCGGCGGAGGCAGAAGCGACGGCAGCAGCGGCGGGGGCAGCAGCGGCGGCAGGAGCAGCAGCAGCAGCCTCGCACAGCAACGGCGGCACCGTCAGCTCCAGCAGTGAAGAAACGCTGCCGGAGCTGGTGCAGCACGTGGCGCAGTGTGATGCGGCACACACTCTTGAGCCTGAAGGGCCATCTGCGGCGGGGCAGCACGCGCTGATGTCTGTTGACACGCTGCCGCCCAGCCTGCGGGTGAGCGGTGGCCGAGGGTGGGGAACTGCTCAATGCTCAGCCTGCAGCCAGCGTGCAGCATAAATGTGCAGAGCGGATCACCTGCTGGTCAGGCAACGGCAGCGTGCCTTGTGGTGCAGCGCATTCGCTTGATATGAGGCACAAGGCACCAGCAGCCGTCCTGTGGTTCCCATTTCTGACCGGTCCCCTTCCTCTGCGTGCGCTTTTGTGGCCACAGGAAAGCGTGGTGGATGTGAGCGCAATTAGATACCTGACCTGGCCCAACGGCCGGCTGCAGGAGATTGGCAGCGGCGCTAGGTGAGGTTGTTCGGAGGTTTGAAGGGTGTTGAACAAGTCTGACTGGCGGTCTTGCAGCACGGAGCATACTCTTAGGCAGCCGCAAGCAAACAAGCACGGCAGCCTGTGGGGACGCACATGCTCACTTGAGCCACTGATTGAGTATGGCTTGCGCTTTTGGTGCCTGCAGTGCCACCGTATACCGAGCGCTCTACTTGAACGAGATTGTTGCTGCCAAGGAGATTGACATCGGGCGCAGCCCGGCGATGCAGGAGGCCTTTGTGAATGTGAGGCTGGCTCTCTTTGCTGCTGCTGCTGCTGCTGCTGCTGCTGCTGCTGCTGCCGCCTCCTGGCATTGTTTGTCAAGGTTCMGCAGGSCGCTGTGGATGCTAAGCTGCAGCAGCCACCGCAGTACGCTCAACNTGCCCCAGCTGCTTGCTGTATTGGACCCTGAGCAKNTCCCAAATCTGTTGCTGCACTTGCGCAGGAGGCGCTGCGGCTGCACCAGCTGCACCACCCGCACGTCGTGGCGCTGCTGGGCGTGACCATCGCAGGCAGCACGGGTGCGTGTGTGGGTGCTGTGAGGCGTATACTGCGCAAGTTTGGGCAGCTACTCCGTGGCAGCTGGGCCAGCCAAGCGGCCGTTCCTTCTGCCACCCTGGCTAACCACCCGGATGTACATGCTTGCATTTGTTTATTGCAGGCATCCTGCTCATGGAGTACTGCGCTGGGCGCGACCTGCGCTCGGCGCTGGGCCTGACCGCGGCGGATACGAACGAGCGCCTGTTTGGCTGGTGCGCAGAATGGTGCAAGGGCAGGGTTGCTGCGTTGTGGCAAGTAAGCAGCTGACCTGGCAGCACCTTGCGCCCTTAGTGTAGTGGCCTGTCTTCACGCCGCCTCCTTGCAAGCCCTTCATGTGCAGGCACCGGAGGGGGCGTCGTGTGGTTCTAGAAATTGCCAAGGCGTTGAACTTCCTGCACGCGCGCGGCGTGGTTCACATGGACGTAAAATCCAACAACGTGCTGCTCACTTCGGTGCGTGGGGGCCGGACTGGTGGCCTTGGGTTTTTGGACTCGGAAACTTAGACACAAGCTGTGGGCCGGCCCTCTTCTGGTACGTCAGGGGATCAGCAGCGCCTGGCCTGCTGCGAGGGCTGCAGCAGCACTCCAGCTGCTTAATCCTGGACTGCTTGCCCAACCTGGCGCAGGGCGGCACGGCCAAGCTGGCAGACGTGGGCCTGTCCCGCCTGCAGAAGGGCACCTACCTGTCCGATGTGCCACTCATAGGTGAGACGGGCGGCCGGCTGGGAGGGCACCTTGCTTGGAATCGGCATGTGAGGGGCAGCAGGTTGCTTTGATGTGCCTCACAGCAGAGTTACAGCAGCAGTGCACTGCATCACGGCTGGGCGATACAGCAGCAGCTGCGGCCCTTGGGCCTGCCGCCGCAGCCTACATCCCTTGCCGAACTACTGACCTTGCCACTCCTGTCTCTATATAATCAAAAAGGCACGTTCGCCTGGATAGCACCCGAAATTCTGGTCGGCAGCAAGCAGTGCACCAGCGCAGTGGACATCTACAGGTGCGCTTGGGGAGTGTGCGGCAGGAGGCGCAGTGCATGAGTGCTCGACCGTGCAGCTGCGCATCGCGGCCCTGCCCTGCCTCAGCGCCGCCCCGTTCTGCCAAGCAGCCCACCATCTCCAACCAGAAATGTGAAATGCTCCTGTGGTTGTGCTGAGGTCCAGGCACACTCCATTGTGCTGCTCCTGGCAGCTGCCTGCTCCACCAGAACCTGAGCATTGTGCGCTGCCCCTCCGCTCCCTGCAGCCTGGGAGTCGTGATGTGGGAGATAATAACTGGAGAGCAGCCGCAGCGCGGCTCGCTGCGCCTGCCGCGCGTGCCGGAGGAGTGCCCCGAGGTGAGGCTGGGAAGGGCTGAGGAGGGCTGCAGCCGGCTGGCGCTGGGGTGTGGCTGAGCTGATGCAAAGCGTGCTGTCGGGTGCTGGTGGGCGCACACTCCCATCTGCCGACTGCTCGGCACACTGCTTGCATCAGTCCTGCGCTGCATTTTTCCCCACAGGTTGCAGTTTGCTGGCTTCTACAGCCTTTGATTTGCTGGTGCTCACAACCTGTGTGCGCAGGAGATCGCCGACCTCATGATGCAGTGCCTGAGCCTGGAGCCCTCGCAGCGCCCCACGGTACGCCTCTCAGAGCGCACTCCAGTTTGGGCTGTGTTTCCTTGCCGCACAGCTGCATGGCGTTGTGCCGCCGCTGCGTAAATTTGCAAAAACACAACCCAGCCGCTGCACCTGCTGCTGCCCTCGACCTCGCCCCTGCATGTGGCCCTTCCTTCCCCCGCCAAGCAGGCAGCCCAAGTGATGCAGCGGCTGGAGGGTGGGCGAGGCGCGCTCGAGGCGGGCTCCGTGGTAGTGCCAGTGAGGCTCTCTGGAGGGCGGTCGTCTGCCGACGGTGGGTCGCGCGGCGCGGAGGTCAGCCAATAAGGGCGGCTGCTGCCGCTGAGAGCGAAGCGAACGTCGCAATAACCTGGACTGAACATGAACGAGCAAGGGCAACCGTGCCCCCTGGCAGTCTGAACACACCCCAACAACAACGCATGCTTTTCCAACGCACCAAACCCAACCCTTTTCCCAGCATGCTGTCTTCTCTTGCCCACAAGCACCAATCTGTCTTACACTGTACCCCCGTTGTGCCTTGTATCGTTGTTGTGAGCTGCGCCCTCACCTTGCCAACCTGACCTGTGGCGGTCCTCTGCCCACCCTCATCAGTCTTCGTCCGCACTCATGATCACCAAGTCTTGAGCGGCTGCTTGGATGACGTGCTGCTTCAAATCTGCATTTTGTTTGCCCACATGCAATAAATCCGCCGTCCCGCTAGGCTGCATCACCAGTTGGGGCAGATGTGCAAGGCAGGTGTAGGGCAGATCAGTGGATGCAGGAGTGGGTGCGGGAAGGCGGCAGGAGCAGCAGCGGCCCCAACGGTGGCACTTTTGCTGCTGACTGTCCTGCTCAAATGAACTTGAATGAATTTTTGATGACACGCAGATGCGATACTGGTGACCATCTTGCTGCACACCTGTCGTGGTGACTGAACCAGCTTTGGCCCTGTCGAGCGCGGCGGCCGCATTGGCGGCGCGCTGCGTGCGCTGGGGTGGCAGGCTTCGCCCTGAGGCCAATTGCGCCGGAACGAGGTTGCTCTGCAGCTTATCTCACCCTGATGCRCGCAATCGCTGCCCGCCGATTGCCATGAGCAGTGCACGCTCAGCCCAGCCCCTCGGAGCGTTACCTGGCGCTGCTGGCCATGCCTCAGCTGCTGGCCCTGACCGCTACGTGCAGCGGCGCCTGCATGGTCACGCCTACTGCCCGCCGCCCAGCCTGTGCCTCCGCCGCCACAGGTGCCGCCGCCGCCGCCGCCGCCAGCCGCGGCCCAGCGGGCGCCTGCACTGCCACCGCCTGCCACCGTCCAGGCAGCGGCAGCGTCGCCACCAGCAAGCGCCTGCAGCTGCTGCCGGCACACGCTGAGAAGAGCGGCGGCAGCAGCACGGGCGGTGGCAGGTGGGAGGTCACCCTCTCCCTCCGCACGCCTGAAGGGCGAGAGGAGGTCCTGACCTGTGAGCTGGAGGTGAGATGGAACTGCTGCCTGCAGGGTTTCTGGGCCATGAGGTTCTGCTTCCAGGTAACAAAGCAGGGCATTACTCTTGTTCCATTACAACCTTGACCTCCGCCTTCCCATGTGCAGGCTGTGGCTGGCAAGCGCGTGCTGGACTGGGCCAAGTCCGGCGACAGCCGCCAGCTGGCATCCTGGCTCGCCCGCGGCCCTCCCAACTGGGCAATGTTCAGCTCAGAAGGGAGTGCGCTTGTTGACGACGTCTTCCGCAAGGCGTGTGCAATTCCGTTTGAAAAGCGTTGGCCCTACGTGATGGTGAAGCTGTTGGAAGTCTCAAAGGCTGGCCACGGCGAATGCTTCGATACCACTGTGCGAGAGGCATTATACGTCCGACTTGGCTGCCCACCCGAGCATGGCTACTGCCCACTCGACGGCGATGACAAACAAGTGAAGGCATGGCTGCTGAATGAGTATGGAGAGGGTGACCGCGATGGCGAGCTGTGAGCAGCTGCCGCGGGCCTGCAGCCCTTGCAAGCTTGCCTTTCAAGTCAGCCTGCTGTGCATACAAGATTTGTGCATCTGTGTCAGCAAACATCTGCCTGCTTTCGGCTTGATAACATCCGCTTGTGATGCACCAAGCCAGCTTGATAAAGCATGAAGCACTGACCTGTGCTTGGATGCCCAATCAGGGTTGGGCGCAAGCCGGCAGCCTCAATCTGGAAGGATAGCAGGCACAGCGTGTTGCCATTCATAGCGCCTGTATCATTTGCAGGGAGATCTCAATGTCTCTTACGAGTAGATGGGCAGACAGTGGCAGGGATGGCGGCAGATCGCTGGCGAATCGACGCCGCTGCCGGTCGGGTGCCGCTGCCGGTCGGGTGCCGCTGCCGSTCGGGTGCCGCCGGCCGCGGCGCATGCACCCTAACGCTAGAAGAGCGCAGCGCGCCAGCATTCAATCTAGCGACCTTCTCCTACCGATCCTCAGGACCGGTAGCAGCGTGCAGCCATGCCGCAGTCCGTTCGGGCTCGGGCGCGGCCCTACGACCCGGCAGCGGACCACCCGGCCGTTGTGGACATGTGTAAAGACGTCTGTGAGTCGGAATCGCAACCCCGCAACTCGCGCCGCCATGGCCGCTGGGCCGCCGCCACTGCCGCCGCCGCCGCCGCAAGCTGCTGCACCCGTCTCCACCTCTCGCCCTCGTGCTGCAGACGGCGGCACCGACCCGCTCCCTCAGTACCTGGCAGCACAGATGGCGGAGCCCGGCACCCGTGTGTGGGTGGCGCAGCGAGAGGGCCGTGCAGCACCGGAATCGCTCATCTGTTGCCAGCCTCGCGGCGACGCGCTGTGGGTGTGGGGAGCACGCACGCTGGCCGCTGCACGCGGCTACGGCCTGGGCGCCCTGCTGCTGGTAGGTTTGGCATGGGCAGAGGGCGGGGTGAGGGGCACTAAACCAGCCGACGCTGTTGGCTGCAGATGCCCTGCCGCTGCTGGTGGCCCAGCATTCCTGTCCTGCGCAGCTTTCCGATAACTCGTGCTGCCCCGCACATGCGAACCCCCCAACAGGCGCACACCGAGGCGCACGGGCGGCAAGAGTATCCCGCCCTCCGCTGGCTGCTGTCCACCACAATCCTGGCCAACACCGCCATGCTGTGCCTGTTTGAGCGCCAGGGCTGGCGCACGCTCTGCGAAGTTGACATCTTTCCACGGTGCGCAGCTGTTAAAAATCAATGAGCCACTGAGTTGAGTTTGCCGGCTCCTGCACTTGTCACTTTCCAAGGTGAAGCACTGCTGCCGCACGCTCTGAGGTCGACATCTTTCCACGGTGAATCACTGCCGGTGCACAACTACGGCTGCTTCTCGGTGCTGCATGGGAGAGATTGCCTGTTTCTGCACTTTTTGCTTCCTTCCGGATCTGGGTGTTGTTGGCATGCGCTGCCTTGCTCCTTGGCATGCGCTGCTCACCATATTCTGCTGTTGAAACCCGTCCAGCATGCAGGCTGGAGGTGGTGCAGGCGGCCACCCGGCTGCTGGAGCAGCAGCAGGAGCAGCAGCCAGCGCTGCTGGCCGCCCTGCCCCCAGCTGCCGCTGCGCCCCTGCAGGCGGTGGCAGCTGCAGCAGCCGACCTGCACCCTCGCTGGCGGGTGAGCGATGTGGCTGCTTAAGGAGCAGGCTTTACATGTGGGGTGCAGGAGCCTGTGCATGTGCCTGTTCTGCAGCTTGAAGTTGTGCAGCAGCCCTGCTGGCAATTAGCTGAGCTAGCTGCTGGTTGGAGCCAGTGTGTTTGCTCCATGCGTGCCTATTAAAGCACCTTGCTCATGGCATAGCAACTTCTTAGAGCAACTTCTTAGCAAGTTTGCGGCAAGTTTTAGTTTCNTCAGCTGGTACATCAACCCACCAACATGCTGTGCCCCTGCAGGCCTGCACCTCTGCCTCAGAGCTTGCAGGCGTTCACAGCCTGCTGCGGCGGCACCGCGCCGCCACCGCCGGCTGCCCCTCCAGCTCAGCGGCCTTCAGCTGGGCGCCAGTTGACTTCAAGCTGCTGCCGCTGGATGGAGAGGACGTGGAGCAGGCTGCAGCCGAGGGCAATGTGTGGGTGCTGCCGCCTCCACCTGAGAAGGGTAGTGCCGCCGGCAGCTCCACTGGCGCAGCTGGCGCACGTGCAGGTCAAAGCGTGCGGGGCGTGCACAGCGCACACAGCAACAACGGCGGCAGCGGTAGCGGCGGCAGTAGCGGCAGCGGCAGTGGCAATGCAGACCTGCAGGTGGATGCTGCTTTCATGGTGCTTCGCCGCAGCAAGTGGCTCAGCGCTTCTGACCGGCAGCAGGAGGTCTGGCTGGCAGGTGCGCAGGAGGGCGGCTCGGCAGGTGTGTGGGTAAAACGTGACCTGGCGTGGGAATGGCATCAAATGTGCGTGTCCCTGCTTGTGTCGGGCGGGTGTTGACGCTCCCATCTACAGCTGCCGCCCTGCTGCTTGTAAGGCCACACTGGCCGCACCTACACAGCCCTCAACTTTTGCGCTGCCCGCTACATCCACGAGCTGCTGTCCCCCTCCCTGCCTCCACGCTCATGCAGCTGTGGCGGCCGGCAGCGAGGCTGCGCTGGCCTCCTCCGTCCTGCAAGCCCTCAAGCTGCACCCTCGGTGCCTGGAGTTTTTCATCGACCGCTGCGACCGGTTTGAAGCGCCCGCATTTGTGCGCGAAGCGGCCGGCAAGCCAGACACGCTTGCAGGGCTGGGCACACCCTCCCGCTACATGTTCTGTGCTAAGCGGCTGCCGCCGGCTGAGGGTGCTGCGGCAGTGGCGCTGCCGCACAGCCGGGTGTGAGCAAGCCCAAATGAAGCACAGAATCAACACCTAAAACATGCGGCGGTTGTGCCGCCGCACAGCCACATGTGAGCGAGCGAGGAGGCGGAGAAACAAACAATGCTATTGCGCCAGTGATATATAGAGCCCATGAACGGTGTTCCAGCGTTGCCCATTCATTTACTGTGAGCCTTTAATTTTGTTCATTTTTTCCTGCAACCCTCATGAACCTGCTCCAATTTGCCAGATTACATGCAAGCAGCCATGTGCCTGCCTGGGTTCCAATCGCAAACTTCTGCAATGCTGCAACCTATTGATCACAAGCATTGGAATGTTCCGTTTAATACCGGTAATATGGTGTTCACTTCAACATGCAATGTTGCGAAAGTAGCAGATGCGCTTGCCGCCGCTGGTGTCCTCTCGTGCCACCACCAGCCCTCGCCTGTCCAGCTCTTTAAGCAGCACCGACACGCTGTGCCCGCTGCACGTGCCGCTCTTCCAGTTGCTGCGATGATGGAGATGTGGGGCAACGGGTGGAATGGGAGTGAGAGTAGCTCTTTCAGCAGCACCGACACGCTGTGCCCGCTGCACGTGCCACTCTTCCAGTTGCTGCGGTGGTGGAGGGTGGGTGGGAGGTGGTGGGATTCGGCACCGTGGTGTCTCGGTACCGTGGTGCCAAGCTTGACAACAGCTCCCTCTTGCAGCTCATCTGCTCGACTCCCTGTTGCAGCATACGCCACTCTCCATGCAGCAGTGTCACGCTTCAGCTTCCCAGGGTGCTCACCGATCGAGCTCCTCCAGCACTTTGCCCAGCTGCTTGCTCGACACTCCAAGCCAAGACGTTTTCAAACAGAACACGTCAAATGGATAGAAGCGCTCACCGATCAAGCTCCTCCAGCACCTTGCCCAGCTGCTTGCCATCATGCTCGCCCAGCCCCAGCCGCTGGCTGCAGGGGGCGCAATCAATACAGGGGGGCATGCCATCAGCAGCGCGTGGCAGCGGAATGCAGCACTTGCAAGCAGCCGCCACGTGACAACACAAGCTGAAAATGCAGGTGCGGCTCCCGCAGGCGGTTCCAGTCTTTGGTCCCCTGCAAGCCAAGCCGCATGGTCGAGTGCCTCTCAACCTCACCAGCAAATGCGGACCGCCAGGCGGAGCAGCGCCTCTGCGGGACCTCCCGGGGGCAAGTCCCGCTGCAGTTTTGAACCCTGCTGCCCATGGCCCCGAGACGTGTACTGCCGCTGCCCTTGCGCTTGCACCAGCCCCTGCAGCTGGCCCTGTGGCGGCTGGGGCAGGCCCTGCTGCCGCACGCTTGCCTGATGCTGCTGCAGGCCGGGTTGCTGCGGCATGCTTGGGTGCTGCTGCTGCAGGGCTGGTTGCTGGGGCATGCTTGGGTGCGCTTGCGGCAGGGCTGCCGCTTGCGGCTGATGCCAGCCGAGCCCCGGAAGGGAGGGCACCACAGCAGCACTGCTGGGCCACTGCTGCTGTGCCTGCTGCGCAGGCTGTGGCGCATGCACCACAGCGGATGCTGCCGCTGCGGCGGCGGCCCACTGCTGCGCTGTAGGGTCCCATGCAGGGCCCATTGAAGGGTCCCACAAGGGCAGCAATGGCTGCTGGGCCTGCTGCTGCTCCCACAGCTGCGCCGGCTGCTGCGCCCAGCCGGGCGCTGGCGCTGCTGCTGGCCACACAGCAGGCGGCTGCTGCCATGGCGCTGAAGGGGGAGGCGGCAGTGTCAGGCCCTGGGCTAACTGCTGCTGAGGTGGCAGCTGCTGCTGCTGCTGCTGCTGCTGCTGCTGCTCCTGCTGCTGCAGCTGCTGCTGCGACCTATATGCCTGTTGCCGGGCCGGCACAGCCGGTGGGTGCAGATGCCGCTCTGCTTTCTGCCCACTGGCTGCTGCCTGCTCGTGCGCTCGTGCAGGCTGTGGCGCCGGCTGCTCCTCGAGCTGCTGCTGCCTGCCGGCAGCCTGCGGCGCATGCTGCTGCAGCGAGTGGTGCTGCTGGTCATCCTGCTGCCTTGGGAGCTGTCCTTGTTGCGCTGCTGGCTGCTGCCCGTGCTCTTCCCCTCTCTCCAGCTGCGGCGGCGCTCTGTGTTTCTTGAGCTGCTGCGCTGGGTCGAGAGGGCCGGTCAACTCCTGCGCTTCCCCTGGCTGCTGCCCTGCTCCTTCTGTGCCCTCAGCGCTCCCTGCTGCGACCTCCGGCTGATCCGGCAGCTTG
>JADXDR010000044.1:135933-169652 GCA_025026875.1 Chlorella ohadii | reverse complement strand
GTGGAGTTGCTAAGGCTGGCCAGAGAGCCACCGCATGCAACCCTTCCGTCTGCACACGTTTCTTCAGATCCCGACAGCTTTGGCGCCGGCTGCTGGGGAGGATGGAAGGTCCGGTGAGTGGGAACCCAACATGGGAAGGGAGGCGCGGGTGTGGACAGGGCAGCCGCGCAGGATGTGCACCCTGCCCGCTGGCGCTGGCGCTGCCTGCCGGCGCTGCCCGTGCATTATGCCCCTTCCCCACGCATGCTGCAGGTGCCGACAGTGCGCGGTGAAGTCTTTCCTGGGGTCTGCGCCCGGCGGCGGGCTGAACGGTGAGAGGAAAGGCGTGTTTGCGGCTGCTGTCCGTGGCTGTGGTCGCAACTAGGGGATGCTGGGCGGGCTGCTGCCAGGGCGTGGCGGCAGACGGGCAGGCGGGCGCTTTGCTGAGCATTCCCAGCCCAGGCGTGCAGGCACCTCCCTCGCAAAGACCTCGTGCACCGCGCCCAAGAATGGCATGGTTTGGAAGGGCAACGCGGTTGCCGCTTTCAGCGGCATAAAAACGTATGCCGACTGCTGCAGGGGTGAGGCATGCAAGGAACCACGGGCGGTGGCGGTTCGGGGCGGTTCGGGGCGGGGCCGGGGTGGCGGRGGCTGGCTGGTGGCGCTGCAATGGCGTGGCGACGGTGGAGCAGAGGKGCACCGTCGTGCCGCCTGCAGCTGCTCCCCTTTAATGTTGCTCACATTCAAGCACCCCGCTTCTCGCAACCTCTGCAGAGTGTCGCGATGCTGGCGAGTGCCGCCGCTTCCACGTCGGCCCCGGTGGTTGCTTCCTCTTCCCTGGCGCCCCCAACGAAGTGCTGGCGCCTGCAAGGCATGGCCGCAGCGGCGGTGGTGCCTGGCAGGCCGGCTCGAAGCAGGCGTGAGCGAGCAGCAGCGCTGCCACCCGGCTAGTGCTTGCCGCTCTTGTCACACGACGCTGGSCCCACCACCGTGGCCCGCCACCGACGCTGCGCTCACAGCGCGCCGCGTTTTCTGGTCCCTGCTGACTGATTACACTGCCCTTGGCTGTGCTCCCCGCTCCTGTCTGGCTCATCCCCTCCCACCCCGTTCTTTGCTGTTGAAGGCCAGTCGCATGCGACCGCGCCCCACCGCTGCAGACGTTTCACTGTCCCCCTCTTGGGTGCCCCCGCTTGCGCCCCTCCCATCCCCGACTTGCGGGTGGTAACGATCTCTCCTCTTCTGTTTATTGCTTTGCAATTGCGCATGCGGTCGGTCAGTGCGAAACATGGATGTGCCACTGTACGGGCGAAGGTGGAAGGGGTGCGGTGCGGTGGCCAGCTCCTGGCAGCGCGCCCCGCCGGCCGTGCCCGCCTGCTTTGCCATGCTGTGTCGCTGGGCGCGGATCTGGTGCAGCCCTCGCAAGCAGGGATGTCACTAGCGGCATCCACTATTGACAAAGTGCTGGCCCAGCTTAGGGGCCAAGGCCGGGGAGCAGCGGGGGNCGGGGCAGCAGGCACGGGCAGCGCTTCAGAGCGGCGATCGGCGGGAGTGGKGCCYGGRGSGCTTTKCCTTWTTTKCTGTGACTTTATGACACTGAACATTCGAGGATGTAGCATCATTCACTTCCGCAGCATCAGTCCAGGGACTGAGCAGAACTACAAGCCATGGCGCGCCACCATACCGGCCGGCAGTCTCCCSGCGCGCCGCCGCTGCGCCCGCGCTSTGSCGCCGCCGGCCTAAGTTGCCGCAACCGCTCCCCTGCCSCGCCCACAGGCAGGATCSCMGCMTCCCTCCCAGCTCCACAGGCAGCCCTGCASCCTCCCCCAGCCCTGCCAGCAGCCATGTTGTGCCTGCAGGCCCTCGCCCGTCCCGCCCGCGCCCCTCGGCTGGCCCGCCTGGCGGCCTCCGGCTCGCGATCGGGCAATGGGGCGGGCGAGCAGCTGCCCCAGCTGCGGCGGCCCCGCCCACCGCCGCCCCCGGCAGAGCAGGTGCGCCTGCAGTGGGCATTGCCGGGGGGCGNCCACATGCCGTTTGCGCTTCCCCTGCACCGCGAACAGGAACACATTTTAGTTGCCTTTGCCTCCTTGCCACAGGTGCAGCCAGCCAAGCCCGCCGGCCCGCCACAGCGGCGGCCGGCAGCACAGCAGCAGAAACACGGCAAGCCCAGCAGCTTTGGCAGCGGCAGGAGGAGCAGCCGCNGCAGCAGCGGCAAAAGTGCCTTGCAATAATGAACTGATGGATCATATCAGAGGCGCGGCTTCAAGCCAGCTGGTGCTGCAGCTGGTGCAGCGGGCGGCACGGGAGTGCAACTGCTTCCATTTCGCCAAAGCAGTCGACCAAGTGGCTAGCGTGCACAAGCGGCGGCCCAGCGCCAGCGACAGTGCAGCATTTGATGGGCTGCTGGCACTTGCTGACCAGCGGCCGCAGCTGCTGGACCATGTTGCGGTGGCTCAGACGGTGTACGTGGCAGGCGTGCTGCAGCACCGGCTGACGGTGGAGCAGCAGGCTGAGTGGCAGGAGCGGGTGGTGCAGGCGTTTGCCCACCCGCAGCTCCACGCTCGGAATGTGTCCAATGCCCTCTGGGGCTGGAGCCGGCTGGGGCTGCCGCTGGAGGGCGGGCTGGCGGCAGCAGCTGATGCAGCCATGGCGCGGACAGCAGCAGGAACGAAGCCACAGGAAGTGTCCAACACGCTGCGGGCCTTTGCCACCGGCGGCTGGCTGCTCAGCGTCGGCGCAGCGAAAGCGCTGCAGCAGCAGCTTGAGCAGGTGCTGCCGCAGGCTGCGCCGCAGGCAGTTGCCAACAGCCTGTGGGCTGTGCCCAAGCTGGGCCTGCGGCTAAGTGGCGGCTTGCAGGCGGCTTTTGCACCGGCGGTGCAGCGCATCATCCCCGATGCCATCCGCAAGATCTGGCCAACATTCTGTGGGCGTGCGCAGCAGAGGTCTTTGCAGCTGCCAATCCCGCAGTTGCCTGCCGCCTTGTCCGGTATATGCTCTCTCCCCGCCCCTGTGCCTGCGCTGCCCGCCGCTCCTCTCAGCACCGGGTGGGCTCAACCAGTGCACTTCAGTGGATGTTCTGTTGCCTTCTCAGGGCAAACAGACCCTTGCGCATTGAACGGGGTGCGCGCTGCACCTGCAACCCATTCCGGCAGGTGCGCCGTGCCGCCAAAGCTTTAAAGCCATAAAGCAGCACAAGAGATTGCCTTTGGCTGCAGCAACATCAGCAGCGCTGGGCCTGCATGCAGATTATCATGCAGATGAGTTGCGGAGCGAATCCTCTGCTGCTGGAGTGGCACCGGCAACAAGCCATGCGGCGCTGTGGGGTGCTTGAATTGTCCCGGCTTGGCTCCTGGTTCCTGGCGCCGCCGCCGACAGGCGGGGACAGGCGGCGGCCCTGCCCGGCGTGTGGGGCGTGTGCGCCGCCTCCGCGGCTTCTGAGGGGCCCTCACGGACCCACCGGTGGCTCTCGGCCGCGCCCAAACCCCAGAGAGCTCATGTGGCCGGCATGAGAGGGGCGGGATGTGGCGCAGCGGCAGCACGACGGCCGCGCTGAGCCTGCTGCCGCCTGTCTGAATTCGAGCACATGCAGCCGGCACTCAATTGGCAGCCGCCATTCGCTCTCCCTGCCCTTGCGCAGTAGCCCGGCACCAGCGGCAGCAGCCCTTGCAGGCGTCCTCCCAGCGACCCCGTGTGCAACGCGGCGAGCGCACTTTCCGCCCCGCCTCTCCGGCTCTTGCGCCCCCGCTCGCTTCGCCACACGCCATGAGGACCTGCACAGTGCGCGGCGTGGCCCAGGTGCGGCGTGGCGGCGGCCCAAAGCCAAGCCCCACTTGAACTTTGTGCCCCTGCGGGCCCTCCCGCGCGCTGCTGACGCCCTTGGCATGCTTGCAGGGAGGGACAGGGGCGATGAGCATTACTAGCAGGCTGCCTGCCTCGTCGCGTAGAGGGATTTCCCATTCGCWTKTTTGGTTTGGGGGGCGGGCCCTGCRGGCCGCCCCGCGCCCTGCGCGCCCCTGGCATCGGCCCAGGAAGGGCGTGGGACAAGAGGCAGTGCCTCCGCCCCTGCCCTCAACTACCTCTCGCCCCGCCGCCGCTGCAGGCCGCCGCCGCCACCCTGCTCGTGCTGCTCCTCGCCGCCGCCGCGACCCCCGCGGCTGCCACGAGCTACTATGGAGCCTACAGCTCTCGCCACCTGTCTTCCGTCAGCGGCGCTTACTATGGCGCGTACGGCAACCGCCGCCTGACGGACGCGCCCGTGCAGCCCACCCTGCTGCCTGCCACCCGCCGCCTCTTTGGCGCGTGGGAGCCTCACTCTGTGCCCGTCCCCGCCCGCCTGGCTGCCGCCAGCCGCGCCCTGACCGGCTATGGCTACTATGCGGTGAGCAGGACCCACCACAGAGCATCGGGGCCGTTCTGTGCACCCGGCCGCACCAGCCAAGTGCAGCGCTACGCTTTCAACTTTTGAACGGTCCCGTCTGCCCTGCCCCAACCCTAACCGCCACACCCGCCTTTCCTTCCCATTTGTGCAGGCTGGCTCCCGCCGCCTGCAGTCCACCGGCTACTATGGAGCCTACTCGGTGCGTCCCAAAGTGCACACCTGTACCGGGCCCAGATTTCCCCATATCTTAGCTGCGATACTGCCCGTCCCTTCCGCATGCCCACCAGCGCCCAGCCCCAACTGCCCTGCCCAAGTCTCTGCGCTTTGGGCGCTTGCTCGTGCTGCCCCTTGCTTATTATACCCCCATCCATCCCGNTCCCTTGCCCGCACCANGCACCCTGCTCATCCGCAACCCCCTGCCCTGGTCCCCCCTGCCCCTCCCCGCAGGCCCGCCGCCTGATGTCCTTGTCTGATGTGCTTGGCCTGGGCTCCAGCCGCCAGCTGCTCAGCGGGGCTTACTATGGCGCCTACTCGGTGAGGCTCCACAAAGTATCAAATGTGCAGTGCTGCAACTCCGCAACACTGCAACTTTGGCAGTGCGTACGCCCGCGTGCATCAGCCCTTTGCACACTGAAACCGTATGGGGACACGTAATGGTGTGCAGCGGCGCCAAATGCAACAAGCCTGCCCGCTTGCTGACCTGCCTCTGCCCCCCGCTTGCCGCTTCCGTTTCCTGCAGGCCGGCTCCACCCGCCGCCTCATGAGCTCCAGCTATGGTGGCTACTATGCTGTGAGTGGGGCCTCAGCTCTTGAAAGGACTTTCAGGAAGGCATGTGGCTTTTGATGCGCATCATCAGGCAGTGCCGTGGAGAGGAGCAAGGCTGGAAGCACAGCAGGACAAGCGGTGATGCACTCAGCTTCGCAAAGCTCGGCGAGCCTGCACAGCTTGCTTCATTCCTCAAGTGTGTGCCCCGTACTGCCCTCCTTTCTGCGTGCAGGGCGCCTCCACCCGCCGCCTGCAGAGCACCGCGTCCTATGGCGGCTACTATGCCAAGGTGGGCAGAACTGGTTGGGTTGCATGGTTCGCCTTGCAAAGCGTGCCTTGCTCCTGCCCCCGCTCTGTTGCAACGGAACAGCATGCATGCGTTCTGCTCGCCGCCTGCCTGCCCGCCTGCTGCCTCGCCCCCACGCCGCCCCTAACCTCTCTGCTCCTTTGGCATTTCCTGCCTGCCTCTTGCAGGCTGGCTCCACCCGTCGCCTGATGTCTGTGACCGGCCTGGGCTCTCCCCGCACCCTCCTGTCCTATGGCTCGTATGGCGCCTACTCGGTGAGTTTGGATAACAGGCTTTGCTGGTCAAGGGAGCCTGCAGCTTTGCATGGGTGTTGGCGAGAGATTGGTGCGTAGCTTTGCCTTGCATGTGATATCATACAGCCTGGTGGGCACGGCTTGCCCCTGCACATGCCTCGCTCTCTTCTGGCAGGCTGCTGCCTTCCCGGGCACCTCGGCTCTCCATCACAGCTGCCTGACGCCAACCACCTCCACCACGCTGCTTTGTTCTGGCCTGCAGGCCTCCCGCCGCCTCACCAGCTACTATGGCTCCTACTCGGTGAGAATGTGGTCTCACGCTCAGCTGCTTTGCTGGAGAAGTAGAGGACGGCTTGATTGGCTTTGACACCTAGCTTTGCGCGCGCCCGGAATGGGCGGCAGCCACAGTGGCAGCAGCAGACAGTCTTGTTTCGAAAGACCCTCGCCCAGACGCACAATGCAACATACCCCTGAACTGCGCGTCTCCGCACCCTTTCCCTTGGCTGCAGGCCGGCTCTGCCCGCCGCCTGATGTCTGCCACTGAGGCGCTGCCTGCTTACTATGGTGCTTATGGCGCTCGCCGCCCGCGCACCGTCACTCCCGTCGGCCGCACTCTGCTCAGCTCGACCGGCGGCTATGGCAGCTACGGTGCCTATGGCGCTCGCCGCCTGCACACCGCCACCCCCGTTGGCCGCACCCTGCTCAGCTCGACCGGCGGCTATGGCAGCTATGGCGCCTATGGCTCGGTGAGGAATTAAGGGAGCTTGATTACATTAACTGTAGGCTGTGCTGGATGCCATGCATGTGGGCAAGGATTGGCTTGTTTTGGGTGTCTGTGAGGTGCAGACGCTATGCAACTGCTGCTCCAATGCATCCCTGCCGCGCATGCGAGCCTTGGTCTTGACACCTGCTGACTGTCGCGTTTCCTCCCCTTGCCAATGTTTCTGCAGACCCGCCGTCTGTCTTCCTACTACTATGGCAACCGCGCATGAGGCACAGACATAGGAGGGGCTGCCCGCCTGGCTCGCCCAGGTTGAGCCCCTGGCTTGCCAACGCTGCGGCCTCTCAGCCCTCAGGAGACGCTCCATAAACCCTACCCACCCTGTCAATTGGTTGACGATTCCTAGCACTCCTATTTTTCCACGCCACCTTCCTTTCTGACCCCCTGCATCCTCGTACAATGCCACGGCCGGCCCGCCACCCACCACCGCCATCCCCACCACCCAGTGTCTTGCATCGCGCCCACCCGGCCCGGGCGCACCCCTGCACCTCCCGCCACTCGGCCCGCCCACATTCCCTGTGCCGCTTGCAGCCAGCGGGCGGCTGCTCGGGGCACCTGCCTCCCTTTGTGCGGAGCTGCGCCCCACAGCCGCCTGCTGGCCGCTTTCCTGCTGCACGAGCGGCGTGCTCTTGACTCAATGCACCTGCCCAGAGGCCTGTGCCGCGAGCCTCCCTCGCTGCCCACGCCCGCCATGTGCATTGCGCAACCCCCGCCTTGTGTGTCTCTGTGGGCGGGGCGTCGCTGCTCTTTGTTGACCCTCCACGTATTCCGCTCCACCGCTCCTGCATTTGTGTCGCCGCTCCCCCCTACCTTGACGCGTTGTGGGGTCCCTGTGCCTTGCCTGCGCCTCTCTCTAACCTCAGTCGTTTCATGCTTTCTTGGATTGCTTTGCACTGGCCTGAGCTGACCGCTGGGCGCCGCTGCTGCCCGCCACCGCTGCCGCCGAACCCAAGGCATGGCGGCGGCAGTGCGGGCGCAAGCTTGCGCCCCTCATCTGACCGACCAGCTGCCGATTGGAAACGCTCTGTAACGCTCTCTATCACCGTTGAAAGGAGTGCCCGGGCTGGAAGGTGTTGGCCTGGAATGCTGGCAGGACATCTGGGGGGCGGACAGATGGCGCGAGCCGGCCAGCTGGCGGCATGGCCGACGCCCCTTATGAGCGCCCCAGGGCCGTTTGGGAGCATCCACCGTTCCCTAAAGCATTCCAAGTCCCTTGCAAGCAATCCAGCGTTCCCGCTCCGGTGCGAGAGCCTCCGCAACGCGCCGCTGAACATGGCTCCCACATACTCCAGTGTGCCTCAGCCCGCCTGCCCGCCGAATGGCTACACATCAGGTGCGAGATTCCACCCAGCGACCGCCGGGGGCCGCCGCAGCCTGCCGCCTCACCGCTTCCGCCAGCCCTGCCGCCACTGTGCATGGAGGCACCTGCCACCTGCGCCCCTGCTGCCGCCCTTGCACATTTGTCCTCACACCGTACACCTGTCACCTCTTCTGCCCGCAGCCTACTACCCCTATGGAGCGCAGCAGCCGTGCGCGCAGCAGTACCAGCAGCCGCCTGCCGGCTACACAGCTGCGCCGGGCACCGTGCCGCCACACATCCCGCAGACCAAGACGCGAAAGGCGGCTGCCAAGCTGGCCGGCCGGGTGAGTCCTTGGGCTGGTGACCGCTTGCCATTGTGTGTGGCAGTATAGCGTAGCTACTGKGCWGCWGCWSCACNTGCCGGCGGCCCNTCCTGTNCTCCCCTAGCTGNCTGNCCGCTGCACTTTGCACACCTGCGCCTGCTGCCCACCCAGCCGGCTGCCCACCCACCCGNCTGAGCGCTGCTGCCCCTCTCCCTCCTTCCCANTGTCCCGCAGCTGCGCAGCAAGCAGGGCAAGGCCGTGGTCGGCGGTATGGAAGAGGGCNATGCTGTGGGGCTCGGTGTTCAAGGCCTGATCTGAGCTGCTGCGATGAGATGGCAGCCTTTAGGCTAATGTNGCCGAAATGACACACAACTCTCTATGCACTCTCCGCCTGTGACTCGCCTCCTCCACCCTCCAGCTACCACCCTTGCCATGTGCCAATATTCCAAAGATTCCTGATATCTGTATTGTTGTTGTTGCCCACCATGATGTGGCGTCTGTTGTATATTAGAAACCGCCACTGGCAAGGCAGCAGCAGTCGGGCTCGGGGGAGCAGTGAATTGAGCGGCAGGAGAGCGGTGGCTACAGCATCTGGACCTGCCGTTGGCCTTGCAACGCACCCAGACCTAAGGGCAGCCTGCCCTGGCAAACAAAGGGAAGGGTGTGCAGGCGGTGGAGCCATGCAGGGTAGTCACTGGCGCTCAGAATTCGGAGCAGGGATGGCGGCGGACGCAGGGGTGGCGGAGGCCGGCACTGTGAGCCGAACAAGACTATCCGGGCACTGCGCTGCTTGGGGTCCACGTGCTGGTCAGATCTGCACGTCGTGAGCTGCGCCCAAGTGCGAACGCCGCACGCAGCAGCAGCGCCCCACATGGGCGCTGTTCCGAGGTCAGCCGCAGAGCTGAACACGCACAGCTGCACACGACAAAGCGATTGGACGCGTTCCTGACCGCCTGCGCGCGACAAGAGAGCCCGCTGGCTGCGACGGCTCCGCCCGGCGCTCCTGCAGGTTCGCAAGGCTGCAAGCAGGCAGGTTGACCTGGGAACGAGTGCGCAGGCGTTTGCGCTGTACAGCGCCTTTGATCGTCGCCGGCCGGCCGGCCGCCGCCGCCTCGCGCCGCCTCGCTCCCGCTGTGTCGCTTCACTTGCACCCTAACCATCGCTCCTGCTGCCGCCCACGACTCTGCAGCCATGAGCGAGCCGGTTGTCTCCAGCATCAACGAACTGCCGAACGACCTGCTGACACGCATTCTGGTGGCTGCTGCAACCGAGCCAGCCAATCCACTCAACGCAGAAAATGGCGGCATCGACCTTCGTATGGGGTGAGTCAGCTGGCTGAAATCACAGAAGCACTGCTTGGTGTGGCCACTGTCAACCACTACAGCAGTATTACAATGCCCAGATACCCCGACAGCTGTTGAAACCGGCCAGCTGTGCAACAGCTGCTCATCCGTCGCATGCCCACCTCATCGGCTGTGCAGGAGCGCCCTGTCCCGCGTGTGCAAGCGCTGGCGCGGCCTGTGCTTCAGCGCGCCTGGACTGTGGGAGACGCTCTTCCTTAGAGCATGCCCTCGCTGCTTTTATGTTTACAATGGAAACCACGAGGAGTGGCGCCGTAAGAAGCTGTGGCTGCTGCAGGTGCGCTGTGCTGTGCTGTGTTGTGCAGAGCTCAGGTGTTGAGTCCCAGTGTAGCTGATTTATTCCCGCAACCAACTTGGCGTTATTTTTGCCTGTGGCAGGTAAGGCGAGGGCGACTGATTCCACGGTTAACACCCTGTGTTCTGTGCCTCTGCTGCCCTGCAGCGTGTCGGCCCATTGGTGCGCCATCTGCACATCGCTAATGACAGCTACAAACCAGGCATGCTCGAGCCGCTCATGCGCGCCGCGCCGCACACGCTGCGGTCGCTGCAGCTGCGCACGGGNTGGGGGCCACACTCGCGCGACCAGCCGCAGCTGCTGGCGCTGGCACGTGTGCGCTGCCCGTCTCTGGCCAGCCTGGATCTGGACCTGACTGGGGATCGCCACAGACGCGACCCGGCAGCTGAGGAGCAGCGCCTGCTGGCCAGCGTTGTGGAGGGCCTAGCGGGCCTGGCGGGCAGCCTGACGGAGCTGAGGTTGTACATGCCGCCAGTTCAGCTGCACTCCTTGGAGGCGTTGGCGGCCCTACGCCGGCTGCGCCGGNCTGGTTNTGTTCANTTTCCTTCACTCCATCGCCGCTGCGGATGCCGGCTCCGGCGCTGNTTTCCGTGCTTGGAANGCGTTCGCGATGAACCCTGTTGCCAATTGCACATTTCAGGAAAGTTTGACGGCAGGGTGTGGGCATGTGCCAAGATACCGGCGGATGCCGATGACGCGATCTTGCGCGTTGCACCTATCTGCGTGCTATTGCAGCAATGGACGCGCTTCCCTTCTGGTTGGGCCGGATGCCAGGACTCTCTGCACCGCTAACCTTGCGGTTCATTTCCTCCCTGCCGCCCCAAAGCAGGTGGGAGGATTCGAAATCATGAGCGCCAGATGGACAGGAGATACGCTTGGCTTGTGGCCTGTGGATGCCGCAGCGCTGCCGGCGCAGCTGGTGGCGATGCGACCGCCCGCAGCTGGGCGCCTCAAAAACCTCTCCTTGATGGAGCTGCGTGTTGGGGGCGATGCTGCGGCAGCCAAGGCAGCCCTGCACGCTTGCGCATCCCATTGGGTGCAAGTCAGCAAGCTGTCAGTCAGCGGCTCGCCCGAGCTAGCCGCCTCGGCACTGGAGCTGCTGCTGCGCCAGCTGCCCCGCCTCGAAGAGCTGAAGCTGAACAGCTGCTGCCTGGACACCCTCCCCGTGGGCCCTTACCTCTCAGGTTAGAGATCTGCTGGGCCTCAGCTCGTTGAGCTGATGGTCGTAGCTGGTTGTTTGCAGTGGCCTCACAGCTGCTGGCCTGCCAGGCATTGCATCCAGCCAACTGCAGTGCTGTACAGGGCCACACACAGCTGCAGGTGCACACGGTATCCTGTCGGCAGTCTGTCGAGAGCGCTGTGTGCCTGAAACAGTTGACCGCCTGCATTTTGTCGCCCCGCTCCCCTACCTGCAGGCCTGCGCACCCTCAGCGTGACAAGCAACCAGTTGTTGGAGCTGCCTCCAGCGCTGCTGCAAGCCACGCGGCTGCAGCGCCTGGATTTGTCAAGCAACCGGAACCTGCGTCCATTCGAGGCTGAGCTGCGGCAGCTGCTGCAAGCGCTGCCCGACCTGCAGCAGCTCGACCTCACGTACACCGGCATCGGGGAAGACACTGCGGCGGCGCTGAAGGCAGTGGCGGCAGAGCGCGGCCTGGCGGTGCAGCTGCCGCAGTATTTTGGAGGCTGGGAGACGGAAAGCAATATTTCTGCATGGTCCCAGAGCAGCGCGGACGATGGCTGACACTGCCATCACTGGCCTGGAATCAAGTGAGGGGGTGGACAGGGTTGTAGCAGTTGGTTGGCAAGAGCAGCGAGGTGTTTGACCGAATGGCATGGACGGTCTGGGGCAGGCTGTGTTCACGAGCACACATGCGCCCCGCTCCGCCGCCTCCTACAATTGCAGATGGTAGCGGCAGCGGCGGCTCCTTCCAGCTGCATCAGACCTGTGCAGTGCACTGCGACCGGCATGCTGTAACACTAGAGTTCTCAGACCTAAGCAGCAGGCAGGTCGAGCAGGGCCGCGTGGTTGCGTGGCAGGGAATGCAACCGGTACGGGCCCGACCTGACTGGGCAGCGGCGGCAATGCGGCGATAAGCAATGCACTAGGATCAAACAAAACCTGCTTTAATGCGCTGTGGTTGCAGGCTGTGATGCACTAAGCTGCCAATATCCCAGGCAAACAAGGGCAATGGTAGGGGGGCCGTGGAGCTGTGCGCAATGCAACAGGCGGCGGCAGGTTTGGTGGCCGCCCGGCAGGCGTCCAACAGCCTCCTGGCATGCCAGGAAGATGCGCACGCCTTTCTGCGCACTGTGCATTGTGCAATCGCGCATAGCGAGCCCCAAAGCAGAGCCTTGCAGCCCTGCTTCAAATGCGCTGATGAGAGGCGGGAAACAGAGCTCCGACACGCAGAGTGCAACGCGCAACAAACAATTGCACCTGGCGCCTGAACGCGATCAGAGAGCCCACTGGCTGCGGCAGCCCTCCGCCCGGCGCCCCGTTGTCTTCTGCAAGGCTGAAACAGGCGTGTGGAACTTGGGGGCAGTGCGCAAGTGTGCTGCGCTGCGCAGCGTCTTTGATCGTCGCCAGCTGGCTCGCCGCCGCCGCAGCAGCTGCCACCGCCGCCACCGCCGCTGTGCTGCTTTCCAGCCCAACCATCGCTCCTGCCGCTGCCAGACCCTGCAGACATGAATGCGCAGCTCGTCCCTATCCATCAGTTGCCGGACGGTGTGCTGACCCGCATCTTCGTGGCTGCGGCAATCAAGCCAGAAGATCCAAACTACCCAGGCAGCGGCGGCACCGTCCTGCCCGTGGTGTGAGTTGAGCTAATTTGAGGCATAGCTTGGTGTACCAACGTGGGCCGCTATACATGCACAGGCATCCAGCCAGACGCTGCTGCTACAACCGGCCGGCTGCATAGCAGCTGCTCCTCATCTGCCACTCGTGCCCCCTTCTGGCTGTGCAGGAGCGCCCTGTCCCTCGTGTGCAAGCGCTGGCGTGGCCTGTGCTTCGGCGCTTCACAGCTCTGGGAGATGCTCCGGCTGGAAGAAGCCCACGGCGTAGTGGACGCCGGCCAGCGGCAGCGCTGGCTCCAGGGCAAGCTGTGGCTGCTGCAGGTGCGCTGTGCTGAGACAATCTTTGTGGGAAGCGCGGATCAATGCCGTTGGGTCTGCCTGTGGCCGGCCTGGCGGGAGTGTCGAGGTTTTTGGCTGATTGGGGATGGGGAATTTTCAATGGGAAGAAGCTTCAAGGGCTCTGCAGGGAAGTGGCCCCTTTGCACAGCGTGCTCAAACCCATGTGCCCCTGCTGCCCGCAGCGCGTCGGCCCGCTCGTGGCGCACCTGTGCCTCGCTGCTCGGCACAACGCCCTAAGCATGACTGAGCCCCTCATGCGGGCCGCGCCGTGCACGCTGCCGGCGCTGAGCCTGAGCATGTGCTTTGGGGCGCTCTTCAGGGACGTGCCGCCGCTGCTGGCGCTGGCACGTGTGTGCTTCCCGTCGCTGGCAAGCCTGGAGCTGAACACAACTGCAGGCCACCTGCTTTGCGACTTTGCTCGTCCTGATTTAGAGGACATGGATGAGCCGGCGGCACAGCGGGAGACGGCCCTAATGGGCAGCGTGGTTGCCAGCGTGAAAGCCCTTGCCGGCACCCTGACCGAGCTCAGCTTGCTGATGTCGCCGGACATACCAGTGTGCTTGGTGCCGCTGGCGGCGCTGCGCCGGCTGCGCCGGCTGAGGGTGCGCAGCCGCTGCTGTGAACACCTGCTGCGGATGCCGGCTCCGGCGCAGTTTCCGTGCTTGGAGGTCTGCCACATCTATGGCAGCGCTGGTGTGGAGGTGAGCGTTAGGGGCCTGGATGGGCAGAGGTTTCATGTAACTGTCGTTGGCGGCGGCGGCGTGGGCAGTGGCAGCAGTGCTTACACAACCTTGGCACACTAGTGTGCGCATTGCACGCAACACCATGCAAGGCTGCTGCATTGCCGCTGAGCGCCCTTACCGCCAAACCCTGCCCGCCGACTCCCCCTCCCCGCCGCCACAATGCAGGTGGCAGGCATGCCTTTCAGGGAGGCCAGCTGGGGCGTGGGATGGTCCTTCACTTTGCCACAGCCAGGCACGCTCACGCTGCGGGGTGGGTTGGTCAGCCAGCTACCCGCGCTGCTGGCGGCGCTGCGCCCGCCTGCGGCACAGCCGCTGGAGAAGCTGTTTCTCAGCGACCAGCGTGCCGACGAGGGCGCGGCACCAGCTGCGGCAGCTCTGCGGCAGCTGCGGCAGCTCGCACCCCACTTGGAGCACGTCTGCGAGCTAGAGGCCTGCAACTCGGCAAGTTCGGCTGTGCTGGAGCCTCTGCTGCTCCAGCTGCCCCGCCTCAAGACCCTGCGGCTGGACGGCTGCCGCCTGAGCGCCCTGCCCGCGGAGCCCTACCTCTCAGGTGCGGTGCGGAAGGCCGATGGGCCGGATTACCTGGCTGATGAGCACCTGGTTGGCATCCAGCTAGTTGCAGTGTTTGCCAGCTGCCGATCTGCAAGGGTCTGACCGCCAGGGACGTCTGCTGCAGGGATGCAGTAAGGCTCGATGCTAATAAGGTTTCAATGGCGCCGCCGGTGACTTCTGGTTGCTTGCCACCTTGCCCACCTGTGTGTGCAACCTCGCTCCCCTGCCTGCAGGCCTGCGCACCCTCAGCCTGGCTGGTAATGACTTGCAGCAGCTGCCGCCAGCAGTTCTGCAAGCCGCGCGGCTGCAGCAGCTGGTGCTGCAGGGCAACCGGCGGTTGAGCCCATCTGGAGCCCAACTGTGGCAGCTGCTGCAAGCGCTGCCTGAGCTGCAGCTGCTCAACCTGGCAGGCACCGGCATTGGTGAAGACGCTGCAAACATGCTGAAAGCGGCGGCGGCAGAGCGCGGCCTGACTGTGGGGCTGAGAGATGCCACGGCTGCTCCAGGGGGTGTGGCGCCGATGGCCGAGGACGAACCCTTGTCGGAGCTGGAGAGCAGCGGCGACGATGGCGATGGCAGTGATGAGGAGGGCTGATGCAGCAGGTGAGGGGCTGACCCGAGTTGCAGCAGTTGGTCGGCAAGGACAGCGAGACGTCTGCCAGAACAGTGTGGGCAAGCTGAGGCTGACGCAGGCTGTGTTCACCAGCCAACATTTGTGCTACACTGCCTTCTCCATACATGCAGACGGTGGCGGCCGCACCGGCGGTGGCGGCCTTCAGCTGCATCGACAGCAATGAGCGCTGCCAGATCTGCAGCAGCTCAACCTTACGAACACCGGCATTGACGCTGCCGCTGCTGCGGCACCCAGAGCTGCCGCGGCCAAGTGCGGCCTGGCAGTGTACCTGCCAGCTCAACCCCGCGCAACAGTGTGTTTCATTCCCACAAACTGGTGCTGCGACAGTGTGAAAGCCGGCTCTAAAAGCAGCAGCAGGCGGAAGCGAGGGGGTCTGCAGAGCAGTCCTGCTGTGCAGCCGTCTGCGATGGGAACAACGGAGAAGCAGCGGCGGCGAGGTTGCGACAGTGCAGGGCAGGGGTTTGCAATCGAGGGAGTGAGACTGACAGGTCGTGTCGTGCTGCACTGCAGACGCCACCATTTTGACAGTTGTCGGATTTGATAGCAGTGGGCGGCAGGAGAGGGCACCGCATGTGGGAGACGGCCAGCTGGTGTGGTGCCACCCCGCCTTGTGGCTTTGCCGCTGCCTTCGGAATGCATCTGCCTCCTACCCCATCCCTCAGGTGAATGCACTGCCTCAAAAGCTTGTTCAAGGGGCAGGGTGTGCAGGATGGCGCCGTGCAATAATGCAACGACGGCAGCGGAGCGGCGGGTTGTCAGCAGCCCGCTGAGAGCATAAAACGAATCATAGAGGCTCCCTCACCCTGCTGCACGTCCCAGGCACCACCACTGTTGCGCACAGGGCGCGTTCGTGCCCCCTCAACCCGCCCGCCCCACCTCGCGCTGCCTGTGAGCACAGTTCACAGCGACACACGCGAGATTGGCTTTCCAGCCTAACCCCACACGAGTTGATCGCCCTATCACAGTGAGCAGCGGCCCTGGACGCCCCGGCGCTGCTCCTGCCCGTCTGCAAGCCTGCAAAGCGGCGCAGTAAGCTGAGTGTGCAAGCAGCAAGCGATCTGCATTGAGCAGCGCTGCCTCTGAGTGCTGCCGCCGCTTGACGCTGCCGCCGCTGCCCAGTGCTCCGGTTGGCGTGGCGCGACGTCTGCAGGCTGGTGGCTGCTCTTGCCCACTGCCGCCAGGTCCCTAGCCAGCCATGAACAACCAGCCTCCCTGCCACATTGATCAGCTGCTAGACGAGCTGGTGAGCCGCATCCTGGTGGCTGCGGCAATCGATCCAACCCGTGGCAGCATCAAACCGGCCCTGGGGTGAGCTGAGCTGTTCCGAGGGTTGTTGGGCGATGCCTGCAGCTGGCAGCAACTGCATCAGTAGGTGGCACTGCTGCAAACCCCGGGCCTGCCTAGCTGCTGCTCATCCACCTGTGTGCTCCCGCCTGCTGCTTGCAGGCGCGATCTGTCCTGTGTTTCACAGCGCTGGCGCTTCCTGTGCTTCAATGCGCAAGAGCTGTGGGAGGCGGTGTCACTTGAGGCGCCCCGCTTTGAAATGGTCCCCGGCCGGAGGCAGCGGTGGCTAGAGGGCAAGCTGTGGCTGCTGCAGGTGCGGAGGGTGAAATGGTCAGTGGGCAGCATGCACCTCGGGATGCAACTGGGGGTCTTGCTTCCTCCCTGGTTAGTTCGTGAGCAATCACAACCCCTGGTTGCTTACCCCTGCTCCGCAGCGTGTGGATGAGTCTGTGCAGCACCTGTGCATCGTCAATCAGAGCTTTGCCCAAGGCGTGATTGAGCCGCTCTTGCAGGCCGCGCCGTGCACGCTGCGGTCGTTGCAGCTGTGCATGGACTGGGGGGTGCATTTGAGCGGCCTGCCGCAGCTGCTGACGCTGGCACGTGTGTGCTTTCCGTCTTTGGTGCGGCTGGAGCTGACCATTGCTGAAAACTATCACGATTTTGGCCAGGCAGCTGAGGAGTAGCCGGGTGTGACGGCAGCGCAGCTGGAGGCGCAGCTGGCTTCCCAGACCATAGGCGGCGTCGCAGGCCTGGCCGGCACCCTGACTGAGCTGAAATTGAACATGCCGACCGTTACGCTGACCTCTATAGCGCCCCTGGCGGCCCTGCGCCGGCTGCGGCGGCTGAGGGTGGCCAGCGGCGATTCTCATGTCCCGCTGCTGATGCCAGCTCCAGCGCAGTACCCTTGCTTGGAGGAGTTTGACCTGGGCAATGGTGGCACCATGCAGGCAAGGCGCGGGTGGTTTAGAAGGGTGCAGTGTGCCAGCTGCTGATGTCACACCGTGTTGATGTTGCAGCTGTTCGCTTGGATTGGCGCATGGCTGGCTGTGCCTGTTTTGAGCAGATGCCGCTGTACGATGCGCTCTTTGGCAGCATTGGTCCTCAGCCTGGTCCTCAGCTTTGATTCATGTGCAAACCTTCTTGGCACTGACCGCACCTGCAGGTAGCTGGCATGACATTCTGGACTGCAAACTGGGCTGCCGCACCGGCCGGCAAGCTCCGGCTGGGGGGTGTGAGACTGCGCGACCTGCCTGCGCTGTTGGCGGCGCTGCGGCCGCCTGCAGCGGGGCCCATACAGAGTCTTAGGCTCATTCAGCTGCATGTCCAGGAGGAAACCGCAGCAATTGCAGCGGCCGTGCAAGCTTGTGCGCCGCACTTGGAGCACCTGTGCGAGCTGGATGTTTGCTGCTCAAACACGCTAAATGCGTGGGGCTCGCCCAGGCTTTTGGCTGCGCTGGAGCTGCTGCTGCGCCAGATGCATCGCCTCAAGACCCTGTGGCTGACGCAGTGCAATCTAGAAGCACTGCCAACGGGGCCCTACCTGTCAGGTGAGAGGACACTGGGCCTTGGTGTGTCTGGATGCCAATTGCTAGCCGACTCGCTGACCTGTTGGGGTGTGCCTATTTGGCAGGGGTGCATGCTATGCATGCGCCACACACAGCTGCTGGTGCACACACTGTCTCAATGGCACTGGTGTACAGTTGAAGAGTTATAGCCCTGACCACAACCACCTGCCTTGGCACCCCACTCCCCTGCTTGCAGGCCTTCGCACACTCTGCCTGGATGGCAACGCGTTTCGGAGGTTGCCGCCAGCACTGCTGCAATCCACGCGGCTGCAGCGCCTGAGCTTGCGGGGAAACTGCAGGCTGAACCCATCCGAGGCTGAGCTGCGGCAGCTGCTGCACGCGCTGCCCGAGCTGCAGCTGCTCAACCTGGCAGGCACTGGCATTGATCCTGGCACCGCTGCTGCGCTGAGGGCGATGGCGGCAGAGCGCGGCCTGACCGTGCATGCACACGCATCTGCCTTGCTAGTCTTTGACGCTTGAGATGCATGCTAAAGTAAGGCACGAACCAATGGGAACAGCGATCCGCAGCGGCAGACGAGAGGAAGCGAGGGGCACTGGTGCTTATTCAGCATCTTGGCCAGCGTCAGTCGAGTGCGCAAGCTGCCAGGCAGGGCTGCCACGCTCTCAACAGCGCTGCTGAGAGGCAGGCATCACATTTGAAGAGTGCGAATCTGCGCACGTAGCCGGCACACTGGCGCAGAGGACCTTGGCACAGTTCAGCCCCTGCCGGGATGCAGGAAGTCAAAGATGAGGGTGCGCCTAGCTCAGGCTATGAACCTCTGCTGCCTACTGGCACCACAACTTGCTCGTTGATAGCGTGGCACACTGGATGTTGCACCACGCCCCTGCACACAGCACGAATGCCATAAAATCAGACCACACTGCGCGAGGGCGCCCTCTCAAGCCACGCTATGGCGGCGGCCGCGGGCGGCAGTGCAGCAGGCATGCACGGAGCGCCCCGATCGCGAGCTTAGACACTTTGCACCTCTCCCGTTGATCCTCCAGTCGCCCGCCAGCCTCTGCAGCCGCAAGCAGCGAAGAGCGGGGTTCTGTAGCTCGCCCGGAAGCAGCACCGGCGCCTGGCGTGGGACTGGAGGCTGGGGAATCGGCAGCCATGAACGACACGGAGGTGAGTGGGGCTGCGCGGCGAGCCGATCGACAGAGCGCAAAGCGGGAGGGCCAGACCGCAAGCCGGGCGGGTTAGCGGCGGTCGGCGATTGCTGCCGTGACGGCGATCGTGGCCCCTGCGCCGCCCGCTGGCTGCCCGCCCCAGCGCCCGCACCCTAGGCCCGACGACCGAGCGCTGCGGCGCTCTTGGCGGGCTGAGGGCGTGCCCCATGTGATCGCTGGGGCGCACGGTTGGGATGCCAGGCCGGTGGATGTCCTGCCTGCCACCGCTCGCTGCCGCCGTTGACCGACGCCGCTTCGCCTGCCCCTTGCCGCCGCTCCACTCCACCCCGCAGGTCTCCAAGACCATCTCGCAGATGGTGATGTTCATCAAGCAGGAGGCGGAGGAGAAGGCGGCGGAGATTGCGGTGTCGGCAGAGGAGGAGTTCAACATCACCAAGCTGCAGGTTTGTTGGCGGGGAGGTGTCCCTTGTCGCACTGCCTCAGCAGGCGTTGCCGGGCGGTGGGTGCTCTGCTGCCAGGGTGCCAGCAACACACTGCTCCTGCTCATCTCGGCCACGATTTCATGTGTGTGTACTGCTGCTTCAATCGCCCTGCAGCTGCTGGAGGCAGAGAAGGCGCGGGTGCGCAGGGAGTTCGAGCGGCGCGAGGCGGCGATCGAAGTGAAGAAGAAGGTGGGTGCTGGTGCTCTGCAAGCAGTAATCAAGGCCAGCAATGGGCACCTCCAGCAGTCTGAATCTGTGCTGCTGATTGCTGCTGCTGAGTTGCTGCTGCTGCGCAGGCGGAGCACCTGAAGCAGCTGACTGGGAGCCAGCTCCGGCCTTGCCGACTGTCTTTCACCGCCTTCACCAATGCTGATGCTATGTGCTGTTCTCTGGCCTTCTCACCGCAGGTGGAGTACTCCAAGCAGCTGAACGAGAGCCGCATCAAGGTGCTGCAGGCGCGGGAGGACGCGGTGCAGGTGCGGCCGGGACGCAGCTGTTGTGGATGTTTGATGTGCCAGGCAGATGCCTTGCCAGAGGCAGTGCAGGCACGGGATGAGGCTCCTTGTTTTTGCTGCCCGCCTGTGTGCCTGGGCTCAGTAGACGGCATTTTCAAGGCGGTCAGACATGGGGGCTGCGCTCGCTGAGGCTTTTGACTCAAAGGCTGTCCCTGGTCTGCTGCCCACCTGTGCAGACGGTGCTGCACGAGGCGTTCAGCGCGCTGGCGGCGCTATCCAAGGACCAGAACAAGTACAAGGCGTTGCTCACAGACCTGCTGGTGCAGGTGAGGGCCTGCCTGGTTGCTGGTGTTGCCGCTCTGGTTTGTTGTTTTCCACAATGGCTCGGCAAATGGACCAGGGTGCTGCTCACCAGACCTGCTGGTGCAGGTGAGACAGGATTGTGGCCTGCAGGCGTGGCTGCGATGCTGCTGCCTGGTTTAGATTAACCTGTGCATGCAGGTATGGCGCTGCGCAATTTCTGCGAGCGACAGGCAGTGCAGCTGTGCCAGGCATTGCTCTCTTCCTCCACTGCGACTGTCGCTGAGATGGCCGCGGTGAATCGCTTTTTCCCGCACCTGCAGGGCCTGCACAAGCTGTCGGAGCCGCGGGCGCTGGTGCGCTGCCGCCAGGTCGACCAGAAGCTTGTTGAGCAGGCCATCAGCGCTGCACAGGTGGGCGGCAACTGATCTAATGCAGGGCACAATGCTTGGGTATATAGAAAACTGCATGCAAGGTTGCAGAGTTGTTGAGCAGGCCATGGCGCTGCGAGGATGCGGCCAAGTGTTGGGCTGGGCGGTTCAGCAGGTGCTAGCTGCAGTCGTTGCTCAGCCCGCAGCGAAGCTCTCCTCAATGCCACCACAAATTAGCTAATCGACTCATGCTTCCGCTGTTGTCTCACCTCTTGCCCACACAGGCCAAGTACTCGTCGGAGCTGGGCCGCCCCGCCCCCAAGGTCTCGCTTGACACCGCGCACTGGCTGCCGCCGCCGCCCAAGGAGGGGCGCACACACACGCACGACGACGAGTTCCAGTCGTGGTGAGCAGGAGTTTGCCGGCTGTACTCCGCTACGTCAGAGCCTTGTTGTTGATGAGCGGTTGAGCTTGCAGCTGTGCAAGGTGTTGCCTCAAAAGCGGCGAGCGAGTGCTATGATGATGGGTTGTGCCAAGTGCAGCTCAGTGCAACTTCCGCTCTTGACTGTACTTTGCATGCTGCTGATGCCAAGGATTGCACGTCTCTTGCCTGCCCCCTTGCAGCTGCGGCGGCGTGGTGGTCACCTCGGCCGACGGCAAGATTGTGTGCTCCAACACCCTGGATGACCGGCTGCGCATCACCTACGGCTCCAACCTGCCCCACGTGCGGGCGCTGCTGTTCGGCAGCGCGGCGGCGTGAGGAGGCGCGTGCTGATGCCTGATGTCGGCCCAGCTGTGTTTGCAGCCAGCTGGCGAATCGGCAGCATGGGCAGCCGCGCTGCTGCCCACTGCCGATGTGCTGCCCCGCTGGCGCCTACAGCTACTTAGTCTGTACTACCGCAGCAGCCATCCCCAGCGCTGTACTTGCTTTTGTTTTGCCCTCTGCTCACCCTGCCCCTCTACTTCCTTCCCTGCTTACATCTGTGCCATTTTGGCTGGCCGCCACCTGCGTGTGTTCGCTGCGCCCCACACCGCTGCTGCCGTACCACATTGTTTTGTAGCCTGCTGCGGAAGCACCCACCCTGTGACTTGTAACACTGGAGAACCGAGCTGCTGCTAGTGGGCAGCGCTGCGCTGGCCCCGCAGTGCAACATTCACAAGTTCCCACGGCAGCTTGCATTACAATTATCATCCATTTGGCATGCGTTGGCTGGCGAGGGGTTCATTGTGCAGCTCAGATGAAGGCAGGCACGTGGGGTGGCAGGTGGGCAGGACATAGAAAAGGGGGCGTTGGCCGTCGACAGGGTCATTTCTTAGCTCAACAAGACAAAGGTGGGCGGCGAAATGGGGCAAAGCGTGTGTGAATGACCAAATATGTTTGCAGAGATATGGCTGACACGATGCAAGCAAGGTGATTTGGCAGCATTTGCATCGTGTGCTGCCAAGCCATCATCTTCCGCACGCTGTCTCATCGGCGGCTTCGTAGCATCAGCCGCCCTGGCGCCGGCCCTGGCCGCAGCCGGCCTCCTTGCGAGCCTTCTGGCCTTCCACCTGTGTGAGGAAAGAAGAAGCGGGTTGCAGGCTGGCCGAGGCAGGTGCGCAGAGCAATCAGTGCCAATGAACAGCATGCACTCCTTCTCAACAAAATTCTCCTTCTCAACAAAATTCAAAGCCAACTAGGTTGATAGTGCTTGCACGATTCAAACAGAAGCTTTGATATCACTACAACCCCTCACCAGGAAGTATGCCATCCACTTGAAGAAGCGCTCCATGCGCAGGCGCGAGTCGTCATCAATCTCCGGCACCTGCTTTGAGGCGGGGAGTTGATCAGACTGGGTTGGCAGGTGCTTGCGGTGGCGAATGGCACCCGCTGGCGGCCGGCATAACCGTGACAGAAGCCAGTGCAGTGAAAGGACTCGCCGCCTGGCATATTGCACTGAACACTGCACAGCGCAAACCTCAACAGCTGTGCCTTCCAAGCTGGGCTGACCAGCGACCACAACCTGCTCAAAGGCGATCTGGGAGTGGTGCAGCCAGCGCTCGGCGGTGGTGTCGTTGCATGGGTAGTCCTCGTGGCGGCGCAGCATTTGAGCGGGACCTGCAGCGCACAAGAGGCGGCGGCAAGCAGGTTGTGTGGGTTGCTGAACTGGCGGTCCGGGGCTGACACATTGTGCTTCGGCTGTTCACTCACACCCCACTCACCGCCCTTGAGCTCGTTGAACAGCTGTGGCCCGCCAAAGCGCTGCGCCAGGAAGCTCCACTGGTTCTCGATCGACTGCTCCAGGGGGTGCGTCTTGAACAGCGCCCTGCAGGGATGCCGGGAGGGACAGCAAGCAGTTGGTGAGGAGCATGGCCGGTGCCCTGCATGTTAACCATGGGAAATCAGTCGCCTGCCATCGCCCGCCCCCTGTCTGCCACGCACCCTCTCGCCACCACGCTCCCTGCCACTGCCATGCACCCTCAGTTCCCTCATGGCTGAACCGCAGTTTGAAAATCCACCAGAGGGGTTGCTGCTCCGACAGGCACTTAAAGAATAAGCTCACTCGTAGTAGGGCTTGTCCTTGTAGAAGGAGGTGTAGAAAGCGGTGGAGAACTTCTGGAGCGTGTCCAGGCCCAGGCGGTCGTACAGGTTGACCTGCGGCCAAGCAGCGCATTTCCGGTGGGAGGCTGCCGCTTCATGACCAGGTTGGGTGAATGCCGGCCAGAGCCACCTACCCAGTGGCATGCTGGGCGGCCACCAACAAACAGCAACGCGTTCGCAGCACCCACCTCGTCCGCGCTCCAGGCCTCGTCCAGTAGCATGCCTAACAGGTGGCAGCAGCACCAGCTGCACGCAAACATAATGCATGCTAACAGCTGTAGCACGTGCGCCCACCTCGTCCACGCTCCACGCCTCGTCCAGGGTCAGGCCCGCCCGCTCGGCCGCCTTTTGGTCCACGGCGTCCTTGTCAAAGCAGCTGCAGGGGCGTATGGAGGTGCAGGAGGGTGGGTGGGGTGGGTGGGGTGAGAGGTGGGGAGCTTTGCATGTTGGGGTGCAGTTGAAGGTAGCACAGCTGATGCAGAGCAGGAGGTGTCTTGCAGACTAGCCTGGCATGTCGGGCAGCGGAGGGCGGCACATGGTACAGAGCGCTGGCCCCGCTGGTACGGCAGCTGCCCAGGGAGCTGCTTGCAGTTGGCCATAACCCAAGGGGCACACAGATGGTTCGGCTCTTCGCAGCAGTGTGGCCCGCAGCTATGATTGGAGCTTTAGTGTGGGCTGCCACACATGCCCCTCAATGGAGTGCGGAAGATGAAGAGCACTCACCGGCCACCGCCGCCGCCGCCGCCGCCGCCACCGCCGCGCTTCGTCGCCGCCAGGGTGCGCCCGCCAGTCAGGGCCGCAAAGGGGCATCTGGTGAACGCTCGAACGGCCATTGTGAGCAGCAGGAGGAGCAGGAGCGTGCGCATCGGCGCTTAGGGGGACCCCTAAGACCTCGCTTGGCTTGTGCGCAAGTGGCGAGAGGGTCGGCAACAAGCTGAAGCTCCGGTATGGTATGTGTATGAGCTCGCGGAACCCCCGAGCGCATCTACATGATTACGACAGCTCCGCCGACACTGCTGGCAGCTGAGGCGAGGCCCTCACGCCACACTGTCGTGTTGCGCCGGCAAGCTCCCTTAACAAGCTTCAAGTATGGTTCAATCGATCGTGACGCGGTTGGAGTTGTGATCCGAACTCTCTGCCGGGCGCTAGTGGACGCCGCTGCCCACGCTGTGCACAGCAGCGGCAGCGCATGCCTGGGGCTAAACTGGACCTCTTATTGATCCCTCCATCAAATGTCACAACGCGTTCGGGTGAGGCAAATGTCAGTGGCAATGCAGACCGTGCAGCAGCACGCCAGTGTGGGGCAGGGAGGCGCCTTGAGCGCAGCCGGTGTGGCTGCTGCCTTGCTCTGGGCAACCAATTATTCGGCTGGCTGTACGCCGCTGCCGGGCAGCCCGCCCTCCTTGCCTGCCACATCCACATCCATGCCTGCCGCCCCCGCCTGCTCCTCATCCTCCTCCTTTGTCGCTGCTGCTGCTGCTGCTGCCGCCGCTGCTGGCTGCTCGCCGGCCACTGCCGCCTCTGCCCGCAAGTCCTCGCTCCGGTCGTGGGGGATGCAGTGCTGAATTTGGAGGCGCAACATTGGTCGGGTGTTGGAGTGCAGCAGCAGCGGCAGGCAGCGATGCACGTTGTTGGTGCTGCTGCACAGCAGCAACTGAGCGGCGACGCTCCTGGTCAAAGCAGCCACAAGGGGCAGCAGGGACAAACATCTGCCTACAAGCGTCCGAATGCTGCCATACCTGCGTGAGGATGTCTGCTGTCGCCGCATGCGCCGCTGCCTTGTCTAGAATGACCAGCTGCGCAGGCAGACGGGGCAGAAAGTGCGCATTGAGCGTGAATGGCCCTCATTGGCTGCATGCATGCAGTTGCCAGATGCAGGTGCCAGGACAACAGGAGTGGCCAGCAGGTCACAAGAGCACTCTCAGCACACCTGGTTGTGATCCAGGTCCAACGAGAGGTACTGGCCCTCGCTGCCCGCCCGCATAAGCAAGCAGACTCTGCTGGACTGTTTTATCGGGAAACCAGGACGTTTAACGCACCTGGTTGTACTCCAGGTCCAGCGAAAGATACTCGCCCTCGCTGCCCGACACCGCCGCCAGCAGGTCTTTCAGGTTGTTCACCGGCTGGCCGTTCACCTTCAGCACCTGCTAAGGAGAAATGGGAGGGACGGTGGGAGAGGAAGAGAGGGTGAGAGGAGAGCTGATGGAGGTAATGCATTCAGTGTTCCCGCGAAGCAAAGTCCTCACTTGCAAGACGTGCGAGAGACGGCCATGCAAGGGGGGCTTGCACCAGCATGCTGCCATCATGCATACAGGTCGGGCATGGCACGCAGAGAAGGAGAACCGGCAGAGCACCCAAAGCAGCCGCTTGCCTGGGTGTTGACAATGTCCTCATAGCCCACGTTCACGTCCGCCGCCAGCACCTGGCTCAGCACCACCACCTGCAGCCAATGCGTGTCACAAACTTATTACGCAATAACCTAGCTAGCAGTGCCCCAGCTGCATGGATGCTGCTCAGTGATGCAGCGACCGGCAGCACTGGTTTCAGCGCTGCGCCCTGCCACCAGCGTACGCTGCCTGCAAATTGCCCAGACACAGGCAAGGCTTAAACTCAAAACTCAGCACACAACATTCAATGCCCTGCACCTGCTGCGTGACGTTCTCCGCCTGGGCGTGCAGCATCTTGTCAAGCAGCTTGACGGGCGCCTCGTAATCGAACTCCTGCGGTGGCATCGAATTTGCATTGGATGAGCAAACAGTGATAGAGGATAGCTGGAGCAAACAATGACACAGATGATAGCTGGGAGCAGCCATGACATCCTGCCTTGCATCCGCATGCCAGCTCGCAGCATCTGAGTTGACAACGCAGCCACGCACCTTGCCGTACTCGGAGCGCAGCAGCGGCACGGTGACGGGCGTGAACACCAGGCCTGGACAGAGAGGAATGGTGCGCTTGTAATCGGCAACCGAACGAAGGAGATGCTTGCAAGCATCATGTCCAGCAGATCTGAGCAAACCAACCAGGCCATGCAACAATGAATGTAAGCTTGGAATTCACACACCTCCCAGGATGTAGTACGACGGCGGCGCGTTGTTGATGTGCACAGGGATGAGGCGGCGCGGCGAGCGCAGCCGCACGCTGACCTCCTTCACCGCGCCCTCGTGCAGGATGCGCAGCCGTGCCTGTAATTGGGGAGGGAAGAGGTGCAGTGACAAGCGAGGTGTGAATGGGCAGCATTCGGTGCACGCTGACCTCCTTCACCCCGCCCTCGTGCAGAATGCGCAGCCGGGCCTGGGCAGGGGAGGGAGAATGCCACAGTGGTTTGAGAGGCACAGTGCACTCAGCAGCGTGCGCATAGGCAACCTCCTGCACCAGGCTGGACATGGTAATCACATTGTGAATTGCATCCAGCTTTGCTGATGACACAACCAATGCGCACCTCATCGCCGGTGTACTTCTGGCTGATCAGGTACGTGAAGCTGATGCGCTCGCCGGAGCGGAAGGGCACTGTGCCGTCGCTGCCAATGTCCACGCCGTCAAAGCTGCATAGGGACGGAAAGATAGAGACGGTGTCTGTGGTGTTGAACTCGGAGACGGCAGGTAGCACTCGCATGCCAGCAGTTGTCCCCTGAATGGCCAGGCCGCCCACATGGTATGGACAAGAGGGCTGTGTTGACACGAGGGCTGCGGTCCATTGGTGTGGGAACACCGACCCATGCCAAGTCTTGCCGGCTGACCCACCTGAGCACGATGTCACCCTTGCTCAGCACTTGGCTGGCCGGGCTGGTGGGCTCGATGCGGCGGATCAGCACGCCGCGCTGCCCCGGCTGCAGATGAGCATGGCATAGCAGCAGCACATTTAGCATCACAGCATCACAAAGCAGTGGACCCCCGGCACGAGGGGCATTTGGCCGGGCAAATGGCTGCCGCCCCTGGCATGCCCGACATGAGAACACCCCACTCGCCTGCATGCCCAGCGCCTGGCGCAGCACGGGGCTCTCCATCTTTTGCCACTCGATGCCCAGGGAGGGGAAGCCGGTGTAGCGCCCGTGCCGCTCGTAGTCGTTGATGAACTGTACAGGCATGGACAAGTTAGGGCATGCATTCAGTCCATCATCGTTGCGCATGCAGGGCCGCGCTGTTTGAAATCAACCAACCATGCACATGGCGACTGGTCACCTGCACAATGCCAGTTGATTAATGAGGGTTCTCGGTCAACACTCCTACGTACAGCACATGCATGCCAGAAACTCACGTGCTCAATTACGGGGGTGGGGATGATGTACGAGATGTTCTCCGTGTCCTCGTTCTTCAGCGACTGGAACGCAATGCCCACGCACTCGCCTGCAGGTGGGGCAGGGAAGCAGGAGTGGGAGGGTGCGGTGCGAGGGGCACTAAGTGGTAGCTTCTGTTTCTGAGCCAGCCCAGCCCAGCACTCGCTTGCAAGGCCAACGTGGACCTGTGAAATCACAATATTGGTTTGGCCTGCCCTACTGGGAAGGCGGTAGCTGCTGCAGGAGGCAGCCGATGTGCTGAGCATTGCAGCGGCAGGCCGCCCTTCGCAGCATTCATGCAGGCACGCACCGCGGTCGTTGAAGGCGGGGCCGCCGCTGTTGCCGCTGTTGATGGCTGCGTCGACCTGCGGACAAGTTGCACATCAGAATGGTGGCCATGTTTGAAAGCATGCAGTTGGCGACTACCCGCCATTGATGACCAAGCCAGAGCTGCAGCTGTGCACGCCTCCTGCAGCCACCCAGCTGCACCCAAGTGATCACCAGCAAACTGATCCAAGCGCCCCACCTGGATGCCCAGCAGCTCCGCAGCTCCGTGTGCATACCCCGTCACTTCGATGCGGCTGACCACGCCGCTCGTTACGCTCATGGTGTCTCCTCCGATGGGGTAGCTGCAGGAGGGGTGGTTGCAAGCAGCGTGAGTAGATGAAGACGGGCAGACGTCGGGCAGAGGTGGTGGCATGCCGGGCCTGGGAGCACACACGGTCGGGTGCAGCCAGACCACAGTGCAAGCCCACAATGGAAGCACGACTGCAGGGCTGAAACACAACCCACCCACCCGATGACGGTGACGCTGTCCTGCAGGCGCGGCAGGCCGCCAAAGTGCACCGGCTCCAGACCCTCCCAGAAGCTCTCGTCCGCCACTGCAGGAGGGGTTGCAGGCAAGGCAGCTAGCTGGACAGGCAGCACGGAATTGCGCACTTGCGCCAGCATGAAATAAAGCTCTGAAGCTGCTGCTGGCTTGAAATGCAGCAGGGGGTGCCCATTCAAGACCCAACGCCACACCTGTCAGCAGCGCGATGTCGCACTCCGTGCCCATGGCCAGCACCTGGGCCACGTACTTGGTGTCGCTGCCCCGCCGCTTCACCTTGACCTGAGTGTGGTGGTCCACGCTGCGCACAGCAGCGGGCACAGTGGGCACAGCAGGGCGGGCAGGTGAGCGGGGGGAGCACGCTGCCCGGCAGCAGGCAAGCGCTGGCGCTGCAGCTGCCGGCAAGCTGGAGCACATAACATAGCTGAGCAGTATAGCAGCCGGCCTTGCCATTGCGAGCATGCAGGGGCGGGGATCTGCTGGAGTGTGCCTGCCCGTCTGCCCGTCTGCCCCACCGCACCAGTGCGCGTTGGTGAGCAGGCGGCGGCCCTCGATCACAAACCCGCTGCCGCTGCTGCTGTACTGCCGCTTGCGCTGCCAGGGCTGCAGGCGCACATTGGGAGGCAGAGGGTTGTGTCAACGATTGCCCGCTACCTGGGGCAGCCTCGTTCACTGGCGCAGCAAATGCAACATGTATGCAGCCGGCCAGCAGCAACCAGCAGCAGGCTTTCAAAGGACCACTGTAGCGCTAGCATACATGTGCAACATGCCAGCAACAGCATTAGTAGTGCGCCAAGCTTGTGGCGCACAAAGCAGCAGCATTGCGCAAGAAACGCACCAGGCTGAANTTGGGCTCGCTGTGCACGGTGAACACCTTGACGACCGCCTCCATCAGTCGGTCATCTGCCCGCCGGTGGCTGCCCGGCCCAACCTCATATGCAGGGCTGAGCGGCGACAGTGCGTCCGCACCGTTGGCAGCTGCAAACGCGTCCGGTGGCGCAACGGCGCCTGCAGCGGCAGCGGCAGACGTCGTGCCGCCGCCCCCCGGCTGCCGCTCCTTGCGCCGCTTCTTGGATGGCTGCTCGCTGCTGCCCGGGTCGCCGGCGCCGACCTGCTTGGGGCTGACAGGCGGCTCGCTGGTGGGCGGGCCGCGGCGGCGGCCGCCGGAGCGCGCGCTGCCGGGCGGAGCGGCGGCGGCGGTGACCGGCGACGGCGAGGGCTCGGGCTGCAACGGCGATTTAAAAATGCAGGATCGGTGAAAGAAAGGTCATGTAGGTGGTCGTGGAGCCAGCAGGAGGCTGGAGTGCAACAAGGCCAGCGGTCGCTGGGCAGTGGAGGCAGCAGCTGCGCTACAGGCGCGTGCATCTCACCTTCTCAAGCTCCTGGGTCGCCGCCTTGGCGCCCTTTTTGGCTTTGGGAGGCATTGGGCTGCAGTGTCGAGCTTGCACCGGGAAGCTTCCGCAGGCAGACCAGGCCTCGATTCAAAGGCTCTGAGAGATCGATGCAAGCGATTGGGATTGGCAGGGAGCGCGATGGGCGCTCCCTCGCCCCTGCATGGAATGGCATGCGCGCGCTGACCCCCTGGCGACTGCGCAGCGCCCCACGGGCTTTGCAGTGAAACTGCAGATACACGATATCTCATTTGGCAGCAATGGATGAGCGTCAGGAGCTCGCACGGCTGAGAGCCGAGGTGGACGGCAGCGCACACCCCTCCTTTGCGGCCCTGCGGGACTACCTGCGGCAGGTGCGTGTCCCAAGAGAGTCATGAGCTGCATGGATCGCCTGCAGGCGCGCCCCAGCGGTGGCCACCGCAAGCCCCGCCGTGCTGCCGNCCGCCGCCGCTGCCGCCNTTTGGGTTCGCACTGGTGCCTTCACTGCACCATTCCCACTNGGCTCTGCTCCGCTCACCACACAGGCGCGGGNAGCTGCGGCTGCGGGATGCAGAACGGGTGACACGNCNTGCGGCGCGGAGCTGCTGTCGCGCCATGCCCGCAAGCNTGGACAGCGATNGAACGTGAGTTGGGGCTGTTGCCTGGTGCACTCTCTGCGCTGCCATGGATCGCTGACCTGTCGCATGTGCAAAGTTGCAAACAGCCAGTCAAGCAGGACCTGCCTGCGTGGCAGCCATGCCATGCCATGCCATGCCCTTGCCCTCTCCTCCGCTGCCCTGCACTTGCAGTGCTGCATGTAACAAAATGATAGCCATGGGAGGAGTGCGTGCATGATTCTCATTCCTTGCGTTGCCCCCTGCTGCTCTGCCGCAGTCTGGGACGTGCACGAGCAGGTGGCGGTGTCGGCCATGGAGTGCGGCTGCAAGGAGCTGGCGCTGAAGCTGGTGAAAAACGTGCACAAGCGGTTCCCAGAGGGGGCGCGCGGCAGCCGCCTCACGGTGCGCTGCGCTGCTGTTTGTTGCGTTAGCTTGCGATAATGTACACTCACCGGCAGTCCAGCTTGTGACTAGTCGCCGCTGCTCAGGGCATGTACCTCGAGCTGATGAGCAGCCCCATGTTGCTGCCTCTCAATGTGTTTACTGCCATTGTTGCTGCCTTTCAATGTGTTTACTCCGGCCTTTCCACCCATTCCACCCGTTCCAGGGCATGTACTTTGAGCTGATGCTGAGCCCCAACGAGGCGCGCAGCCTGTACCAGAAGGAGCTGGACCGCGACCCCAACAACCCCCTCATGCTCAAGCGCATGGTGAGCATTGCCTCTGCTGGTTGCTGAGCGCATTTGATGGAAACTTGTTGGGGTCCCCTACAGCCCCCTCATTCTCAAGCGCATGGTAAGTGGCGCCTCTGCTGGCTTGCTGGCTTGACTCAGTGCATGCCAGGGTGTGCAATGCGAGGGACTGCATCACATCTGCATCCCAACCTTCTCCCTCCTGCTTCTGCCGCCGCAGGTGGGCCTGAAGCGGGGGCAGGGCGACCTGGCGGGGGCTGCAGAGCTGCTGAAGCAATACCTTTCAGCGCAGGCAAGCAGGGCACAGGGGCCATTCGTGTTGCAAACCCTGCTGCTGTGACTGCTGGCTGGAGATGGCGAGTTACAGCTGGCTACACTCGATGCTCTGGCTCGTTGTTGCCACTGTGCGCTCAGCAACATGGAGCAGTTGCCAACTGGTCTTGCTCAGCTGTTCTCAACCAGCCTGCTAACCAGCGATTGCCACCCTCACATGCGCAGGGCTCCCAGGACTGGCAGGCGTGGGAGGAGGCGGCAGACCTGTACCTGCAGCTGCAGGTGCGCCCACGTTTTGTTGTTTGGTTGTGCCTTGCCAGGCTGGGTATGCAGGGCGCGCATGGCAGCTGCTGCCAAGACGGGGCTCGCTGGCTCGCTGTGCTGTGCTGCTTACAGCAAGCGCCTCTGCAAGCGCTTGGCCGCTAGCCAGTGCGTCATGGTCCTGCCTGCCCTGTGCACCACAAGCTGAGAGACACTCTTCCTGCTCTTCCTGCCTCTGCGCAGATGTACCAGCAAGCCGCCTTCTGCTTTGAGGAGCTGCTGCTGCACGCCCCCGCCGATGCCACCAGGTGCGCTGGGAATGGGCCTTGCTTGGTGCCTTCCGGCATGGGCCATGCTGGGTGGGTCTGGCGAGGATTCCCAGCCTGGCCGGCCGGCCGTTGCTGCCNGCCCCAAGGGGCTCTTGCAACCGCACCCGTACTTGACAGACCACAGCGGTCTCTTTCCGCCCGCAGGCACCTGCTGTACGCCGACACGCTGTAGGTGCTCTTGCACCCGCAACCGTATTTGACAGACCACAGCGGTCTCTTTCCGCCYGCAGGCACCTGCTGTACGCCGACACGCTGTACACGCTGGGCGGCGCGCACAACTGGCGCACGGCCCGCACCCATTACTCAGGTGAGGCTGGGCTCTTATGCAGAACTTCTGGGGACAGTGCAGCGCCTGCGCAGCGGGCAGGGGACGTGGGTCTTGGGTCCTGCGGCACAACGCACCCAGCTCCCGAGCGCTGGCCACCGCCTGAGCATGGGCCTGCTCACTCGCGCTGTCTCCTGATTCCGGTGATGCCTCCGTGATCAATGCCCCGTGCCAACTGGTCGGCCGCCCCTGCCCTTGTGCAGCTGTGATCGAGATGACGCGGGGGCAGAATTTGCGGGCGCTGTACGGCGCCTGCGCATGCGCGGCTCAGCTGGCGGGCACGCGGCGCGGCGGCAGCGGCGGCGGCGAGGGTGAGGAGGAGGAGGGGCGCCGGGCTGCACAGGCGCCGCAGCAGCAGTAGGCGGTGCACTGGCCCGCCAAGCTGCCGCTGGTGCGCGGCATGCTCAAGGCGCAGGGCCTGCTGTGAGCTGTGATGGTGGGCCCATGTCCTTGAATGCTGCAATTTTGTGCCCATGTGTAAATGTAGGCTGGGCACCTGTGCCTGCAAGGTGTGCTGTTCGGTGCAGCAGTGCGGGCACCCGAGGGCGGTCCCAACCGGCCGGCAAAGCGGCACACCAGCTGTGGCGGGTGGGCCGCCCCGCGCCCGGATCTGGCTCCAATCGACCACACATGGAGTTAGACGTGGCTGCATGCATGTGGGGAGGCCTGTGCAGCAGGGACAGACAGTCGACGGTGTCGACGGCCGCACGACACTTCCAGCAGGCTGCTGAACGCCTGCAACTGCGATCCATGACGGTTGCAGCGTCACGAACGCACGACAGGGCTTGTTTGCCGGGGCATCGATTCCTCGCGCCCATGCCGACCCCTTTTGGCGTGCTTGCCGGCCCCAGGTGGCCGTCATTTGCACACAGCATCACACTGCAACGCAGCACTCATCCAGAGAGGCCTCGTCACGCTCGGGAGGGCGCTCGCGCGGCGCTTGTGCACACCCGGGACGCTCTCAGGCCCTTCACAGGTGATTGCTGGGCGTTGCGTGCGCCCTGCCGCCCTGGGGTGCCGCCCCAGCGCGCCCCTGGCTCTCGTGCCGCCGGCACCCGCGCCGGCCGCGCCGCCCGGGCGCTGGGACCGAACCAGCATTGCAGCACAGACCCACCAGCGCGGCGGCGCCGCCGGGGGCGCGCCCACGCCGCCTGCAGCTTGCGGCCGCTCGGCGGTCTCGCGCCGGGTACGCAAGGCGGGGCCAGCTTCGCCCCCTCGCAGTTATCTGCCCGCCTTTCAAGCCGGTCCCTGCTGCCCCGCACCCTGCGATGCAGGCTCCACGCCCTAGCCGCGCCTGCACCGGATGCAGGCCTTGCAGGCAGCACCGCCGGGTGCCCCCCTGCAACTGGAGCCACCCGACCCGTTTTGGGACGGCCAGAACCATGCAGACCTAGACGGCTTCCTTTGCAGCCTGCTGGCAGAGGGCCAGGTGGAGCTGACGGCGCAGCTGGTGCCGCCCGCGCTGGCCGCCAGGTGGGTGCTGGCACACAGGCAGGCAGGGGAAGCTGCCTCTCGCTCTCCGGCGCTCTCCGGTGCCCTCCTGGCTGGGGCTTCGGCATGCGCTCGTCTGCTAACACTGGTGGATCACCTGCCCTGGGCTGACAACACTGTTGCATCTTCCCCTCCTCCCTGCAGCTTTGGGCTGAGCACCGACTCCAACGTGAGCAGCCAAGTGATGGTCCCCCGTGCCACCGCGGCAGCGCTGCGCACAAGCTCCGCCCCCACCGGGCGCACCCCGGGCATGCAGGCGCTGGTGCACCTGTCCGGCGCGCAGGCCGCGCAGCAGGCGGCCAAGCAGCA
>JADXDR010000044.1:100056-123930 GCA_025026875.1 Chlorella ohadii | reverse complement strand
GCTGCAGCTTCGCCACCATGCTTTCCCGAGGTCCTTGCAAATAACAGCTCCTGTGAGTCAGCCTGCAAGACTACCCATGCTTCCATGGGATGCGATCCAGACAGAAGAAACCCAAAAGGCGCAAACAACCAAAGACGCTGCTGGCATGATGGCAGCGGCGGAGCGGCGTTTGCATGTAGCGGCGGCAGGCTCCCCTCTCGCAGTTGAGGCAGCGGTGGCCTGCTTCAGTTCATGCAAGCCGTTGGAAGGAAAGAGGTACATCGGGGCAGTGCGTCCCTCCAGGTTGTGGAAGCTGGGCGGTTACATGGCTCCAAACACGATGATGCACCGCGCTGTTAGCCAGGCTAGCGTCATGCGCACTCGTTGGACATGTGACTGCAATCTCAGAGCACGAACCAAAATCGTGGCTAGAAGGGCTATCTGTTCGGCAGCAACAAACTGGGATTGGCAAACTGGCAAGGCATGATGGCAGGCAGTGCACGTGCGCAAGGAGCCGTCATCCGAGGGATCAAAACTCGATGCGCGTCCTCGAAGCGCAGCACCACTCGCCCTGCTCGTTCCGGCTGCATTTCTCTCAAAGCAGCATCATGCCTTCCACGATGCAACACTCAGCTTCGCACTTGTCCTTGCCGGCATAGCAGCGTTCGGGAGTGAACTGGATTGACCTGGCCTCGGGCCAAGCCCGGCGGGCAGTGTGCGCGGCGGCTTGGTCCTCTGCCTCAAGCGCGTCCTATCGAAAAGGGAGCACAGGGCACACCAGATTCAAAGTTCAGCTGTATTGCTTCGTGCAGCACGCAGGGCGCTCAAACCGCATCAGAGGTAAACTCCTCAACAACGGCGCCTGGCACAGCAGGCACGGCCCTACCCGGCACAACCCCGCTCTCTCACCTGCACTCCTTAGCAGTGGCTTGGCGATGTTGAGCGCAACAGGGGGTATGGAGGATCGATGATGGCGGCAGCCTGCCACCCATGGCAGCGCCATCGGCTTTCTTTCTTCCTGGCTGCCGCGAGGGTGGCGACAGCTCTGCCCACTACTCTCTGGTGCTCTGTCTGCTGCATCAAACTCTTGTGCAGCCATGCTCGATATCAGGGCGCTGGCAAGACTGCCACCCTGCACGCTCGCTGTGCGACCTCCCTGGCCGCCAGCGGCGCCAGGGAAGATTCTGCCGCAGCGGGCAACGGCTGTGTGCTTTGCTCCAGGCAGCTGCTATCCTGACCAGCGTGGCCAACCGTGTGTGCCTCCGCTTTCCTTGCTTTATTCTCCTTGTAAAGCAGATCGACGTGTTTTCATAGCAGCCTGCCACGCTGGACTGCTGCGGTAGCGCTGCCACCCTGCCACACATGTGCCTGCTCAGCTTCCAAGCATTCACATCCCAGGCCACGTATCAGATCAGACAAGGAAGCACAAGCCGGCTGAAGCATTGTCTGTTGCTGCCGCTGCATCGCCGTCCACGCGCAGCTGCCACGCTGCCGCCGTTGCCGTCGCTGCTGCCGCCAGCTGCGGCACCGTGCCCTGCGCCGCCGCCTCGGCTGCTGCCGCAAGCTGCTGCACGGCTGCTGCCATGTCTGCTGCCCAGCTTGGGTCGCCCGCAGGCAGGTGGGCAGCCGCCCACAGCGCCAGCCAGCAGCGATACAGGTCGGCAAAGCAGTCTGGATCATGCAGCATGCCGCCGTCCTCTGAAACCGCCGCCGCCGCCTGCTGCAGTTGGCGCAGGGCCGCGGCTGCCCAGGCTCGAGTTGCGGCTGCTGCTGGTTCGTCCGCCTGCGGGAGCAGGTGGGCCAAGCTCAGTGCCGCCAGCTGCAGGGAGGGAAGAAAAGGAGAAGAGATGTGCGTCAGCATACTACTTGAGGTGGATGGCAGGCAGCAGTTCCAAACTTATCATCCAGCATGAATCACGAGCAGGGGAGTGAGTCAGAACGTGTTGCCTGCACGAGGCTGCTGCTGCAGCAGCTCGTCTAACCTGGGCCACAAGCACCGGCTCCTCGTGCATGTTGTCTGGCTCGCGGTCGAAAATCTTGGCAGCACGTTCCCGCTCCCTCTCCTGCGCCGACCGTGCTGCTGCTGCTGCTGCTGCGGGCTGTGCCACAGTACCAGCAGAGCTGCCGGGCCCTGTCGAAGCATCCGCCGCTGCTGCCGCCGCAGCCTCCGGGCAGCACAGGCGGCGGAGCAGCGCCAGCAAGGCCGGGTGGGGACCGAAGTGGGCAGCCAGGGAGGGGAACAGCCGCCGCAGCACTCGCTCGTCTGATGGGGAGGCCGGCTCATCTGCTGCGCCTGCTGCGCCCGCTGCGCCTGCTGCGCCCGCTTCTGCACCGCTGTTGTCGCTGCTGCCACTGCCACTACTGCTGCTGCCGCCTGCGAAGGCTGCCATGGTGGTGCTGGCTGCCCGTGCAGCAGCCTCTCGCACGTCCTCATCCTCATCCTCTAAAAGCACCAGCAGCACTTGCCAGGCGCCTGCTGCCGCCACTGCCGCCGCCTCGGACTGAGCTGGGTTCAGCTGCAGCAAGCCAGAGCTGGCCACTGCCGCAGCCGCTGCCAAACGCAGCTCCGGCAGCTGCCACGGCTGGGCGCAGTCGCCTGCCACCTCCAGCAGTTGTGTGGCTGCACTGCCGCTGTCGCCATCGCTGCTGCCGCCAGCGGGCATGCCATCCTGCTGAGCTTGCAGCTGCGCCAGCAGCGGACCTAAGCATTCCACAGCATGCTGCTTCACTCGGCTGTCTGCTGCCTGTGTGGCTCGAGCCAGCATGGCAGCAAACTCTGCTGCAACAGCACTACCAGCCGCGCCGACTGCTGCTGCTGCCTCCCCAGTGCCCGGTGGCAGCAGGGCGAGCAGCGCCAGCAGCCGCCGCTGTGCCTTGTGGTGCGTCTCCTCCGGTAGCTGCTGACTCAGCAGGGAGCGCAGCTGGCGCTGCTGCGCTGCTGTGAACAGGGGCTGCTGGCTGCTGGCTGCCGCCGACTGCTGCGGCTGCTGCAGCTGCTGCTGCAGGTGCCGCAGCAGCACCTTGAGAGCCGCACCTCGCACTTCGTAAACTTGGGACCGCAGCGCCGTGGCCAGCTGCGACAGCAGGCTGCCGCTGCCGAGCGCCGCAAACGCTGAGTCGCGGCTACCCTGCCGCAGCTGCTGGAGCAGCAGGGAGAGGCACAGCTGTGCGGCGTGCTTGAACGCGAAGCTGAGCATGGGGCTGCAGTAGTCACGGGGAGGCTCCACCAGGCCAGACCTGGGGTAGTGGATAGGAAGGACAGAAAAAGCAGGGTGCAGCAGGCGTGAATGGGTGACAGGAAGGGCCGCGGCGCAAAGTGGGCTGCATGCGAGCAAGCAGCCCTGCCGACGTGCGTGGGCTGTTCGTGCAAGCGTAATCCAAACGCATCCTAAAGCTGTGACTTCACACACAAGCAGCCGCGCACAGCATGCACCAACCCCACCCACCTTTCAATCTCCACCCAGCAGCGCCGCTGCACCGCCCCCAGCCAGGCCGCCCCAGCCATTGCTGCCTCAGCCGCTTCCTCTCCCTCTGCCCGCTGTGCCAGCGGCAGCAGCTCGGCGGCAGCAGCAGCCGCGCGAATATACTCCAAGCTGACTGCCGCTGGCACCAGGCTGCCGCCTGCGCTGCTGCCGCTCCCCAGCATGCAGGCTGCCGGCGCGGCCTTGGTGAGTGGCTCTGACACTGCACCCAGCAGTGCGGCTGCGGCTTCTGCATCATCTGTTGATGCGGCTGCCTCCAGCAGCGCCCTCAGCTGCAGCAACTGGCCGTGGAGCGAGTTGAATGATGGGCGCAGCGCAGCAGCTGCGACGCCGCGGGCGGCGCCTGCTGCTGCCGCTACCCCCTCTGCAACTGCCTCGGCCAGCGCTGACGCTGCTGCCGGCTGGCGCTCTGGCGGCAGCAGCGGCGGCAGCGCTTCGGCAGCCAGGGCACGCACGGCTGCCGGGCGGGCCGCTGCGCAGCGCTGAAGCAGCGGCGCAAAGGCAGCTGGCGACAGCTGCTGCTCGGCCAGGCTGCTGATGCTGCTGGTGCCGACCAGGCGGTTGTGCTGCGAGGAGCGCAGGCGAGACAGCAGCACCAGGACAGGGAACATGGCGGGATGCACCGCGGTGCTGCCGCCGCTGCTGTTGCTGCCGCCAATGGCAGCACTGCCTGCTTCCCCAGCGTCCTCCTCCAGGGCTGCCGTGGCTGCTGCCAGCTGGCGCAGCAGGAAGGGGTGCAGCTGGGGGTGGCGAGCGAAGAAGTCGGGGGCTGTCGGTGCCCGCTTGGCGGCGGGCGTGCCCTGCGACGCATGGCATAGGGTAAGCTAGCCAGGCTCAGACGACGAGCAAGTGGCGTTTAGATGTCATTTGCTCTACAGGCAGGCGCTGCCACCACTTGCTCTGGGATTTCCTTGGAGGCACTGTCCCTTTCCTAGGCAGGTTACTCAGCAAGGTCTCAACAGCCAACCTCGACTCACCTTGCCCGCGGCGTTGCGGAAGCCCAGCACCCGCACCAGCAGGGCGGTGTAACACAATGAGGCGGCATTGCGGACCTGCAGTAGCAAGCAGGGGACCAGCAGGTGAACTGACCACGTGCGCAGCAGGCTCTCCCCTGCTAGGACCACAGTTGTCATGTTGTTTTGCTTGCATCATCCAGACAGTTGGCCACTCAAAAGGCCGAGCAGCAGCTCACCTCCCACTGCGGCGCGGCCATGCCCAGAATGGCGGTTTGCAGCCCCTCGGCAAGGAAGGCCGAGGTGTCGACTGCCAGGTTTGAGTCCTGGAAGGCGGCACGCATGCAGTTGAGCGCGTGCACCCTGCGAGGTGGATGGTCAAGTCATGTCTGATTAGATGTTGCAATATTTGCAACATGCATTCCAGTAGAGGTAGATAGCGCGGGTCTTGCAAGGCGGCGCGCATGCAGTTGAGCGCGTGCACCCTGCGAGGCGCGGTGGCAAAATCTATTGGAACGAGAATCCAAGGCAGGCATTGGAGCCTATCGCATTGGAGCGTAGTGAGCTCAGCCGCTGCAGCAGCATGGGTTGAGCAGCACAGCCAGATAACATTGCCTAAAACCATCTTGCAGTCCTGCCTGGGCCACGACTCAGCGGTGGTGTCGTTGGCGGTGATCAGTAGCTCCGCCATGCCGCGCTGCAGCAGCACCTGCAGCAGGAGTGGAGTAGACGCAAATTCAGTGCCTGTGCTCCCAATGAGACCTTAATCAGGATGTCTGTCTGATCGTTGGGCTCTTAGCATGCTACTGGACAGTGCTGATCGCCCCACAGGCAGGCGCGGAGCGCCCAGCACAGCTGCAGCAGGCAGCCCTGCCCGCACCTTCTGGCTGTTTTCGGGCTCCGAGTAGAAGATGGCCACCACCGCAAAGGGCAGTCCGGCTGCACAAGGACACAAGGCGAATAGCAAGACGAGTGATGGGGCTGAACAGGTGTGTGGCAGGCGCAGCGGTGCGTCGCAGCAGTGCCATTACAGCTGCCTGGATCACGGGGGCACCGACCTGATCAAACAAGTACTACGGCAAGCAGAGCCTCACCGGACCGCCGCACAATGTCGCCCCGCCCCTGGTCTGGTCGGCGAGCATACTCCAGCAGGCGGTTCAGGCAGCGCTGTGGCAGCTGGCGCAGCGCAGGGTCGGCCTGCTGCAGCAGCCTGCGGAGTGGACAGGTGGGTTGGCAGAAGGCCGCCATTCATTACTGGCTTCTAAGGCCGAGAGCAATGGCACTGCCAAGTCTTAGGAGAAGTTGCAAGGCGCTCAACAACTGAAGTACATGTCACTCACTGCTCGCAGAGCGCGGCAAAGCCCTGCTGTGTCTTGTCCACCGCGCCGTTGTGCTTCAGGCAGCAAAGAGCATTGGTGAAGTAGTCGGCCATGAAGCTGAGCTGCTCGGGGCTGAGCAAGCCAGTGGAGCCTGCATTGTATGCGAATACGTAGGCATGGAGCAGGGCTTGGGAATCCACAAAGCGGTCTTTTATCCATTCCAGCGCAAGTGACCTGACCCCAATGGGCAGTCCCCAGCAGGAGCACAATCCCAAAGCATGCTTGGATAACACACAAACGACCTTTAGAACAAGCAGCTTACCACCGATGGGCAGCGCGCGTGCCAGCGCTCCCAGCAGCAGCCCGCACTCCTTGCTGCTCTGCCAGCAAGCGGTGTTGATGATCTGCGGACAGGCAATAAATGCAAGATCAGAAGAAACGGAGTGACGACAAGCAAAGCAGGCACACAGGATGCCAGCCTGCCGAGCCTGTGTTCCTGTTTGTTTTCATGCAACCAGCAGCTTGCCTGCGCGCGCGGCCCCAGGGCATCGCCGCCCTCCCCGTCCGCAGCTGCCTGGTCCTCCTCATCAAATGCCATGTCATCGGCATCCACATCAGCAGCGTCCGTGTTCTGGTCCTGCAATAGACAAACGGGTTTGATTCAAAGCCAAGTGGCAGTGGACAGCAAGCCACGGCATTGGCGTCCACGTCAGCGGCGTCTGTGTTCTGGTCCTGCAATAGACAAACAGGTTCGATTCAAATCCAGGTGGCAGTGGACAGCAAGCCAGGCCATCGGCGTCCACATCAGCAGCATCCGTGTTCTGGTCCTGCACGGGGCATTCAGCAATCCAGCAGGATCAATTCGATGGCAAGTCCCTCTCAATGAATTTGCCCACAGCGGTGCCCGGATTTGCCCACAGCAGTGAGCCAACAGGGCACAGCTGTAGCCGGATCCGAGCACGGCAGTGAGCCAATCAGGGCACAGCTGTGGCCATATCCGGGCACGGCAGTGAGCCAATCAGGGCACAGCTGTGGCAGGATCCGGGCACGGCAGTGAACATTTTTTTCCATAGAGGCTACTCAAAAGCATCTGCGTTCATAGAGAAGCCTGCCACATAGTGTGCACACTTCCTCATGCACTGTTCACAGCAAACTTACCGTGCGGGCGCCAAATCAGCCACAGCCGCCCACCGCGACACCACCCACCTGTGGTTTGCTGAGCACCGGCAGCGTCAGCTCCGACATGGCATAGGTCAGGCCCAGCAGTCGTGCCACAAGCTCCCCCCAATCGCGGCCGAGGCGGGGCGGCGCCTCTGCCAGGCGGCGCCATGGCACATGAGGCACAGCATAGCTGCACAGAAGAGTGGAACAACAGGTTGTGCTGCAGGCTTCAGCAAGGCTGTTGCGGGGCCACACCCTACGCACCAAGACGCGTTGCACAATCATTCGTTCACATGGGTGCATAAAACACTAGCAACCAAAGCACCGCGCTGCGTGCTGTGCGCTGGGGCTCACCGCAGCGCAAGCAGCACGCCCAGCGCGAGGCCGCTCCTGCGATACAAAGCGAGGGATGCAGACCAGCATGGGCTTGAATGCAACCATGCGTGTCTCTGCTCCTCAGCAGATGGTGCAACCGCAGGGCTTCTGCAGCAGTGACAATGTTGAGACTATGCGCTGCAGCAAGTTTGCACAACAAGCGAGCTGCACAAGGCCCTGTGCCTCACCTGCAGGCGGCCAGCATGTCCTGCTGAGCCAGCTGCACCCTCTGCTCCAGCAGCAGGCAGCCGCTGGACAGGAAGCACCAGAGTGCCTCCGCCTGCTGATCATCTTGCAATGATGCGCCCTGTGCAGCCGCCTGCTGGCCTGCTGTGCCTGCTGCAATCGCTGCTTGCTGTCCGGCCTCGTCCCCTGCCTGCTGCTCCCCGGCAGCCGGGGCTTGCACCGTCCCTTCCGCCAAGTCGAGCAGCCACGCACAGCCGCCGCCGCTGCAGCTGGCGCCCCAGCCACCGCCATACTTGCGCAGCAGCAGCAGCACCAGCTGCGCACCGGCGTCTGCTTCACGGCCGCGGGGGCAGCCCAGCAGGCGCAGCCCACGGCACAGCAGCGGCTGGAGCTCAGCGGGGGTGGCAGCGCCAGGCAGTGGGGTGGGCAGGCGCAGCAGCACCGCAGCGGCCGCCTCCCGCAAACGCTCCCAGGAGTCCAGAGCAGCGGCTGCATGACGGTTGCAAAACCTTAGATTAGCAGGCGGCTCAAGTGCATACCCATGCAGGTGCGTCTGGCTTGAAGGGTCAACGCGTGCAGATTTCAGCGGGCAATGCACAATCCATGCATGCCGCTGCATCGAACTTGCGTGCCATTCAAGCGTGCATGCTGGTGCTGCTCTAGTACCCTGCTTACCCAGCAGCAGCTGCACCGTGCCCTCGCTGCAGAAGCTGGGCGCAAAGGGCTGGAACTGGCTGGGCTTGAGCGCGGCCAGCCCTGGGCCCCAGGAGGGCGGCGGCTGCAGGCAAGAACGGTGGGGCAACAGCAAGGTTGAGAGAGCGTGTCTGAGGCAGCCAGTCTGCACACTAGGTTCCAGGCAGCGTTGCAGCGATGTGGCATGCAGTGAGGGGCAAGGTAAGATGGGAATGCTGCAGGGCAGGTCCGAGGTTGCGCATAAACGACCAGCAAACACGCCAAGCACAGCAAAGTGGGATTGCTTGCAAACCAGCTCACCAGCGCGGGGTTGAGCAGGTCCCCAAAAGCGTCCAGCAGCAGGCCCAGGAGCTCCAGAGCCATGAAGCTGCGCTCGTGCGATGCGCCTGCACTTAGAAATGATTACATTGCATGCAGTGAGTGAGGCAGTGCGGCAGTCATATGCAAGCGTACGAAGACGGCCCCGGGCAGCTCAGTAAAAGCAGTGGGTCACAAGCAAGAGTGCTGATGCCTGCATGCGGCATGCGGCACGCCACAAGGGCGAACCATTGACAATCCAAATGGAACAACCTTCACCTGGGTACAGGCTTCCCAGCAGCGTGGCCCCCAGCCAGTGCAGCCAGTCACGCTGCGCAACCACAGCGCGCATGACAGCCGGCGCCACGTCGCGGCGGGACAGCGCTGTGCCGACCGCGCCTCGCTGCCGCATGAACAGGCGGCCCAGGGGGCCTAGGGTCTTGTGCTTGAGGGAGGAGCTGGAGCACCNTGCTCGAGGAATAAAGGCACGGTGGAATAAGGGCCAAATTTGTNAGGTTGCAAGCGGCCCAGAGGGAAGAGGGTCTTGTGCTTGAGGGAGGAGCTGGAGCACCTGCATGAGGGAACGACAACGCAGCCTGGAAGTGTTGAGTCCAGGTATGTCACCACTTTTTGTGGCAGACCGTGCTTGCGTGCAACTTGAGCTGTAGTGGACCTTCCCGCCCCACCTGTGAGCCCACCTCTATGTGAGCCGAACGGCCTCAGCCGCAATGCCCATCTGCCTCTAGCAACCGATTGCAATATGCCTAGCGCCCCTCCTTCGGTTCACCTGAGTGTGAGCCGAACAGCCTCAGCCGCAACCTCCAGCTCCAACGCAGTGGGCAGCGTCGTGGTGCGCGGGTGGCAGCACACCATCGTCAGCGCATCCACCCTGCAATAGGATAGTGCAGCGTGTGTTGAGGCAGAATCTATGTTGGTCTTGCTGGGCTTGACAAACATGCCTGCTGGAAACAGTTGGCAAATGGGCGCAGCAACCAAGAGCGCGCCGCAGCACTCTGTAATTGGCAGGCAAACTGAAGAGGTTGTGATATCAGCTTGGCCCCCCCTGCTCAACACCCTGCTCACCTCAGCCCCTCACTGCTGCTACGCACTGCAGCCAACAGGGCCGCCCGCACCGCCGCTGCATCCAATCCAGCCACAGGCAGAGAGTCCAAGTCGCACAGCAGCTGCTGCTTGCGGGCCGCCTTCAGCACTGCCAAGCAGCCCGCCGCAGCACCTTCGCTGCCGCTGCCTGCTGAACCGCCGTCGCCCTGCTCGCCACCCGGCAGCAGCTGCTGCAGCAGCAGCCCCAGGGCAGGAGGGTCGGCAGACAGCAGCTGGGGCAGCAGGTGCGCAGCCAAGTGATCCCTCTGGTTCTCGCTGCCGCTGCACAGAGCAGCTGCCAGGTGAGGCAGCCAGGCGCCCCGACAGTCTGGCTGACCGGCTGCCTCTGCACTGCCTGCTGCACCTGCTGCACCTGCACCACCTGCTGCATGTGCTTCCCTCTGCAGCTGCGCCAGCAGGGCAAGGAAGAAGCCCGCCACACTGCTGGAGATCAGATGCTGGCCCATCGCTTCCAGGCAGGTTGGCACCAGGCCCGGCTGCAAGGCCAGCAGGCGGGCAGCCCCCACACGAGGCACCAGAGCCTGCAGGGGTGCGTAGCGCCCCTTGCGGCTCGCATCTGCGCAAGTGGGAAGGTCCAGGTCCAGANGGTTTCAGGTGAACAGGTGGAAGTTGGAAGTTCATTCCTGAGGAACAGCCAAGCAGCGTGGCATTCGGCATCTGCGGTTTGGGTATCACCGGCAGCCCAGCTCACCGAGCGCCAACAAGTCGCGGGCAATGCGCAGCAGCACCCCATCCGCCCCTTCCTCCTCTTGCTCGCCAGCTGCCGCCACACTGTCACTACTTGCAAGGTCGCCGGCTGCTGCAGCACTTGCAGCATTTGCAAGGTCGCCGGCTGCCAGTCGCTGCGCCAGGGCGGGCTGCTCCCTGGCCAGCTGCTGCTGCAGGGCGATGATGTCCAGCAGGCACTCGAAAGCCACGTGCACCCGCTGCAGCGTCTGGCTCAGCGGCGCCTACAGCAGCGGTTGGGTGGTAGATGGGAAGAATGCATCGAGAGGAGCATTGCCTGTGCAACACGTGAGCATGGCGGCATCATGTGTCAGCCCCTTGTAGCATAGCAGACGGAGAGTTGAACTATCTTCACTGCTTCCTCACCTCAAAACCCTGCCACAGCAGCTGCAGCAGCTGGCGCTGGCGGCCGCCGCTCAGCAGCGGCACAGCGGTCGCCAGCACATCGGGTCCATGCTGCGCCTGCTCGGGGCTGCCACCTGCCGCTGATCCTGCCTCTGCTGCCGCTGCTGTGGAGTCAGCGGCCTGCCCAACCGCCTGCTGCTGCTGGTGGCGGATGCGCTCCAGGCRGACAGCCAGGGTGGAGAAGCCGTGAAACTTGAAGTGCTCATCGGTGGTGCTCTGCAGACAGGCAGAGGCAGAGGCACAAAGGATTGCTCAGAAGTGAGAAGTAGCGGTTGCATGAGCATACATGTGACGCTAAGAGGCAACTGCCGACGAAAGACTCCAGCACATTTGTCGAAATCTACACACACCTATAGCCCCTCTGCGCCCAATCGACGATCCCCAAGCTTGCCTGGATGGCCTCGGAAATGGCAGGGAGCGCTCCGTCCACCAGCAGCAGCCACGGCTGCTCCTCCCGCTGCCCCGCCTGGCCCGCCTGGCCAGGCCAGCGTGCCACCAGCGGCGCACATGCCACCGCTGCCGGCATGGCCGCCAGCAGGCCTCGAATGGCACAGATGCGGTTCAGAGGAGGCAGGCGGCTGAGCTCCTCTGCAAGCCCGCTCTGGCCACTGTCATGGCTGCTGCCGCTGGTAACTGCACTGTCAGGGCGCGCCTGCCGCTGCCGCAGGTGAGCGTCGACCAGCCCAATTGCTGGCCCAACTGCTCCGCTACCAACTGCTGCAGCCGCCTTGCTGGCACTGCCATCTGCCTCCTCAGCAAGCAGCAGCAGCGGGGCGGCACCGCCCCCAGCTGCACCACTGCCACTACCCACGAGCAGCCCTTGAGCGAAGCAGCGAGCCAGGGCCGCCGGCCGTGCCGCCGGCAGGGCGGCTGCTGCATACAGCGCCACAGCAGCCGAAGCCATGGCTTCCCTCACTAGCGCCTGGCCTTGCAGCGCCAGCAACAGGGCGTCGCCTGCAGCGGTCGCTGCGGCGGCGCCGGCTGCGGGCTGCTGCTCCAGGAAGGGGCGGCCAAAGGAGGACAGCAGGTAATACATTGCTGATACTGCAGGGCAGGCGGGGGAGAAGCGGGGGACATGCTTCACCTGAGTGGCAGCTGAAGAAGCGTTGCAGTATACGATAGCAAGCGCGGCTGCACATGTCTGCATAGCGCAGCCAGGCGGCTCAGCAACAGCCAGAGCCACAAAGCAATAATACTGCCATTGACAGCCCAGCGCCCCAGCAGACAACTTGCAACTCCTTAGCAACACTCACTGCAGTCCTGCAGCCCCTCCATGACATCAGCCGTGATGTGCTCTGTCGCTGCTGCTGCCGCCGCCGCCCCTGCTGCTCCAGCCGCTGCTGCTGCTGTGCCACCTGCAGTCCCGGCGCCATCACCGCCCAGCTGGACTGCCCCAGCATTCTCCCCACCAGCCGGCTGCAGCGCGGCCCGTAAGCCTGCCGCCAGCGCGGCCACAGCAGGCGCAGCGCAGCGCAGCAGCACCGGCTTGCAGGCGGCATTGGCCAGCAGGGCCGCAAGGGCGGATCCCAGGCGCAGCGCCCGCTGCAGCACTGCTTCCTGCCCCTTGCTCTCGCTCTCTGCAACCTGGCCCTCCAGCTGCCCCTGCTCGATTGCTAGGCATTCTTCGGCCAGAGCTGCAATGCGTGCCGCAACTGTGCCTGCAAGCGTGGGTGCACCTTCGCCACTTGCAGCACCATCAGCCGCCGAAGCGGCAGCAGCCTGCTGCTGCTGCGCCTGCTGCTGCTGCTGCTGCTCCAGCAGCGGGCGTAGGCCCGAAAGCAGCTGCTTGTGCAGCGGCCGGCTGTTGGGCAGCAGCAGCAGGTCTGCCAGCAAGCTTTGCACGCGCTGCAGATCCCGCCGCCGCTGCGCTGCCGCCGCTGCTGCGTCTGCTGCCCCCTCTGGCAGCGGGCGGGTGGCCCATTCAGAGGTGAAAGAGCAAAGCGGTTTGAGCGCCTCAATCTCTGCAAGTAAACAGGGCATAGGGAGGGTTAGACAGCAGCTTGGGATCATGGTGTGTCAGGTGGAGCCATGAAGCATACCACAGCAGCTGCTCGGTGCAGCTGGTACACTGCCCCTCACCTGCATACGTGCTGCCCTGCTGCAGCAGGCCCTGCAGCAACCCGGCAAAGCGGCGCAGGTCGGGAGAGGCTGCCACCGAGCCGCCTCCAGCCAGCGAGGCGACCTGCCGGGTTGGAGGAGTCGGCAGTGGCAGCAGGTCAGCAGGGATTCTTCACCCTCACACAATGTTTACAAACAGCAGCAATCATGGAGCTGAGCCACTGGAAGGGGCAACTGGGAATGCATAGCTTGCACCGCTTGCTAGCAGGCCAACCGCTCGCACCTCGTCTCGATATTCCGAGGGCACCACGAGGCCGCTGCCCTCCCACCGCTTCTTCTTCTGCTGCTTCTTCATTTTGGTGGCCATGGCGGCAGACCAACCGGCGCCGCCTCACGGTTGGCCCACCTGCAGCAAGCGAGAGGGGAAAGCTATTGGCGGCGGCGGCGGCGGCAGCGGCGGCGGCGGCGGCAGTGGCAGGGTGAATGCGTCGCGGGCAGCAGGGGGCCAGCATATGCAACATGCGTTGGTGTGTCAATGTAGCGGATTGGTGGGCCCAAAAGAGGCGCATGTGAGCGGCGAGCCACGGCCCAAGTTCCGCAATAGCATGCTGCACCTGCGATGCGTTGTTTACAAAGGCCAATGTTGCTGTGGCGATCATGGATTCGCTGCTAAGAGGCCTTTTGCTGCGACATGCCACCAGCCTGCAAATGCAGGTGGGGAGCCGCCTTGTTTGGGCCGCCCTGATCGACCGATCGCACTTGCACATCCTGTTGTGATTGCTAGCGGACCATGCGGCCGACGCCACGGCAAGGGACGGCCACTCGCTGGCGGTTCCAGCTGCTGGCTTTGCTGGGGGCCGCGATGGTGCTGGTACTCTTCACAGCCAGCGTGCGGGTGCGTGGATCGAATCTCATGGCTGCCTGTAGTGTCCGCTGCCACTGCCGCTGCCGCCGCCGCCGCAGCAGCACCTGCCTGTGATGCACGCTTTTTGGCCCCCATCCCCGCCTGCTTGCACATGCAGATGCCGCGGCAGAAGGTGATGCTGGAGGACGAGTTTGAGCGGCTGCTAAACCACCACAATAGTGGCAGCGCTGCCAGCTGCGACTGCGCGCACCCCACAGGTGCCGGCGGCACGCCACTCTACTGCCATCTTGGCTTGCCGCCGCCTGATGCGGCTGCGGCAGGTGGCAGCGGCAGCAGTAGTGGGGGAGCCGCAGAAGCAGGTGCTTCCTCTCAGCAGCAGCAGCAGCAGCAAAAGCAGCAGCAGGGGCAGGCGGCAGCGCAGCAGGCTGACGGGCAGCAGCAGCAGCAGCAGCAGCAGCAGGATGGCGGCCAGCAACAGGGGCAGCAGCAGCAGCAGCAGCAGCATCGGTTGGCGGTACTGATACCCTATCGGGACCGGCTGCCGCACCTAACCACCCTGCTGGCGGCGCTGCGGCCGTACCTTGATAAGCAGGGGCGGGCGCACGATGTCTTTGTGCTGGAACAGGTGAGAGCAGACATGGCTGCTGCGGCTGCATGCTGCCCCAGCGCTGCTGCGCTATTTTCGCATCCTTGCTGTGAGGCAGTCTCGCCGATGCTGCTGGTACGGCTGCTCCTTGGCTAGCAGTTGCTACCTCCGACTCATATCGAGCGTTTGTTGGCTTCACCTGCAGGGCGATCAGCTGCTGTTCAACCGCGGTGCGCTGCTCAATGCGGGTGCCCTGCTGCTGGCCGGCAGCAGCTACGATTACTTTGCGTTTCAGGTGGGTGTTGTAATGTTTCCTTTTGTAATACTTGGAGGCTGGTTTGGCAGTTTGTGTCTGCTTATGCACGGCCGTGTTCGCAAGTCTTCACCTGATGTCCTCAGCATCGTGCCTGACGCATGCAGGATGTGGACACGATACCTTTGGAGAAGGGCGGCATCCAGTACAGCTTCCCTAAGGGTGCGCCCATAGCTGTGCTGTCCCGTGCGCTGTGCTTCCCGATGGTTGGACAACATCACCCCTGTTGTGTGGCACTGGTGCTTAGCATGTTTGAAGTATGCGTACCCAGCAGTGGGCCCCGCATGCCTGATTCTGCAGGCGCGGCGCCGCTGCACCTCACTCCCCATTCTGTGCACCCCAAGAGCACATTTGAGGTGAGCCGCCGCCGCTGTTTGCCATCCAGTGTTGCCATGCAGCCAGCAGGCATGGTTTGGTGCATTTGGGGGTTAGGGGCACGCTGCACCCTTGCTTTCCTGCCATCCCACCTTGCTGCCGTGCTGCTCAACCATCCGCCCTAGCGTTGTTGCAGGACTTTTTCGGCGGGCTGCTGGTGATTACTGCTGAGCAGTTCCGGCGCATCAACGGCTACGGCACACAGTTCTGGGGGTGAGGGCACAGCTTACTGTCCTGCTGTTGCAACACTTGCAGTTTATGGCTGTATCCGCTGAGACCAGCCCAGCTTTCATGCAAAGGGAGCTGCAGACAGCAGTGCAATCCTCTCCTGTCGCACGTGTTGCTGCCCTGGCTGCCGCAGTTGGGGCCGAGAGGACGACAACCTCAGAGAGCGGTTGGTGCGCGCAGGTGCGGCATCACTTTGCTGCCCTGTCCTGCGACTGCCGCTGCGCCTGTTTCCCCTGCGTATCTGTTGCTCGCTCAGCTGTCTCCATTGTGAGCCCTGCCTCTGTCTCCCTGGCTGCTAACACAGCACACTGTCACCACTCCCCTCTTGCCAAGCAGGCATGTGGCCTCCAGAGTACCCCGAAAACATCCCGCACAAGGGCAGCCTGCTGTCCAAGCGCAGCTACTTTGAGCACCAGAAGCACGTGCAGGCGGTCGAGGTGAAGCAATCCAGCTGCTGCTGTCCAGGCAGCAAAATCTGTTTTGTCTGCGTGCATCCTGCAGTGTGCTTTGCCCAACTGTGTCGGTTGGTCAGAATGCGCTGACCGCCGCTGCCAGTCCCGCCCTTCCTCCCGCCTGCTGTCCTGACCCTGCCCTGCACCCTGCCGCATCGTCCGTGGACGCCGCACTGCTCATGACCGTCACTTGCCTTTTTCATCCCCATCACTGCCCCATCCCCTTCACTGCCCCTATCGCAGCTGCGCGCGGCCGAGGACAAGGAGGGCAAGCTCACTTTCTTCGAGGAGAACCCGCGCCTGCCGTACCGCGGCGCCAAAATCATGAGCAGCCAGCCGCAGTTTTTGAAGGACTTTGCCACCGGCCTCAACACCACCGCCTTCCAGTGAGTTTCCATGTGTCGGGTGCAGGGAGCTAGGCTTGGCACAACCTGCGCACATCACATGTTGGCCTCGGCTTGCAAACTTGCTGAGTGAAGCCGTTCGGCCAGACGGAGCCAGTTTGCCACCCAAAAAATCACATGACACACCTCACCCTCCTCTCTTCCTCCTACCCCTGCAGGATAATGAGCATACAGCCCTTCCTGAATGCCACCAAGATCACGCTGCAGCTGCACTGCAACGTGACGGCCACGCCCTGGTGCCAACCGGCAGCCATCGGCAAGCGGCAAGCGCCGCCGGTGCGGCATGCGGCGGCGGTGCATGCGGTCTCGGGAGCACGGTAGCGGTGAGCATGCTTGCTGCCCTCTTGTTTTGCCAACTGACGCGTGGCCCTACTCTGTCCTTTGGTTTACATATCTGCATTTCATTCAAATGGCTTTAGAACCTACTTGTCAGTTCCAAGCATGCTGGTCACATAGACACAAGGTTTCAAGCATCCCAATAATGAAAATGGGAGGACTCGGCTGATTGGGCTAAAATGCAAGCCGAACAGCTGAAATATCCAATGTCAATCAAAATCGGTTGCAAGTTTTCAACTCTTTCACGAGGTCCACATCCACCAGTAGCCCTCCCCGGTGCTGTGCGAGTCAAAATCGTGCTCAATCGCTGCCGCAATCTCAGCCGCCAGCGCTGCCACTGAAGCCGCGGCGCTCACCATGCTGGCCCCTGCTGCGCCTTCTGTGGTAGGTGCTGCTGCTGCTGGCGCCGCTACACCTGCCGTGTCTTCTGCTGCCGCTGCTGCTGTGGTCGCCGCTGTGCCTGGCTCTCCTGCTGCCACAGTGGGCGCTGCTGGTGCGCCCACCAGGTGCCCTCCGTCTGCTGCGTGCTGTCCAGTGCCGCTGGGTGAAGTGCCGGCAGCCGCTGCCCAGAGGTGACCCTCGTCCCCACAGCTGCTGCTTGTGGTGCTTCTGCCGGCTGGCAGTGGCAGCAGCGCTGCAATGGACTCAGCATGGCTCAGAGGCTGCGCTGTGCCTGCTGCCCGCTGTTGAGGGCTGCTGCGCCCGGCAGGCGAAGGCTCGCTGCTGCTGCTACGGCTGGCCAGGAAATGGCCGACTGCAAGGGACCATTCCGTTGAGAACTGCCGCTCCGCCGGGGCTGCTGCTGGGCTGTCTGCAGCAGCTGCCGTTGCCGCTGTGCCTGCTGCGGGCGAGACAGCTTGGAATGGGGATGCTGGGAATGTGGGTGCTGACGGTGCAGGGTACACCGCATCTGGTGCCGCAACTGCGGTAGCCTCCATTGCAGGTGTTGCGACTGCTGCGGTGGGCGCCCAGCAGCTGGCTGCCAGGGTGGTAGAGCCGCAGAACAGGAACGCCAGGGAGCGCAGCAGGCAGCTGGGGCTGCCCAGCGCTGCGCCACGCACTGCCTCCCAACCAGCTGCCAATCCGTAGCCACTGCCAGCAGCCTCGCTGGCGCCAGCTGTCGCGACTGCCAGGTCAGCATGGCGCAGCAGCAGGCGAGGGTCTTGCTTCACGGCCGAAGCAAAGCTGTAGAACTCCGGCACGTATGGCAGACGCTTTGAAGTTGGCCCCTTGCTGCCCGCAGGGCTGCCTTTGCAGCCGCTCGCTTCTGCTGGCACTGCTGGCCCCTGCAGCTGCTGCTGCTGCTGCTGCTGTGCCTGCTGTGAGGCGTAGCGGCCGACTTCGTGAGGTGGCAGCAGGGCCGACAGACGGAAGTTGTGGGGCTGCAGGAACTTGACAAGGCCTGCATGGGACACGAGGGGTGTGCAGGCTGGCCCGGTCAGCGGCCGGATAACCAGCCGAGCACACACCGGCACGGTGCTCTGCTCTCCTGCGGTCAGTACACGGTACCATTTTGCTTCTGTGCTGATGCACTGCTGTACTACCCACCTGAGAAAGAGGCCGGCAGGCCCGAGCGCAGCGGCGCGCCCTTGTTCGCCAGCGCTGCCGCCAAGTTGGCCAGCCCCGGCAGGACCTCGGTTGGCTCTGTGCCAGAGGGGCCGCTGCTGCTGCTGGCGTTGCTGCTGCCGGTGCTGCTGTTGAGGTTGGCAGCTGCCAGAAGTGCGTCGAGTGTGTCTACAGGCAGGGGACACGAAACGCCAAGTCAACGAACACGCTGCTGAAGCAATAAAGGGACCAACATATGGACATTGGTACTGCCCGCATGCCCACTCGCCTGCGTGCACAAAGTCGAACAGGAGGCGGCTGCCGGGGGCGGCCAGTGCCGACAGGTCGGCAAGAAGCCCGTTGGTTTGATCCTGCACGGGAGGAGGGCAGCAAAAGGTCGCAATGCTTAAAACCTCATCTCAATGCGATGCCAACCGCCATGCACATAATTTGCAAACACAACTGCATTAGCCTACCCCCATATGTGCACACGCACCTGGCTCAGGAAGGGCAGCAGCCCCTCCGCCACCACGCAGCAGCGCTCCGAGGGGTCAAACCCAGCGCCCGTCAGCTCAGTGAGCAGCAGCTTGAGCGCGGAGTCGCTGGCAAAGTCGACTGCAGGGGATCCAGGCCGAAAGGAAGAATTGCGGTGAGGGGATGACGACATGAGCAGAAGCGCAAGGCATGCGTAGCTGGAAAGGCAATGCATGGGGCAGTGGACGGGTCCCAGCCGCTGCCGCACTTGCCTTCAACAAAGCGGGGCCGCTGCGCCGCGTGGCGCCAGCCGGGCAGCAGCTGGTCCAGCAGCTGCTTCTTGCGCTGCACCGCCGGCCGGGAATCAACTTCGAAGAACTGCAGGGGAGGGAGAGCGGCGCCGGCGGCAGGGAGGCGAGCGGTCAGCAAGTGATGCAGCTGGCATGATGTGTTGCACGCATGGCGCGGCCCGGCTGCTGCAATGACGCAAATCTCACTATACAAGAGCATGTTTTGCTTGCCTTGACGCCTGGCTGGGCCAGAGAGTGGGACCAAGCGCTCAGGCCGGGCCGCAGCAGCACCACCTGCCTGCAGGTGGAGGAGGGCGGCAGTGGGAGATCGGGTGACGCGAGCGGCAATCGGCAGACTGCTTGCAGAAAAGCAAACTCAGATAAGCGAGCAAGCGGAGATGCAGGCGTGCTCAGCATGCTCCATGCACCAGCTCATGGCGCATACTTGCATTCTGGCCCCCCACCCGCCCATGCGCACCCACCTGCAGCCGTCGCCGTCGATGGCCAGCTGGATCTGCTCCCGCAGCCAAGCAGCACGCGCTCGGTAGTAGGCAGACAGCCCCGGCACTCCCCAGCAAGGCGTCTCCATCAGCCGGCGCAGGTGCCAGCGCCACAGCAGGCCGCGGGTGAGGTGCCACCAACCGGGCACAAGCCGGTCTGCAAATGCCGCCGCCAGCTGGCCCTCTGCAGCCCGCTCCTCTGCGCTGCTGCCGCTGCTGCCACTGCGGTCAAATCCGGGCAGTGCCGCGCTGCCGCTGGTGGCGTACCCATGCGCCACAATGTGCAGCAGAAGTGCGCTGGTTGCCTGGTCGTGGCGGCAAGAGACGGCATGGATAGGCAGGCGGGGGCTGCTGCCGGTGGCAAGGGCCGCCTCTCGCTGCTTCGTGGCGGTGGCGGCAGCGGCAGCGGCGGCCTTTGCTGCGCCGCGCTTGCTGTCGAGCGTGTGGAAGAGTCGCAGCTGCTCCTTGGCCTCAGCCATGGCTGGGCCTGGCAGCTGGGTTGCTGAAAGCAGTGCCTCGTGCGGGCCCCGCTCGCAGGGCGGTGACAGGCGGAATGGGGTCTCTGTGATGCTGAAACAGTGTGTAATGAGTTGTTGATGCCGCTTGAATGCACCGATCGCGCCTGGGGCCGCGGTTGGCGGCGGCAGCGGCGCCGCCAGCGAGGCGGCGACCGGCACGAGGCAGAGGCCACATCGAGGCAGCCACGCGGAGTGATGCACGCGGCGTGCATGATCCCCTAGTTCTGTCGTTAGGTCTTGGCACGCACTCCGCCCCTTCATCGCCTCGTCCCCCGCGCTCGCCGCCCCACCCGGCCCCTAGTCGGCCGCCTCGCCCCTCCCGCCTGGCCTAGGCAGCAGTTGAAGGCCCTCAGCATGGCAACCGCCCACAACAAGGCGGCGGATGCCGGCAGCTCGGGCACCGCCGCCGCTGCCTCGGGCGCCACCGCCGCCGCTCCTCAGGTGGGCCAGGCAGAGGGCCTCGAGTGGCGCCTGCGCTGAACGTTTAGCACAATACACCTACCCACACGACATGGACTGGCATACTAGACTGCCAGAGGTCGTCACATGACCCAACGCCCCATCACTTGCCGCAGGGCTCGTCCTTTGGCCGCAGCGTGCGCTCCGCCCTCGCCCGCCTGACGCCCACCAACTACAACATGGCGAGTCCCGTGCTTTGCCTGCCTGATATGCACAAGTCGGCGTGCGCGGCAGGGATCTGTATGCTCTCATGTGGCAGATGGGTTGTTCAGGCGTGTCTCCGCCGCACCGCCTGCCGCACCGCCACCTTGCTGCCCAGTTGCCCGCTCGGCTCCCCCGCCGCTGGCCATGCACATTGAAACACAGCGCCGCCAGTGCGCAAGCCCTGCCCTGCCTGCCCTCAATCACTGTGATGACTGCCTTGCCGCCATCAATGTTGCCCCCGCCCATGCGCAGCTGCTGTTCCGCACCATCAACCGCGAGCTGGGCCACCCCAACGCAAACGACGACTACATCGCGCCCATGTTCCGGTGAGGGCGCCGGCGCTTGCGAGCTTTTTCTTCCACATGTTTGAAGTCAGGGTGACTGGACTCATGTCAGGCTTAACAGGCCATACCAGCGTCCGCCGCCTCTTGTAGCACCTTCATTGAATCATGCTGATCATGCTGCTCTGCCCACCCGCCCGCCTGCAGCGAGCGGCTGATGCCGCTGCGCTCCTGGGTGCAGCGCAGCGTGCCGGGAATGCTGTCGCTGACGCGGCGCGGCGTGGAGCACCCGGACGTGGGGGTGCCGGGCGTGTGCAATTTTGTGGACGGTGAGTGGAGTGATCTAAGTTGGGGCACAGTGGAAATGAAGAGCTGTGCAGGTGGCACATGCAGCAGCAGCTGAGCTGCACGGAGCCGCAGTAGCCAGCTGCCCCTGCACCTGGCTACTGGAAAGCTGTGCTGGCCAATCACACTCTCCTTCCTCCCTCCCCTTCTCCCCTCAGCCCGCACCAAGTGGATGGACGAGGCCCTCAAGCAGGCAAGCGCTCTCTGGGATCGCTGCTTTCAAATGACTGTCTTACACTGCTGCGTGGCTGTCCTGTATTGGCATAATCCATCACTGTGCCCGGCCTGTACCGTCTGCATGCCATGGACAGGCACGCTCGCTGCCAACTGCAAAGCATCGCTTCTACTGCACTGCAGGCACTGGATGAGGGTGTCACCCAAGTGGCGTGCATCGCCGCCGGCTATGACACGCGGGCGTACCGCTTTGCTCGCCAGGGCGTCAAGGCGAGCTGAGGCGGGCGGGGGCAGCCTCTTGTTGCAGTCTGCTGCATGCTGTGCAGGCGTCCCTAAACAGGCAGCACATGCGATTCGGCCTCTCTAGTGTAGCACCTTGGATCAGATTCTTGAGGAGCGGCAGCCTTAACTTGCATTTGCCACTGTTGTGGCCCAGTGGCAGCCCTTCCCGGGTCCCTGCCACAGTTCTTCAAGGTGGACCTGCCCTCCGCCTGCCCACTGCTGTGACCCTTGCACTGTTCTTAATGGTGCAAATACAGCAAACTAGCCAATCTGAACCGTCCACCCTTTGTTCGCAGTTCTTCGAGGTCGACCTGCCCTCCGCCTCCAAGCGCAAGCAGGCGCTGGTCAAGTGAGAGGGGGGCATGCGTTCACCGGCAGCCCCAGCTGAAAATCGGCGGTCCAGCAGTCATACAGTGGGGCAGGAGCGTGACTGAATATGCAGTGTTTCCGGCTGAACACATGCAGCGCTGCTCACTGAAGCCCCCGCGTGTGCCTGCCGTGCAGGGCGTGCCTGTCCAAGGACATCCCGCGCCCCACCTACATCGCAGCCGACCTCTCCAAGGCACGTCGTGCATGTACACACAGCTGTGCAGCTGCTGTGTGTTGTGGCATGCTGGGCAGCAGCAGTGCAGCGAGCTGAGCGGATATGCACCCACCACCCGGCGACTCCCAAGTTATCTTTCTGTCCTTCTCACACACTGCAGGTCACGCTGTCCCAGGCGCTGGAGGGCAGCGGCGTCGGTTGGAGCTTTGCACACCTGTACTTGCCACACCTCGCTCATACTGGCTTGTTTCGCTACTGCTGTGCTGCATGCAGGTCACGCTGTCGCAGGCGCTGGCGGGCAGCGGCTTTGGCCCCGCGCTCCGCACGCTGCTTCCCCAACCGCTCATCACATACTGCTCTGCCTCTGCCCGCACTTGCCCCTGCAGGTCACACTGTCCCAGGCGCTGGCGGGCAGCGGCTTTGACCCCGCTGTGCGCACCTTCTTCAGCTGCGAGGGCCTGATCTACTACCTGCCTGAGGCAAGTTGTTAGCGTAATCGATCAAACACTGTTGGCAGATGCGGTTAGCGCACTGATACAGTTTCTGCTGTTGATTAGTCAGCAAGCCCAGCCTGCAACACACCTGTCCTCTATCCGCCCTACTTTCCTTCCTTCCTTCCCAAACCTGCGCAGGCCGCGGTGTCCAACCTCATCGCATCTGTGGCCGACCTGGCCGCCCCCGGCAGCCGCCTCATGTTTGACTTTTTGCACGCCGATGCCGTGGACGGCTCGGCCAGCTATGTGGGCTTCGATGCCTGCCAGAGCGTGAGTGGGGTGGCGTGCATTTGTGCTGTTGTGCTGTGCTACGCTGTGCTGTGCTGCACGTGAGTGGTGCACACGTGCAGGCTCTCCTAGGATCAGCAGTGCTGCTGCTCCCGGCTTTTTGTTCAGCGCCTGGCATGTGACGTCAACCCTGCTTTGCCTCCCCCTGCCTACAGAGCGTGACGGGTAAGGGCGAAGCGTTCATTTCGGGGCTGGTGCCCGAACGAGACGATCTGGGTGCGCTGCTGCTGCTGCCGCTGCTGTTGCTTCATGCTCACTGCTGCTACTGACCTGCTGCCGTGCTTCTGCTGATTTGCCAACCACCTGCCATGGCTGCGCTTAACGTTCATTCTGCGCAGCACCAACCCGTGTGCGCCACACACTCCGTTCGCTGCTTGCAGGCGCGTACCTTGCGCCGCTGGGCTGGCGCCTGGCGCGGCTGTGGTCGCCTCGGCAGATGGTGGATTCCCAGCTGCCCCACCTGCGCTGGAGCGATGAGCAGCCCCCCATCTGCTCCTTCTACTCATATGCCGCCGTGGAGCGGCAAGCTCCTGAGGAAGAAGAGGCAGAGGAGGCAGCCGTGGCAGCACAGGGAGCAGCTGCGGCGGTGCCTCCTGTGTCCAAGCCGGTACCGGCAGCCTTGGCGCACTCGACCAGTGCACCGCCCTCTTTCCAAATCAAGGCTTCGGCCGGCGGCAAGGCTGACTGATCAGAGGGCTGATGCATTGGGCAGGGCGGCCTGCCTAGCCGGACAGCAACAGCAGGAGGGATTGCCATTACTTTTTCAAGACTCGACAGAACAGCAAGACGTGCATTGATTGAACTTGAGAGCGCACATAGCCACCAAGACCCCCACGATTCTTTAGGCTGCTTTCTTAGCATTGCGGTGCATTGGATTAGTGATTGGCAGACGGCACACATTTATTGTGACACCCACTGAATAGGCTCAGCAGAAGCTATTCCAGCAGGCTGCACGCTGTCCAGCGGTCTTTCAGGCACAGCGACCACCTCCCATCCAGCCATGTGCTTAACATCGTTGCAGGGTGCAGGTTACAATGGGGACTGCTGGGCAGCAGCCAAAGGCACTAAACAGTGCATCGCCTGTGCATGAGCTGGGCTGTGTTGAAGCTACCCAGTTGCTGTCTGTCAGTCTCAACCAGCAGCCGCTCACCGCCCCTTCTT